>CM066032.1:1239901497-1240466289 GCA_033557465.1 Ichthyophis bannanicus
TATCCCCCCCCCCCTTAAGATATTACGGGCTGGGGGACTCATGTCCTCACAGCACGGAATACGGGATAATGCGTCTGCATTGAGATGCAGTTTGCCTGCCCTGTGTTGGATGGTAAAATTGAATGCCTGCAGAGCTAAGTGCCAGCGTGTAAGCCATGGGTTGTGGTTCCTCATAGTACCTAACCACTTTAAAGGTGCATGATCCATTACTAACACGAAGTGACGGCCAGTGAGATAAAATCGAAGTGCCTCTATAGCCCACTTAATAGCTAGGCATTCTTTTTCCACCATTGAGTAATTAACTTCTGCTCGGGACAGCTTTCTACTCAAATACATGATGGGGTGTTCTACTCCCTCGAACTCCTGGGAGAGGACCGCCCCCAATCCGGATTCGGAGGCGTCCGTTTGGAGAACAAAAGGCCTTTGGAAGTCCACCCCGTACAAAACTGGGGCCTGGCATAATTTCCCCTTTAATAGGACAAATGCCCTCTCCGCTTCCGGTGTCCATCTTACACTATTAGGGGCATTTTTCCTTAGCATATTGGTGAGGACCGCACTTTCCCCCGCGAAACGAGGTATGAACCTGCGATAGTAGCCAATAAGGCCAAGGAAACTTCAAAGGTGTTTCTTAGTTGTCGGCTTCTGGAAATTTTGCACGCTCTCCACCTTGCTAAGTAATGGTCGAACCATATCCGTCCCAACCATATGTCCTAAATATTTAACCTCTTCTCCGGCGAATAAACACTTCTTCGGATTTAGGGTTAAACCTGCCTGCCGTAGGGCCTTCAATACCGCCTCCACCCTAGGCAGATGTTGTGCCCAACTTGCGCTATGTATGATGATATCGTCCATATATGCTACTGGGTAATTTTGATGGGGACGCAAAACCTGATCGACCAAGCGCTGGCACGTTGCCGCCGCACCATGCAACCCGAACGGCATTCGTCGAAATTGAAATAGTCCGAGAGGGGTACTAAAAGCAGTTTTGAGCCTAGAAGCACGGGTCAAGGGGATCTGCCAATATCCTTTGGTAAGATCCAAAGTGGTCAGATATCGTGCTTGCCCTAGTCGGTCTAGTAACTCTTCTATTCTCGGCATGGGATAGGCGTCAAAAAGTGAGATGGCGTTAACTCGCCGGAAATCAATGCAGAAGCGTAAGCTTCCGTCAGGCTTGGGCACCAGGACTACCGGGCTGCACCAAGGACTTTTAGACTCCTCGATTATGCCCATCCGTAGCATTTCCTGTACTTGGGATATTACCTCCCTCTTATGGGCCTCCGGTAGGCGATAAGGCCTTTGCCGCACTATTTTCCCAGGAGGGGTGAGAATTTCATGGGCCACCAAACCCGTTTCCCCAGGTACTGGAGTGAGGACATCCCTGAACCTCGCCAATAACTGTGCTAACTGCTGCTGCTGTTGTTGCGACAGTTCCTCGCCTATTCTTGGGGCTGGGTTCTCCTTGCAATCTATGACTTGTGGTCCCAAATCCTCGTCTATCCTTTCCTCCGCTGAGGCAGTCATTCCTTTTAGCTCCCTCTGCCCGGTGGAGCCAAAACAGTCTCCCCCGCGGCTTGTAAGGGTCAGTAACGGCACCTCTTTTAACTCGGGGAATCCAATCCGCTCGCAAATGAGCTGGGCCACCCTGTCCCCTATTTTAACCCTAAAATCCCTCTCACCGAAATTAAAGAGTAAAATTTGGACGACCCCCCTGTAATCAGGGTCAATAACCCCCGCCCCAACATCAATAAAATGCTTGGCGGCTAATCCAGACCGAGGGGCTATTCGGCCATAGCATCCTGCTGGTAACTGTATCTGTAACCCCGTGGTTTATTAAGGCTTTCCCTCTTTTTGGCACTACCTCATCTACGGCACTAAAAAGGTCATATCCCGCGGCAGCGGCACTGGCTCTTTGCGGGCTCTGGGCGTTAGGAATTTTAAAACAAAACCCTCTTTTCTGGATACTTCTATTTTCTCTGGGTTTTTCTTACCTGGATTTGTCCCTCAGGGCTTTGCAAATAGGGGCTCCGGAACTAAGGTCACCATAGTCTCCCCGTTTTCCCGACCTTCCGGCTCAGACACTACCTCCCTTTCCGCCCCCCTTAGTTGCTTTTGGGGATCCCACCCGGTCAGTTCCTCTCCCTCCGGGGGCACGGACTGGACCTCCACCCGTTGGCCCCGGGGTCCGACCGGTGTCCTATCTCCTTCCAAGTGTAGGCCTTCCCCCAGCCCCTTATCAAACGGTGGCCAGTCTCTGCCCAACACTATGTCAAAAGGTAAATGTGGGACTAAGGTGACCAAAACCTTTTCCCGGGTCCCCAACCCTTTTATTATCAAGCTGTAAAGGGGATAACTGGTAGCGGATCCATGGATACATTTTATTCTGGCCACCCCTTCCGGTTGGTTCGGGGTTGACCCATTACTGGCCTGTAGGAGGCGCCAGAATTTCTTGGAAACCATGGTTTGGTCCATCCCCGAGTCAAGTAGGGCTTAGGCTACCACGCCTTGTACTTCCACATCTAGGCAAAAGCCTTCCTGCCTGCATTTCCCATTCTCACTCATCAATGCAGTTCTCCAAACACATTCATCCTTCCTATGCCCCCGCTTCCCACATTTAAAACATTTTATGTGTGCGTCCTTAACCTCATTTCTAGGCATATTCTTCATGACACCTGGTACACAAAACATAGGGTCTTTTACTGCCTTTTCAAAATTGGCTACCCCACAAGTGTTGCCAGCGCCTCTCTGCGGTTTATGGGCTAATCCAGCCTCCATGAACCTTTCAGTGAGGTGAGCCCCTCGCTTGAGGTCTGACAATTTTGCAGAGTCAGGAATGATCTTATCTCGGCTGGAACAGCCTCTGAGAATTGCTCTAATACAAGCATATCAAGTATACTTTCCATGGTTCTCCCCTCGGGAGTGAGCCACTTCCAGACCAGGTTACGAATTCTCTGGCAAAGTGCCTTCGGGGTTTCACCTGGCTGGAGTTGGGTCACTCGCAACATACGGCGGTATACTATAGGCGATAAACCTAGTCTGTCCCGTATGGCTTCTTTGACTTCCTCATATTTTGTCGCCTGGGCGGCGGGCATAGCCTTGTACGCCGATAGGGCTTCTCCTGTCAGGGAGGTGGCTAACCTAACTGCCCACTGCTCATAGGGCCAGCCGGCACTATGGGCTACCCGCTCAAAAGCCTCCAGGAAGTCGTCTATGTTATCATCTTTTGTCAATTGTCCAAAGGATAATACCCCACAAGCTTGTGGGCAGGGCCGGATTTACCTTGAGTGAGGCCCTACGCCAACAAAAATTGTGGGCCCCCAGCAGGGGCGGCCCAAGGGGGGTGCGGACCTCATTTGCATAAGGGGCCTCATTTGCATAAATATTTGCATAATGTTACCATATACTAACTTTTAGTAAACGTGCCTCTTAATGAGTGTATGGATAAAGAAAGACTAAAAGATTTCTACATTACTATAATCCAGTGCCAACTGCCAGACACATTAGGAACTACTACAAACACTGCCCATAGTAAACCCGCCGTATCCTAACAGCACTACCAGGACTCACAAAGCACCATACTCTACCAATCAAAAGGCAACACTGCAAATATTAAACCAATACATTTCAGAGAACAACAATACATGACCTACTGGGGAAAGAGAACAAGTGGCAATGTCAAACAGGAATTATATAAACAGAACACCTCAGCTCAGTTACACATGCAGAACATAGACCATCACCAAACAAGTAATCACAATTTAGAAATAGGAAGACAATAATTAAACTGGGAATCCCAAAAGCCAAACTTGGAATGTACAACACTGTAGAAATAAAACTATACATTAATTTGCTCTTGTACTAAACAAAGCACAGATGTTAATGATGCACATTTACCAGAGCTGACATATTCCAATTAATAAATTCAAAATAAAGAGATATTTTTCTACCTTTTGTGCATTTTTTCCAGCTGCAATTGCTCCAGCCACTTTCTTCTGGTTTCTTCGTGTCTTCTGCTAACTGTCCATCGTCTGCTGTCCATTTGTCCTTTCTTCTCTCTTCTAGATTTTTTTCCATTCTCTCTCTACATCTGCTTTAACATACTAATCTTTCTCCTTTTGCTCTTTCCTCATTCCTATTTCATCCACTCAAATATTACCCCTCCATCCTCAATCCCCACTTACTCTCCCAATACCCGGCCAATTGTAGATTTTTTATCCCTCCCACACAAAATATTTTTCCCTTCTCCATTTTACTCTTCCAGCCCCATCCCATTCTAATCCTCCCCCAACATCAGCTCCCTTCTAGTTCCAGCCTCACCCAGCATCCATTCCCTTCTAGTCCCTGCATCAGCCCATTTCCAGTCCTAGCCATCCATCAGCCCATTTCCAGTCCTAGCCCCCCCATCACCCCACTTACAGTCCTTAACCCCCCATCACCCCATTTTCAGTCCTTAACCCCCCATCACCCCATTTTCAGTTTAAGCCCCCCCTATAACCCATTACCAGTCCTAACCCCCCATCAGCCCACTTCCAGTCCTAACCCCATCAACCCATTTCCAGTCAGCCCCCCATAGCCCATTGCCAGTCCTACCCCCCCCCCATCAGCCCACAGCCCATTACCAGTCCTAACCCCATCATCCCACCTCCAGTTTTAACCCCCCAGCCCATTTCCAGTCCTAGCCCCCCATAGCCCATTACCAGACAACCCCCATCAGCCCACAGCCCATTACCAGTCTTAACCCCCCCAAAGCCCATTACCAGTCCTAACCCCCCCCCAACAGCCCATTACCAGTCCTAACCCCATCAGCCCACCTCCAGTCTTAACCCCCCAGCCCATTTCCAGTCCTAGCCCCCCCATAGCCCATTACCAGACAGCCCCCATCAGCCCACAGCCCATTACCAGTATTAACCCCCCCAAAGCCCATTGCCAGTTCTAAGCCCCCCACAACAGCCCACAGTCCATTACCAGTCCTAACCCCATCAGCCCACCTCTAGCCTTAACCCCCCCAGCCCAGCCCATTTCCAGCCCCAGCCCCCCAATAGCCCATTACCAGCCCTACCCCCCCCCCAGTCCATTTCCAGCCCCAGCCCCCCAATAGCCCATTACCAGCCCTACCCCCCCCCAGTCCATTTCCAGCCCCAGCCCCCCCCATAGCCCATTACCAGTCCTACCCCCCCCCCATAGCCCATTACCAGTCCTACCCCCCCCCCATAGCCCATTACCAGTCCTACCCCCCCCCCGGCCTAAAGTAAAATTTAATTTAAAAAAAAAACCTGGTGGCTGCCGCCGCGGGGCCCCCTCTGCTGCCGCGGGGGCCCCGTCTACAAGCTGGTCGGGTCCGGTCGGGTCGGGTCCGGTCGGGTCTCTCTCCCTCCCTCGCTGCAGGCTGCGGGAGACGCATGTCTCTCGCAGCCTGCCGCGAGGGAGGGAGGGAGAGAGACCCGACCGGACCCGACCCGACCAGCTTGTAGACGGGGCCCCCGCGGCAGCAGAGGGGGCCCCGCGGCGGCAGCCACCAGGTTTTTTTTTAAATTAAATTGTACTGTAGGCCGGGGGGGTATCCTACCCCCCCCGGCCTAAAGTAAATTTAATTTTAAAAAAAAACCTGGTGGCTGCCGCCGCGGGGCCCCCTCTGCTGCCGCGGGGGCCCCGTCTACAAGCTGGTCAGGTCGGGTCCGGTCCGGTCCGGTCCGGTCGGGTCTCTCTCCCTCCCTCGCTGCAGGCTGCGAGAGACGCGAAGGGAGAGCGTCTCCTCGCGTCTGTGTTAAGCCCGCAGGGGCTGATGGGAAATCCCATCAGCCCCTGCGGGCTTAACACAGACGCGAGGAGACGCTCTATCTTCGCGTCTCTCGCAGCCGGGAGGGAGGGAGGGAGACGAGACCCGACCCGACCCGACCCGACCGGACCAGACCAGACCAGACCATCTTGTAGACGGGGCCCCCGCGGCAGCAGAGGGGGCCCCGCGGCGGTAGCCACCAGGTTTTTTTTTTAATCGAGTTAAAAAAAAAAACTGGTTCTATTTTTGGTGGGCCCCTGCCGGTTGTGGGCCCTACGCCATGGCGTACATGGCGTATACGTAAATCCGGCCCTGCTTGTGGGCCTACCCCACAATAATGTTCCTTGGGTGTCTTCTCTGCCGCTCGCTCTGCCAGCAAAGTCTGTACCAGGTCGGTCAGAGGTTTCTGTTGAGCCTGCATGGCTGTCAACGCTTGCTCTTGGCTCTGCTGGGCTAACTCCCTCTGTTTTTCAAATTGGAGACTTATCCAGCGCAGTATCTCCTGGGGACTCTCCATATCCGAATACTGGAACACAAACAGACAAACACGAACACCAAGTGTGGCACTTTTTTTTTCAAAATGTAGCTATACTTTGGCTCTGGTTCCTAGTATCCCTTCTCACCAGAATCCCCCTCTGCCTGTGCCCAGATACTTATTACCTGAGTCAGGTGGAGATTCAGGCCTTGAGAAGGTACTCTTGCCTCTCTGGATTCTGGAATCCTCCGGGCGTGGTCCTGCAGCAAACCTTCGTCTTGCTCTCCGGCACTGGTACTTCCTGCTGTGCTTCCGCCGTATTCTTCTCCAGAAATCCGAAAAACTATGCCATTTGTCAAGGTACTGCTACCACCGTCCCTATTAGGCAGTCGCCTAGGGGCATGAGGTGCAGGTTGCCTTTATAAAGAATAGTCTGTAGCTGTGTGTTAAAGGCAAATAATAATAATGAGATTTTATTCCCCTTCCCTTGTGGATTTCTGTTTTTCTCATACAGCAACAAAGAACTTAAACAAACTGTTTCTTCACAGCAAACTAAAATGCACCTTTTCCAAACAGGTATAACAAGGCTCTTGCTTCCTCAATTAACAAAGAGACGTAATCTCATCCGAGATACATAGTGTGCAATCCATAGCACTGGAATCAATGTCCTGGTTAGTGTTTTCCCATTGCACTTGCTCACCGTCAGAAATTGTAAATGGGTAACATTCACCACAGCTATTATTTACACAACTCTCTCGAGAGGCAGCAGTTCTTAGGGCAGGAAACTGTTCTGCATAAGGAGGGTCCTGGAGACCTGTACTGAAGCCTGTTTCTCCGAGGCTTCCCCTTTCTCTCCACCAAGGATTATCCTCCCAAGTATTAGCTTTTACTTTCCTAGCTGAGCCCACCTCTTGCCCTCTAGAGAAATTGGTGTACTTAGCTCTGCTTCTGGGGTGGCTGGCTTCTACTCCTTCCTCTGTAAACCAGGCTCCTTTATTTGGGCTGTAGCCTGCTTTTCCCCGAGAGTTCCACTCAGCAGTTGTCTGGTCTGGGCTGTAGTAACTTCCAGGAAAGGTTTCCCTTCTACTGCTACTTGCTATCGGGACCCAGCCGGTGCTTCCTGGACCCAGCAAGCTCTCCTGCTTGTGACCTCTGCCCTCCAGCTGCTTACTCACTCTCCACGGGATGATGCCCCCTCTGGCTTGGGAGACTTGTGCACGAGCACTTCCAGCTCTCTCTGTGTCAGCTGCTCTTCCCTTTGCTGCACCTCCCTTTGCTGCTACCCCCTTGGCTGCACCTCCTTCTACTGAGATTTCGCAGCCACTTTTATCCTCCTGGCTCCTGCACGTTGTACGTGCTTCCTTGCCCAGGTGGACGTGGTTAGCTTTCTGGCTTTCTACTGCGTCACACCCAGTGTAGGGAAAGTTTGTTCTACTATTCTCTGGCTCCTTATAACCTGAATATGCTCTCTGCCCAGGTGACTGTAAGGTAAGCTCTTCCTTTTCTCCTGTGTCCATGGGTTCTGTGCTGGCCACTGTATCACAGTACCTGGTGTTACGGTCTGGCTGCCATGGGTACCTGTTATCAGGGCAGTGGGGTGTCTAGACTCGCATGACAGCGATGCAGCACTGCCACTATGGGTCTAAGTGGTATGTGCTATATACCCCAAGGGGCCTTTTGTAGATGAGGGTGTGGTGGGACAGGTGCCTGCACCCTACAGAATGGCTGCAGTACCAGCAACCACAGTCCTGTTGGCAGATGACAGCCCTCCAGGGCTGTTGGGCCAGTGCCATACCTGTGACCATTGTAAACCAGCAGTGATGCTTGGGGTAGGCAGGGGAAGGCTCAACTGCCCCACGCCACGGTCTGCCATTCATCAACAGACAGCACAGTCAGACTGCACCTGCAGCATCCTACAAGGTGTTCGCACTATGCACAGGTGAACTGCAGACAGTCCACTAACCAGTCCATAGCGCATGCTCACAGGGGAACCCTGTGCACCCAGAAGTGGGATGCACAGCACAGACACCAAACAGGTATCCCTGTGATTGGGCCCCAGAACTGGGAACATACAGATAGCACTGGAAACAAATAATATGTGGCACTATGGGGGAACATAGACATGCCATGGTCACTGCTCGGTCAGAGTGACAGAGTGAGTGTGACACCCCCCCCCCACCCAGCGTGACATGCTGTGGCCACCCTGTCCATGCAGGTGGTGGTCGAGCACTACAGTATCTCAGCCATTGCCCTCCACCCTGTGCAGATGCACCCTGGCCAATCCGCCCTGTCTGGGCCATACCCACAATACCTTGCTCCTCATTATGCACATTTGCAGGCTAACGCTGGAAGCAGTGTGAGCAATGTGGTCTCAGTGAGTTGTTGGCAGACACAAAACAATTGAGAGACATATGCACACTCCCACACCTATCTCAGCATTGTGCAGAGATGGAGGTGGTTGACAACCCTACCCGCCGCACTGGTCCTGATTACAGTGCCGACATTGCTAATCTGTGCAGGGGGTAGTAGTAGTGCTCTGGTGATAACTGCAGCTCTGTGCTGAGGCTAACAGCCTGACACTCCATGAAGATGTGGATAGTGGAGCCCTTGTGAGTGGGTGTCCGTACCCCTGTGCACCACTGTGTTGGGGTTTGCCCATGTTGTTGTTGTGGCTGCATTGTGGGCTAGAACTATGGGGAGATGCTCTGCAGCATCCACAGATGGGACCTGAAACTCTGACCCTCTGCTCTTGGACATGCTAGCTGGGTGTACTGCACCACACTGTTGCCACAGCAGCATAGTTGTCCCTGGGGCTACCCTTACGTTCCTCGGCCAGACCTCTTCTGTTGCACTACACACCACGTACTGGTACAGGGCATGGCCTAGGTCCACTGCAGGTGGGTGCCACTGCTCCCTCCAGCACAATCACCCACCCCCTCTTCCATGCCACCATGACCATATGCTGTCGGTGCCGGTGGTACGCCATCCCAGGCCATCCAGGGGGCAAGTAGGCGGCTGCCTAAGGTGTGGGTTCTGTGGTAGGGGTGCCTACATAGATGTCGACATTTCCCCCGGCACCGCCTGTCAATGTTATGTGCCCCTTGGGATTCCTGCTGGGTAATGTCTCCTGGATGGGACACTGTGGGACACAGACTCATGGGCATGTCTGACCCTGGTCAGTTGCTGTCTTGCTGGTTTCCATTTTCTGCATTCCTATGTGCCACCTCGGCAACTGCCTAGTCCACCCTGTGCCCCATTAGCCCCCACTGCATGTCCCGCCTGCAGCCCCCATGCCCCATTTGCACCATCACCATAGTGGCCTTTCATACCTGGGCACTATGCTGTTGCTGCAAATGGAGCACTATTATCTTGGACTCCCTGCCTATGCTGTACATTGCTGACACTGAAATAGTTTCTCTCTCTTGCAAATGTGTGTTAACGCCAGGTTTTCAGTTGCGTTAGGATTCAGTCCTTAATTTCGCCGCGTTAGTGTGAAAGCGGCCTCTCCCCACCCACTCCCTGCCTATTGACCCCTTCTCTCTGCCCTCTCTCCACCCTTTTCTGGACTTAAGGCGACTTAACATTACATAACGCGCCTTAACGTAGCCGCTGCTACGTTACCGCAGTTTAGTAAACATACTCCTAAATGAGAGGTTAGAAATGATTGGTATCTCAGAGACATGGTGGAAGGAGGACAACCAGTGGAACATTGTGATACCTGTGTACAAACTATAATGTAATGATAGAGTAGATCAAATTGGTGGAGGGCTTGCGCTCTATGTTAGAGAGGACATTGCACTCTACGTTAGAGAGGGCATTGAGTCACAAAGGATTAAAGTTTAGCAGGAAACAAAATTCACTGTAGAATCTCTATGGATTGAAATTCCATGTGAAAAGGGGAAGGGGAAAGCGATGGCAGTGGGGGTGTACTATCGACCGCCTGGCCAGAATGAACAAATGGATGATGAAATGCTCAAAGAAATCAGGGAAGCTAACAAACGTTACAGCACAATAATAATGGGTGATTTCAATTACCCCGGTATCGACTGGGTCAGTGTCACGGCAGGACTTGCTAGGGAGATAAAGTTTCTAGATGAAATAAATGTCTCTTGGAGCAGCTAGTTCATGAACCGACCAGAGGGGAAGCCATTTTGGACCTAGTCTTTAGTGGAACACAAGATCTGGTGCAAGAGATAAGGGTGTTGGAGCCACTTGGCAATAGTGATCTTAGCACGATCGCGTTTGATTTAATAAATGGAAGAGGGAGGGTAAGGATATCCACAGTACTACCCTTTAACTTTCAAAAGGGAGACTATGATAAAATGAGGGAAATAGTTAAGAAAAAACTAAAAGGAGCAGCTGCAAAGGTTAAAGATTTACATCAAGTTTGGGTGGTGTTTAAAAATACTATCTTGGAAGCCCAGACCAGCTGTATTCCACGCATTAAGAAAAGTGGAAGGAAGTCCAAAAAGCTGCCAGCATAGTAAAGACCGAAGCAAAGAATTAATTCAGTCTCTCCGGTATAGCCTTGTCCCCTCTTACTGCCCCTTTTACTCCTCTATCATCTAATGGTCCAACTGACTCTCTCACAGGTTTTTTGCTACAAATGTACTTGAAAAAGTCTTTATTACGCATTTTTGCTTCCACAGCAAGCTTCTTCTCAAATTCTCTCTTTGCCTGCCTTATCAATGCCTTGCATTTAACTTGCCAGTGCTTGTGCTGTTTCCCATTTTCATCATTTGGCTCTTTTTACCTTTTCCTGAAAGATGTTTTTTTGGGCACAACCACCTCTCTGACCTCACCTTTAAACCATGCTGGCAGTTTTTTGAACTTCCTTCTGAGGTAAGCTGTGACCAATCTCCTGAATGATTAACACAGTCCTTGCTTGATAGAGTGAGTCTTTCAAACTGGCCCTCTGATCACCTATCTAAAAAATTTCACAAGTTTCTTGCCCCCTATGTAGAAGGCCTCTTTGTAAAGGTCTCCAGAAATAATTTATTGCTTAAGGAATACTGACCCTGTTTGCCTTTTATACTAAGTTATATTCTGATTGTATTTAAATTAAATGAAAGCTATTTGCTGGGCCCTGACTGAGTATGAAATATAAAGTAGAAGCTCTCTGCTGGGTTCTAAATCTAACCAGAAAGCTCTCTTCTGTGTTTTAAATTCAAACTGAAAGCTCTTTGCTGCTCCTAGGCCCTGACTGATTTAACAAATACACTGGGTTCACAGATTAATCAGCTTTAATCTAAAGAACTCCTTTTTCCTCAAGATTTAGAAAAATTCCCAGAAGGAAATACTTACAATTGCAGATCTCTCTCCAGAAGTAGCAGTCCCTTTTTGTAGTCCTTCAAAACTCATAGACGCCATCAAAGACTAGGAGGCATGCAATGAAGCTACAGGGTAACCTATTTAAAACTAATAAAAGAAAATATTTTTTCACTCAATCTGTAATCAAATTTTGGAATTTGCTACCGGAGGATGTAGTAAAATGTATTAGTGTAGCTGGGTTTAAAAAAGGGTTGGACAAGTTCCTGGAAGAAAGGTCCATAAACCATTATTAAAGGGGACACAGAATATCCACTGCTTGACTCAAAACAAGCATTGTGGAACCTGTGTCCTTTGGGGAAACTGCTAGGTACTTGTGACCTAGATTGGCCACTGTTGGAAACAGGATACTAGGCTTGATGGACCTCGGTCTGACCCAGTATGGAACATCTTATATTCTTATTGTGAGGGTGTTTCGGAAGGAATTGCTCAGGGGGCTCATCGCTCACTCCTTGTACGCGCTTTATATTCTCTTTGAGTCACAGGTTCAGGATCCGATGTTAGAGGATCCCTTATTGCAGGGAATCCGTACCATGGAAAGAAACAGCTTTTCCTATTCATTGGGCAATTATGCACATTATGAATGGGAATTGTCAGAGGCTTCTTTGCGCGGGGAACAAACTATGGCTTACCTCTCTCCTGCACCTTCAGCAGAGAATAAGCTCTTAAGTCTTCCTAAAGTAGATGCTTTAGTCTCTGCCTTGACTAAAAAGACCACTATACCGGTGGAAGATGGAGCTGCTCTGAAAGATCCGCAGGATAAGAAAGTTGAGACTCTACTGTGACAGGTGTTTGAGATAAATGCCTTGGCATTGCAGGCTTCAGTATGTGGAGTGTATGTTGCTAGGGCGTGCCTTCATTGGGTGCAAGCTTTTTCTGAATCTGTTGCATCAGAGGTGTCGTAAATGCCTGAAATGATCAGGATGGAAACAGGTGCAGCATATCTAGCATATACCCATTATGATCTGATTAGAGCCTTAGCTAATAATATGACTTCAATCCTTATTAGGTCTTTACTTCAGAGTGGAGATATTATATCAAAATCCAAATGTACTTCTCAGACAAATTCGGTATAAACGTCAGACTATTGTCTGTATAAAAATGCCTTTTTGCATCAAGGACCATTCTCCATATCCAAACAGCAGTTTTTCAAATTTTATCAATTATAGACAGAACATATAACTTATCTGTCTCTTTCTGCCCCAATGCCTCTCCTCGGCGCCCTTTGCGTTTCGCTAATTAAGCTTCTTCAGGGGTATATACTGCTGTCAGAACAAACCAACATCATATATAAAACCACATTATAAATCTTTTCTGCATATTTTTATTTTATTTATTTATTTATTTATAGACTCTTATATACCGCACTATTAGGCATCAGCGCGGTTCACAAAAAACAGTGAGATACACAATTCAACAGTACTTTGTGTTTACAGAAAACAGGAGAATATAACTCGGATAACAGGGTATATAATTAATAAACATAGTCATAATATCATCATGGCTTCAGTTTTGTGTGTATGTGGTCTGTGGGGTATCTGTATTGTATGTGTATGAGTGGAAGGTCTGTGGGTTGGTTGAGATGTCTTTATTGTTTACTGGATAACAATACTTTATTAATTCAATCTTAATTTAAAATCTAAAATCTATGCCGCCATATCACTGTTAAGACTATCCACTCCAGTTTCTATTTAACTTCATTACCACTTCCTCTTTAAATGTGACGTATATGGTGATGATGTCAACCATTTCTCTTCGTAATTACTCATGAATAAATTAGCTATAGAAGGTGCACAGGTTGCTCCCAGAGGTTTCATTACAATGATTGAAGTAGGGATATTGTTAAACATAGGTAGTATTGGTAGTTTATGGTAACCTAATGAAATTTAAGTAAATGAAGATGAGGAAGTGGTAATGAAGTTAAATAGAAACTGGAGCGGAAAGAGTCTTAACAGTGATAAGGCGGCATAGATTTTAGATTTTAAATTAAGATTGAATTAATAAAGTATTGTTATATGCAGAAAAGATTTATAATGTGGTTTTATATATGATGTTGGTTTGTTCTGACAGCAGTATATACTCCTGAAGAAGTTTAATTAGTGAAACGCAAAGGGCGTCGAGGAGAGGCGTTGGGGCAGAAAGAGACAGATAAGTTATATGTTCTGTCTATAATTGATAAAATTTGAAAAACTGCTGTTTGGATATGGAGAATGGTCCTTGATGCAAAAAGGCATTTTATACAGACAATAGTCTGAAGTTTATGCCGAATTTGTCCGAGACCATCTTCATAATTGTTGTTATTAAATACATATATAATTACATTTGGAAACTGCAAATATCAATTTGTGTTTTAAATAGAGTAAGAAGTGCATTTGGATTTTGATATAATATCTCCACTCTGATATAAAGACCTAATAAGGATTGTTTCATCACAATTATGGAAGGTCAAACATCATGGAAAGAGATTCATAGTTTTTCAAGTGAACATATAATAGAAGTGAGTAATGAAAAGACATTGTTCACAACAGAAGAAATAATAGATAATACTGTGGACAATACCAGTTGGGACCAAGTATTGAAAATGCAAAAATGGATAGTTCGGTCAGAATTACATAGACAAGCCTTAATAGAATATGTTCGACGTCAACAGATTCCGAGGGGATTAAGGGGTATGTTTACTAAACCGCGCACACGTGCGCGGCGCACATTAGCGCACGCAAATGATGCACTTAAGTGCTCTCAAGTGCCCCGCACGCGTGCGCGTCACACTAACGGGCCACTAACGGGCCCGCGCGTGTGCGCGGCGCGGTGATGTGCGATAGAGGCGTGGAAAGGTTTACGGAGGGCGGAGGAAGGCTCCCGAGGGGCGGAGAGACGGGGTTAATGGGCGGGGAAGGGGAGGGAAGGGGAGAGACGCCCCGCACAGTACCGGGGCCGAATTTCCATTTAAAAACTACTGCGAGTGAAACACTCGCGGTAGAGTGCATTTAAAGGGAAGAGAAACCATTTCCGTCAGCAATGTACAGCAAAACCGGGGAAACCTACAAAACGTGAGCAGTGTGATACATGTGCACAGAACAAAAGTGCTAATAAAACATGAAAATGACCTCAACAAAATTCCTAAAAATTATAATTAAGCAGGGGAACAGTGCTAGCAATGGCCAACAATAACAAACTCTCCCAGGACAGCTCCAAAAAAATGAAATGATTTTTGGAAGGGTGTACGCTCCGTAGACCCTTTGAAAATTCCTTTCCATTTTGTGGAGGTGTCCTGGGAGTGTCTTTTAATGTTGCCCATTGATAGCACTGTTCCCCAGCTTAATTATAATTTGTAAACATTTTCCTGTGGTCATTTATGAGGTGGTTTGCCCTTTACCCTCCATACAATGTAAATGATCCCACATTAAAATAGTGCAGAGCAGAGTCCCAGACTAGTCCTGGCAGGTTTCCTATCTCCAGAGACTGCACTGTCAGTGTGGTGCAGTGGACACAGCCAGTGCCTGCAGGACCACAGGGTCACAAGATCAAAACCTAGCTGGGGCTCCTGCCAACACCATCCCCATATTTTTACCAGCCAGGAAACAGTGATAGTAAAGACACCCCTTTATTGCAGATAAGCATGGCTGGAACAGCTATCTTTTAAAACCCTACACCGCACACACACCATAACAATGGGCATTACCCTCAGCCAAGTCCCCCAAATGCAGTCCTGGAGTGCCACACCTCAATCAGGTCAGATGCTTTTTGCAAGATAAGGACATGTCAGCATGTTGGTGGAGGGGTACAGGTGGTGGAGGGGGCAGTGGCTGCTAGCCAAAGCAGACAGTGGCCCTGCCATGTGCAGGCTCGCACGTCCACTGCAACAGACAGGCCCTGTCAGATGTACAGTCATGGACTCCCCAGGGAATGCAGCCTATCTGTGGCAACATGGTGGTGCAGTGCACACAGACAGTGTGTGCAAGAACAGAAGGTCACGGGTTCAAAGCCCAGCTGGGGCCACTGCCAATCCTGTCCACATATTTTTCCCACAACTAAACCGTGATAGTAAGGACAAACCTTTATTGCTGAGGACATACGCATTGGTAATATGCCTATCTTTTACCACACCGAGCACAGACACCATGAACAGGGGCATTACCTAGAGCAGAGTCTCCGAAATGCAGTCCTGGAGGACTACACACCATTTAGGTGCCATGCTGCCTCTAATACAAATGCCTGTGCTGCATATCTATGCACCACCCCCATGGCATGTAGATGGAGCTCATGCATATTCATGAGGGACAGCTGGAAAACCCGAACAGTGTTAGGCACACCAGGACTGGAGTTGGGAACCTCTGCCGTAAAGCAGCAGCCAACAGGGGCAGAAACACCCACACCCACACCCACATGCCCCATTGGCCAATGCCTCCTGGAGGGCAGGACAGTGGGCCCTGCGTGCATCTCCCAATACTAGCACCTGCATACCTTAGCAATGCCACCCTACACCTGGGTATACGGTACACAGCTCTCAAACGTTTGCTATGAGTACTGGCAGATAGACATTCCTACATTAAGCACATTTTGCTCTTTGAGCTCCATCATAACAATCTTTCTGATGTCTGCAGTGTGTGCTTCAGGTCTGGCCTCTGACAGTGGTCACCACCCTGGGGAGTGACCCCCAACATTATTGCATACCATATCCATGCCTGTACTGTGCCCAGGAATGGCGTGGTGGGCAAGGCTGATAAACCCCTCTATAGTAGCACAATGCTGGCATACGTGTGGGAGTCAGTGTGTGTTGGTTGCAAACACCTTCCACAGCCCACACTGCCAGCACTGTTGCCAGCTTTGGCCTGCCAATGTGCATAATGAGCAGCAAGGTACCATGGGTATAGCTCAGACAGGGTGGGCTGGCCAGGATGCATCTGCACAGGGCATAGGGCGCTGCCGGGGACATTGTAGTGGCCGGCCAACACCTACACAGACAGGGTGACCTCTGTCTGTCCTGCTGGGGGATCACTCTCACCCTGACTGTGCAGTGACCACAGCATGTCTAGGCACCCCCATAGTGCTAGATAGTATTTCTCTCATGTGATATATATGGGTTTCCTTTTGGGGCCCAGTCACTGACTTATCTGCTGGTGTGCACTGCCATCCCAGTTCTGGGTGCATGCATTTCCACCAGGACTAGCTAGCAGACTGTTTTCAACTGGTCTGTGTCTTGATGGATCGCCTTGCAGGGTGCAACGGCTGAAGGCTTGCTGCAGGAGAATATCAGATAGTGGTGGGGTGCAGCTTAGCATATCCAGGACTAATGTTTGTCTGCTATTGTGTTATGGATGTGTACAGAGCTGCATGGACTGCCCTGTAGGGTGTCTGTTCCCCAGCAGGACCGGGGTTGATGGTCCACTCTACTGCCACCATTGCAGGGAGGTAGAATGTGGAGCTGTTGATAGGAGACCCTGTTTTTTGGCCTGGGGGGGGGGGGGGGTGGTGGTGGTGGTGGTGGTACATAGCCCACCTAGGTGTCCATAAGGGGTTCCCCTGACTAGGACAGACAGAGATATCCAAGGTGTTTCTGCAGAAACTACCTATCTCACAGAGTACTACTGCTTTGGAGCTCTGGCATGGCCTCTTTCAGCCATGGAGGGTGTTGTGGACCTGGTCCTGGGTGCCTCTGCACACCCTCAGGGTGAGCACAGTACCCGCACAATGTGACGGTGTGTAGCTACTCTGTGCCAGTAAAACACCCTGCCAGTACCCCCTACCAGGCCGGGGAGCTGTTGGGGTGCATTCCCCATCTTGTGTTCATCTGTGGACAGCTGATTTGCATGTGCAGTGCATCATGGGTATGGATGACCTAACCCTATCCTGGTTACCACAGCAGACTGTCTGTGTGGTGACGTGCAGGCTCTCTGCAGCCAGCCAGGGGCTTGCTAGCAGCTATAGAGCTGTAGCCCAATGGTTACTTCACTGCCTGTGAAGCCAGGGGTCATGGGTTCAAACCCACAGTGGGGTTATGTGATAGGGGTGTCCAAAGTTTTTTTTGATTTAATGTACATATGTTGATGCCAGCACAAACACTCTCAGCGTACTGTACCCATAAGATGCCTCTGAGGGTGCTTTATAGGGCGCCCTATAGGGCACCTTATGGTTGCCGTCCATATAAGGTGCACTATACATTATCCTGTGGCGCAACATTCTAGGGTGCCTTGGCGGGCAGTGAACTTTAACATGTGCCTTATGGGCCGCCTTATGTTAACACGCTTTGAGAGTGCGTTTGCTAGTACTGATAAATAAAATAAAACTAATATGCCTCCTACAGCACTCATCCCCATAATACATAATGCCTCAGCCAGCCTTGTTCACTGGGCACTGTGGGGGATTGAACCCCTGATCCCTGCACCATTGGCCAGTGTCTTCACCATTGTGCTGTGGCTCTGTTCCTGTGCTTGCACATCAGCGCGCCGCCTTAGGCCTTCCAAAATTAGCAGCCCAACGCCTTCTGCCGCCCAAAATTACCAGCGCAACGCCTTATGCCACCCACACCTAACAGCGCAGCGCCTAATGCCCCCCAAAATTAACAGTGCGCCGCCTTATGCCACCCAAAATTAGCAGTGCGCCGCCTTATGCCGCCCAAAAGTAATATGCCTCCTACAGCACATTTACCCATTAACATTAATGCTTCAGCCAGCCTTTTTTGATGCGCACAATGGGGGATTGAACCCATGGCCCCTGCACCATTGGTCAGTGTCTTCTCCGTTGTACTATGGCTCTGTTCCTTTGTGTGCCCAGCAGCACGCCACTTAGCCTTCCCACGCGCTAATGTGGACCCCGCACATTAGCGCTCCGCGCACACATACAGTCGCTGGCTCCCGTTTTTTTTCTTTTTTCTGCTTGAACCGCCCACTCCTTATATGGCACAGGCACACTAACGGGGCACGCACAATTGCGGGATCTTAGTAAACATACCCCTAAGAATGTTTAAAAAACCCGGAATGTATGCTACTAACCAGCTGTTTTTGGAGACATGGAATAATATATTAAATAAATGCTCACTTGACCTAATGGTTTTGGTGATAGATACAGCTAAAGTAGATATAGCTAATTTAAACAAAGAAGTAGAATCCATGCTAGTTACTTTAAAAAATGCAGAAAAAGAATAAGTTTATAAACGAAAATCTGAAGATCTTAAGAAACAAATAGATTCTCTTTGTGAAGAGGTGAAGAAGACGAAGTTAAAAAAGTTAAAGAGAGATAATGAAGATTATACTGTAGGGTACGTGTACCCATGGATGAATGTTAACCGGAAGTGAGGAAAATCACGGAGACAAGTGGACTTTGAATTTACATCTGATGAAGCATGTACTACAGGTTCTAGTAAATCATCAAGGGATGATTTTTTAGACGACGGAGAAGACAAAAAGAAGAAGAAAGAAGGAGGACAGGGTCGACACAAAAGACGGGGAACAACGCCTCAGTGACTAAAACATATATAAAGGATGTGAATTCCACATTGGTGGTAAATTTATCAGGGATTTCATTACCTCAGAATCATCTGGAAGTTCTTAATAAGGGATTGTCCTTTGTCCCTGAAAGGGGGCCCAAAAGAGCCAATTGACAATAGCGACCTGGTTCTGGATGGGCTATAGGACAATAGCGACCTGGGTGTGGATGGGCTATAGGATGCCGGTCAAGAGAAGATGATGTTCTTGACCACCATATCCCGGTTTAAATACAACTTTATACCGTAAACCAGTGCAACGAAATACATTATTAAACTTCTCGAGTTTTCACCCTATTTCTTTGAAACAGGGTCTTCCATATGGACAATTCCTTAGGCTTTGCAGCAATTGCTCTACATTAGATGAATTTCAGAGACATGCATTAGATCTCCAACAGCGTTTATTACTTCGTGGCTATCCTCCTGCTCTGCTCAGAACAGCGTACAAGTGTGCACAATTCTCTCATAGAGAATGGCTTTTGACGCCTCATCGATCATCTCAGAATGAGCAGCCCTCTGAAGACAAAATTACAGGGGTGTTTCCATATATTGGTGGTATACCTAGGGTTGTAAAAATTTTACATCACTTTTTGCCTATTTTAAGTTTGCATCCTTGTTTTTCAAATAAACCGTCTTATGATTGCTTATTCCAGAGGACCTAATTTGCGGGATATGGTGGTCAAGACTACATCTCCTCTTGACCGGCCTCCTATAGCCCATCCAGACCCAGATCATTATACATGTGGCTCATGTCGCTATTGTTAATTGGCTCTTCTGGGCCCCCTTTGGATAGATGTTCACACTTCAGTTATTTATAGATCCAAATGGCATACCACCTGTGATTCCACTTTTGTGATCTACTTAATTCAATGCCCATGTTTATTGTACTATGTTGGACGCACTACGAGAAGTATTAAGGTCCGCCTAGGAGAACACGCTTCCCTCCTCCGCATGAAGACTTTAACAATGCCCTTGGTGGAACACTGTTTGCAAGAAACACATGCTTTTGACCATCTGAAATGGCGTGTTCTTGATAGTGTTCCACCAGATCTTGGGGAGGCGATCGCATCTCTAAATTACAAAAATTAGAGCAAAGATGGATTTACAAATTAGGAACGGTCTCCCCGTCGGGTCTAAACGCATCTTTGGAATGATACAGCATGATTTAATTTGACGTGTCGATTTTTGTTATACAATTGGTCAATCTCTTGCCTTTCCAGCCAATAGGAACAGGGGATCCCCTGGCTCATAGGGTTTCCCCACGTTCCGTTGGCTGTAGTAAGCTCCCTACTTTTGAGTGATTGGTCAGATTGTTCTTCAATGAAGATCATGTGTTAATCAAGCGTTTACGTCACACGCCGATTCTTTAAAGGTTTGAATGCTCTGCTTTTTGGACATTGAAGCTTTTATTACTACAGGATCCATTTAACCTGATGCAGGGTCAGAAGTCTTTCTGACCCGAAACATGCCACGTCGTTCATCACAATTTCTGTGGTTCTTTTAAGCTCGTGGAAAGCCTATAAGCTAAGTGTTTCATTTACTACACTGTTTTTCAAATGATTAAAAGGAGTGGTCATGGCGAGGGGAGGGTTTTGATTCCTCCCTCTTTTGAATGATCACTCTGACAAAAAGTTATTGTTTCAGAGGTTCCTTTCTATCACACCAGGGTTTGGTTTGATTCAGTTTTGTTTTACCTTGTGCAGGGGATTTTGTTAATATTTGCCTCTAAAGTTGTGGCACTATAGGCGGCTGCCTATTTCATGTAGTGCTTCCATCAACCCTAGGAGGAACACCAGACAGAGGAAAAGAAAGACCAAGACAAAAAGGAGAAATGTCATCAGGAAGACTGTCTTATTTGAAGTCTAATAGTACTGGTATGAGAGAGAAGGATGAGATTAGAATGGAATGAGACAGAAGGTAGAGAATAAGTCAGGTGGGGGACTGGAATCAGAGCTGGCCCAACTGCCATGCAAACTAGGCAACTGCCTAAGGTGGCAACTTCTGGAGGGTGACAAAAAGCAGGACATTCAAAGCTGAATAATAGATTTTGACAGCCGAGTTGGGCGGGGAGGGGGGAGGATGTGGCGAGTGTGTAAAGCTTAAGATCTGCCGAGGGCACCAACATCATAAACGAATTCTGGGGCCGGCCTTGATTGGAAATGATAGGAATGAGTGGACCAAAAGCAAGAGGTAATAAAATAGTTTGAGGCAAAGAAACCAAATTGAAATGGATGAACTAGAACATAGGGCAAAACATCAGTCAGTTAAAAGCTAATTTTATTTTTCATCTTTAAAAGAGCATATCTCCTCATGGTCCTAAGCCAGGTCAGCAGATATGTATTGCCTTGGACATTTTAGGCACAATATTCAAAGAAATTATCCTCCTGAGTGTTATGCACATAAATTGGTCCCTTTGAAAATTTAAAAAAGTTAAATTCCTAAATTTATTCTCTGATTCACTAAACTCCTACATTTAGGGGCAAAAACATTTGGGTGATAACAAGGGTGAATTTAGGGTTGAACTAAAGTTCGGCACTTAGCACTGATTTTCAGCAGTAGGCTAATAAATCTAGGCAAAAAATGGCAGGCCTAAATTTATAAGCATAACATTTAAGCTTCTAAATTAAGATGAATTTTCAGTTGAAAACTTAGAAGCATGTTTACTAAGCCGTGCTACGGGTTAGTGCAGGGTTTACCATGCACCAAGGGCAACATACTAACAGCGCAGGGTGCCATAGTAAAACCCATGCTAACTCCTTACTGTGCATTGGGGCGGAGACTGGGTGGGTTAGGGAAGAACAGTGGCAATTTTGGTACATCATACGAGGGGTGTCCGATATTAAAGGTACAGGTGGCAATCATACCGGCTCCACATGCGCAATAGTGCCATCATATGCAGGACTACTTGTACTTGTAGTAGGAGAGTCTGTAGCGTTGTTTTTTTAAACACTCAAATTACGAGTAGTTTTTGGGAAGCAAACAATCATGGCGTGTGTAATCACAGAGTATTCGAAGTTTAAGGTGTGTGGGGTTATCAGATTTTTTTCAAGCCGAACGAATTAATCAGAGCGAAATTCATCGCAGATTAGAGGGCGTGTATGGCCCGAACGTTTTAAGCCTAAATGAAGTCAGCATCTGGTGTAACAAGTTTAAAGATGGCCGAACGGAGTTGAATGATGATCCGGAAAAGAAAAGTAGCAGACCAAGGACCTCACACACGGATGACAACTGCGCAATTGTCGAAGGTCTGATTAGGGAGGATCGTCGCATTAAAGTTCGTGAAATTGCTGAAATGACTGGCATTCCTAAGAGTTCTGTTCATGAAATCATATGCGATCTCAACTTCCGCAAGATCAAGAGGAATTGCAAGACACCGTTATGGACTACTTCAAGCAACTTGACACACAACTGTACCGTGAAGGGATGTTCAAACTAGTGTCATGCTGGGATAAATGTCTCAATATTTATTTATTTATTTAGACAGTTTTGTATACCGCCTTATCCTTCAATCAAAGCGGTCACAACACAAGTGGGGGATACATTTAAAACGCGGGGATATGAGACACACACACTAATACTTACAGGGAACATGGGCAATGGAGGGTTAAGTGGCTTGCCCAAGACCACAAGGAGCATCTGTGGGACTAGAAACCCCAGTCCTTCCGGCCCAAGGTTGCTGTCCTCTAGTGGGATTTGAACCCCCGACCTTCCGGCCTGAAGTACCTTGCCCCAACCACTAGGCTACTCCTCCCTATTTACGGCGATTATGTGGAGAAGTAAACAAAAGTATGTCGTTTTTGGTGGAATGTATTGAATAATTTCTTTAAATACAAATGTTAGTGTAATTTTGGCCCATACCTTTTATATCAGACACCCCTCGTAGTTAGTATGGGAAATATTGGCATGTGCGGACTGCGATTGTTGCCTTAGCGTTGGTACACTTACGACCTCCTCAAGAGATGGCAATAAGTGCACCCACAAGCCGGTTAGCATGGTGCTGTGCAGATGCAAGGCGCTAAAGAAGGACATGCTGGGCATGCCCCATCATTTAGCACAGGCCGCCACACTAATTTCGGGCCCCATTCATGCGCTAATGGTGCACTTGTAAGTAAATGTATCTGATAAGCTCCTAAGTTTGACTGAAAATAGGGCACAAATCCAGCAACCTAATTTAGGAACTCAGCTTTTTTTTTTAATATTGAACCCTTTTTGATACCGAAACCTATAAAATCAATCCATTTCTGTATTACAGAAAATATCAACGTTGATATCTGTAAAGAAATTTGTGAGGTAACGAAAAATTTGCTTGGCTGCTGCATCCCTGCATAGGATCTTCATCTATTAATTTCATAGATATTAAGAGGTAGGTGCTTATGTACTTTTCCTTTATGTTCTCACTGAATTCTAATCACAGTATTTCCCCATTGCTATGTGATCATGATTTTAAGATGCATTTTGCTTAAGTGATAGCACCTTTTGGAGAGGGTTCATCCATTTATCTTAAGTGGACAAGGCCTTGGGACTGGATGGGATACATCCCAGGATATTGAAAGAGCTCAGAGAGGTTCTGGCAGGGCCTTTAAAGAATGTTTTTAATAGATTCTTGGAGACGGGAGATGTTTTGCAGGACTGGGAAAGGGCTGATGTAGTATTTCTTCACAAAAATGGTAATAGGGAAGAGGTGACAAACTATAGGCTGGTAAGCCTTACCACTGTGGTGGTAAAAAGTAATGGAGGCACTCCTGAAAGAAAGAATAGTGGGCTTTCTGGAAACCAATGGATTGCATGATCCAAGGCAACATGGTTTTATCAGGGGAACATAATAAATATCATGCCAAACAAATTTGATTGAGTTCTTTGACTGGGTGACCAAAGAACTAGATCAAGGACATGCAATGGATGTACCTAGATCAAGGACATGCAATGGACATGCAAGGGACATGCAATGGATATACCTAGATTTTAGCAATGCCTTTGATACTTTTCCTCATAGGAGGCTTATCAATAAACTGAGTAGCCTGGGGATAGGTCCCAAGGTGATGGTAAATGGAACTCACTCAGAAGAAAGGAAGGGGTGTAGTGGCATGCCTCAGGGATCGGTCCTGGGACCGACACTGATCAATGTATTTGTCAGTGATATTGCAGAAAGACTGAATGGAAAAGTCTGCCTTTTTGCAAATCACACAAAAATTTGCAACAGATTGGACACTTCTAAGGGAGTGGACACCATGTTGAAAGATCTAAAAACACTGGAAGAATGTTACTGCCAAGCATTACACCACTTTAATGTGAAGAAGAGTCATGTACTTGGGATGCAGAAATCCAAAGGAATTGGTGTGCATGGACCAGAAGAGAGACCTCAGAGTGCTAGTGTCTGAGGATCTCAAGGTGGCAAAACAATGCATCTGCATACAGAGAGGAATAACCAACAGAAAGGAGGAGATATTAATTTCCCTGTACAAGTCGTTGGTGAGGCCTCACTTGGAGTATTGTGTTCAGTTTTGGAGACCATATCTCACAAATGATATAAAAAGACTTGAAACAGTTCAGAGGAAGGTGACCAAAATGATTCAGAACCTGTGCCATAAGACGTATGAGAAGAGACGAAGACTTAAATATGTATAACCCTAGAGGAGAGGAGGGACAGGAGAGATATATCATACAGACTTTTAAATACTTAAAGGGTATCAATGAACAAACAAACCTTTTTCAAAGAAGGGGAAGCAGTAAAACTAGAGGGCATATGATCTTTATCTTTATTATCTTTATTAAAAATTTAATATACCGCCTGAACCATTTGGCATACAGCGGTTTACAATAAAAACAAAAGCGGAGCTACTGAGAGAGAAACAGAAAAGAACGCCATTCATGTAGGGTAAAGAATAGAAAAGAAATAGGCCAACAAAGTAGAAAAATAATAAAAGACAGACAGGTTATCAGGTAGACACAGAAGGAGGGGGAAAAGGAAGGTCGAAGGCTGAGCAGAAAAGGTAGGTTTTAAGACAAGCTTTGAAAGTGGAGAAAGAGGATTCTAACCGTAGCGAAAGTGGCAGTGAGTTCCAAAGACGGGGCCCAAGGAAAAAGAAAGCAGAAGAACGTGTGGATTCAAGATGAGCCTGAGAAGGGGATGGGAGAAAAAGACGATTCAAATGGAGAGATCTAAGTACTCTAGAAGGACAAGAAAAGTGAACCAGATCGGAAAGATAAAGTGGAATACCAGTGTGCAAGGACCGGTGCACGAAAATCAGGGTCTTATACTGTATGCGAAAAGGAACGGGCAACCAGTGAAGGCGAAGAAGCAAAGGAGTGACGTGAGCTGATCGGGGAGAGTGGGTCAGAAGACGGGCAGCAGTGTGATGAACTAGTTGAAGACGACGAAGCTGGGTAAGTGGAAGACCGGCTAAAGATGCATTGCAATAGTCCAAACGAGAAACCACCAAAGCAAGGAGAAGTGTAGTCATAGAAGTGGGGGAAAGAAAAGGCCGAATTGCTCGAAGTTGTCGCAGAGTGTGAAAAGAACGTTGCACAACGGAGGAGATATGATCTCTAAAAGTTAAGGCAGAATCCAAAGTGACCCCGAGATAACGCAGAGAAGTGACTAGGGGAATAGGTCCAGCAGGAAGGGAAGGGGACAGAGAGGGAATAGAGGCACCTGCAGTGAACCAAATCGCCGAAGTCTTCGCCAAATTAACGTGCAAGAAGTTATCCGCAAACCAGGTGGAAACTGCAGAAAGACAGGCATCGAGAGGACCAATATCTGGGGTAAGTGAACAGGTATGAAAAAGAAGAAGAATATCATCGGCATAGAAATATGCCGAGATACCATGCTGTTGTATAAGTAAAGCAAGAGGAGCCAGGAAGATGTTGAACAGCAAAGGAGATAAGACAGAACCCTGAGGAACACCACTGTGAAGAGGCATAGGGGAAGAGGAGTCAGAACCAACAAGAACAGAGAAAGAACGATTACAGAGAAAAGAGTGGAACCAACGGAGAACTGATGCAGAGAGACCAATAGAGTTGAGACGAAGAAGAAGAGTGTGATGATCGACAACATCAAAAGCCGCAGAAAGATCAAGTGCAACAGCAACAGAAATAGCTGCAAGGTGGTAAACTTAAAAGCAACATCAGGAAATACTTTTTCACTGAAAGGGTGGTGGATGCACGGAATGCCCTGCCGTTGGAGGTGGTGGGGGCAAATACAGTGACGGAATTCAAAATGGCATGGGACAGACACAGTAGAGATCCCTTTATAGCAAGAGGATGAAATCAAAGCAGACTTAAATATCTTTTAATAGAGGGGGGCTGACCTGGACGGAGCTGCAGTTACAACCATTCTAGCCACCTTACTGGGCAGACTAGATGGACCATACTGGTCTTTATCTGCTGTCATATACTATGTTACTATTTATTTTATTTATTTATTTGCTTTTATATGCCGCACTATTTTTGAATCTGCATGGTTTACATAGAACATGAACAATCAAACTGTTTTACATAGAACAGATATCAAACAGGTATTACATAGAACAGGTGTTAAACTGGAATAAGTGATTAACATAGATAGGAACATCATCTTGCGTAGGTCAGGAGGAACTTTGGTAGAACAGGAGGAACTAAATTACAAGTTGGTCAGTAGATCTTAATGGTTACATAGGAGAGGTTGAGCTGTGGGTTGACAGGCATTGGACATGTCCTATCTAACTATGGAATGAGGTCGTTAAAGAGCTGGAACAAGAGAGTCTTTATGACTTTTCTGAAGGTTGAATGGTCCAAGATAGCTCAGATTGAAGCAGGGAGGATGTTCCACAGAGTTGGTGCATATAAAGAAAAGGCACAGTTTTTGGTGGCCTGGGTGCACGTCCTTATTAATGAAGTGCATGTCCTTATTGATGAAAGTCTGAGGGGTCCAGGAGCAGACGTAGATGACGGAGGGTGCTTATCTTATGGTAAACCGCCTTGATGACATTTCGTATGTGCGCTTCCATGCTCAGGCGTTGATCCAAGATGACTCCCAGGTAGCGCACGGCTTCGTGATCAGCTCTGTGTCATCCACCCGCAGGGAATTGGGGGGGGGGGGTGTAAATGTTTGGTCTTTGGTTATAAATAAGACTTCTGTCTTCTTCCAGTTGACTTTAAGGTTGTGGGTGGAGAGCCATTCTGAGACAGTAATGAAACATTCTGTAATGTTTGAGAAGTTAGGATTGTCTGCAGAGAATGGGGTGTATAGTAGGACGTTATTGGCATAGATATGGTATAGAATGTTGTATGACTGAATAATTGCGCAGATTGGCTGGATATAGATGTTGAAGAGTAGGGCCGAAAGCAATGAGTCCTGCGGGACTCCCTGTGTTTGCTGGAATGTGTCCAATGTCTGCGCTCCTATGCGTACCTGTTGCTGGCAACCAGGCAAGTAAGATCTACACCAGTCAAAGCTTTTTGCTGTGATCGGGCAAGTAGAAGATTATGACTGATCATATCAAAGGCCAAGGCAATGTCCAGGAATATTAGGATGAATCCCTGCTTCTTTTTATCTATTCCTGTGAGAAGTCTGTCAAGGAGGGTAGCTAATAGAGTTTCAACCCCGTGCTGCTGATGGAAATATGCTGCTGTAGGTCAAGGGGAGTGTGGGATTCGATGTGATCCTGGATTTGTTGCTGGACAATTTTTTCTGTTTTCTTAGCCAGGAAGGGAAGGCTGGATATAGGTCTGTAGGAGCTGATGTCTGAAGGATTTAGTTTATTGTTTTTTTAGCAGTGGTCTGATAGAGGCCGTTTTCAGAGATGGTGGTAGTACACCCGTGGTCAGAGAAAGGTGTATGATTCTGGCAATGACAGTGCTTAGGTCAGATCGCACTATCTTGATTCAGTATGCAGGGCATGGATCGGTTGGAGCAGTTGTGGTATTCATACTGGATATGATATTCTCGATCTGCTCAGTGGAGTATGGGTAAAAGGCCTCTAGCTTGGGGAGAACAGTGTCTCCTGTTGGGGGGTTGTCCATGTGAGGATCTTCCGAAAGAGCGTTTACTGAGTGAGGCCTCGTCATATTTGTTTTGTTGTGGAAGTGTGCAACAAAGGCCTCTGGGCTGGGGGTATCTACCGGATGGCTCTTAGATGTGTCATTTGTGAAGGACTTAATAAGACCGAAAAGCTCTCGGGAATTATTAAGAGAGAGCATTAGAATATTGGAATGGTATTCCTTTCTTTTCTGGTTGATTGCTCTGCGATGTTCATGTAAGCTGTTTATGTATTCAACACGGTCGTGGGAGAGTCTGGAGTGTTGCTAGCATCGCTCAAGCTTCCTGAGACATATTAGGGATTCATGCAGATTGGCGGTGAACCATATGGCTGTGTGGTTCTTCCTGGCGGGCTTTGTGGAGTGAGGTAGGAGAAAAGGTGTTGTTCCATATATCTATCAGCTCATCCAGCTCCGAAGTGTTAGTATTGAGATCCTAAAAAGTATCTTGGAGGAAGGCTTCTTTGTTAAAATACCTGAAGTGGCTGACTTCTGGTGATGTCATCGGGCTAGATGGCGGTGTGAGGACGGAGCTCCGCCACCAAAGCCTGCCACTAAGAACAAAAATCCCTAATGCGGAGGGCAGATGTGGTGCATTGAAGCGGAGGCAGCAGAGAAGGTACCCGGCTGCTAACGGAAGGTGGAAAAAAAAAGCATTGACTGAGGGATCGGCGGAGCATGCGGGCAGATAAGCGGCCCGCTCCGGGAAGCACGTGGTGGTGCGGAGAGGAGGGCTGAGCACCGTACACTGATGCGATCCTGGGAAGGTGGCTGATGAAGAGCGGAGAAGCAGGATCGGCGAGGCAAAAGAGGGGGTGATGAATCTGAGGGCTGGCGGAAACAGCGGAGTGAGGGAAGGAAGAAGATGATTCAGGCAAGCCATGGTAGGGAAGAAAGCCTATAAACCAATATAGCAGGCCCCAATATAATAAAGAAGCACAAGCTAAGAAAAGACTGTCTCTTTTATTCTGAAAAAAAATACTGAGAGCACGCAGATGTGAAATAAAGGGACAAAATATCACCCGGAGCTCCAAAAGCAGTGCTGCGCTAAGGGAGGAAGAAGCTGTAGCCCCAGGGGATCGAGTATCACAGAGGTCTGAGGTGCATATCAGGAGGTGGAAGAGGGTATGATGGAGAAGTCCAAAGGCGGACTATAAGCGAAAAAAAACCTGGCGGAATTCAGATCCTCCTATGCCCCATCAAGAGGAGGGAAAGAAGGGGAGAAGGAAGGGAAAAAGGCTGCGGAGCAGGAGACTGAGTCACTGGAAGAGATGGAGGGTCCCTGGAGCCCGGGGGTAGCCAACATGATTAAGATGTGGCTGAATGAGCTGAAAGAGGAACTTAAAGTGGAAATTAGCAGAGTCAAAACTGAATTAAAAGAGACACTGCAATCTCTGAGACAAGATATAGTGGACCTCGGAACCAGGGTCGAAGAGGCAGAAAATCAGTTGGAACAACAGGGGGAAGCAATGGAAGAGTTCCAAAAAGGTTGGGAGGGGTTAAAGCAAGCCCAAGAAGAATTGAAAGAGAAGGCGGAAATCCTTCCAAACCAAGGAAAGCCTCTTGAAGGCTGCGCGGAAAATGGGACATTTTCAGTGGGAAGGTCACAAGGCGGAATTGTTTCAAGATCTATCAATGGGCACAGTGCAGCGTCGGAGAGAGATGAAGAAGGTGATGACCTATTTGAGGAGGCAGGAGGCGCGCTATAAATGGCTATTTCCTTTTGGCCTACTGATTACTGTGAATGGCAAGTCAAGAAAGGTAAAGAACAGCGAGGAGGCCTGGGGTGTGCTTAGAGATTTGGGACTGACTAATCTACCAGTGGATACCGAGAGCCAAGCAAGAACAAAGAATTCTACAACTTCTGGATCTAAAGCGGTGAATCAGAGATGGCAAAGAGCTCCCAAAAATGGTTGGAGACTAGCAAGAATGACCAAGGACAACCAGGGAACAAAAGGGATGGTGAAGGACATCGGCTGAGGAGGAGGATTTTGAGGAATTTGGTACAAGAAGAGTCAACAATTGAACTGGGGTGAAAGACAATAATGAGGGATATGTAAGGGATCTTGTCTGAAGGGAAGGGAGGAGGGTGGGGGGCGAAAGGGAAGGGGGAGGAAGCACACGTTATAATAATGTTTTCCATGTAAGTTACTTTTGGGCTGGGAAGGCAGGAGTAAGGTAGAGGAGGGTAGGTGATAAACAGGGCAAGGTGAGTGCATAGAGGAAATGAGTGAGAAGGGGGGAGGAGCGGGGAGAGGGGGGTGATAAGGGGAGAGGAAGGCCGGGTTTGAAGGTGGGATGTGGGCATGAGTGGGGAGGTGTAAGTAGCAGGGCAAGGGTGGGTTGAGGTCCGATATTCAGTCACCACTTATGAAAGGTGTGTCTCTACTAAGGGGACGAGGGAGGGGGAAGGGAGACGGGGAGGGAGGAGGGAAGGGAGGGCGGGTGGAAGGGAGGGGGAGGGGGAAGAGGAAGCGGGCAAGAGAAGATGGGAGGAACAAACTTCCAAGGTGAGTTAAAAATAGTTACTTTAAATGTAAAAGGGCTTAATTCGCCATTTAAAAGGCAGAAATTATATAAAGAAGTATCACGCCAAAAGGCATCGCTAGTGCTAATACAGGAAACACATTTAACCCGGGCGACAGAACACCTGGTTAGACCGAAGGGATATGGGGTATGTGTCCATGCATCAAACACAGTAGAAAAGAAGAAAGGAGGAGTGGCAATCTTAATCGACTCAAAATTAAAGATGGAATTACAAAAAGTAGTTAGAGATAAAGAAGGGAGATATGTATTAATGCGTTTAAAATTAGGAAATGAGTGGTATTGTATAGTGGATGTCTATGCGCCTACAGGGGTGCAGGGAGAATTTTGGACAAGGCTCAATGAAAAGGTGGGAAAATTAGGAAAGGGTAAACTTATATGTGGGGGTGATTTTAATTTAACTTGGTACCCCGCCAGTGACGCAACAGGTAAAAGAGAGGGGAAAAAAAACGGATAGGAGTAAATATCGTAATTTTGTAGCACAACACTGCTTGATAGATGCATGGAGATGGCAACACCCCCGGAAAAGACAATTTTCATACTTTTCTCATGTGCATGGTTCATACTCTAGAATAGATGCCATTTGGGTAACTAAGGAGGTGGTGGGTGGGTAGGATTATGGGGGCAGAGATGGATTCAATAACATGGTCGGACCATGCCTTAGTAGAGATAAGGATGACAATGGAGGGGGGGGGAGAGGTAATCCATTTTGGAGGTTAAACGAATCACTATTGGAAGATGAGAGGGTTAGAGAAGAAATAGAGCGGGAAACAAGAGAATACTTTAGATGGAATGATAATGGGGAGGTGGCATGGGGTGGAGTCTGGGATGGATACAAGGCGGTAGTGAGGGGAGTGTTAATTAAATGGGGGGCACGCAAAAGAAAGAAAAGAGAAGGGAAAGATAGGGGACTGAGAGAAAGGTTAAAGAAATTGGAAGAATTAGATGCGCAAGATAGAAAAGGAATCTATAGAGGCCAAGTGTTGGCAGTAAGAGCTCAGGTGAATGCCATGCAGACAGAAAATATAAGGTACAGTATGCAGTTACTGAGAAGAATTTTTTGAGGGGGGCAACAAAGCTGGGAGATATATGGCGCAGAAACTGAAACAGCGGAAACTAAGATCACAAATATTGAAAGCTAGAGATTCAGGGGGGAAGTTGATCCACAGAGATGGGGATATACGGGAGGCCTTTAAGAAATTTTATCAATCGTTGTATGAAGCAAGAACCCCTCCGGAGCCAGAGAGGGTACAGAGTTATTTATTTTATTTTAACATTTCTTTTATACCGCGCTCTTTATCATCAGTGCGGTTTACAGTTAACAGAACGACTCGAGGACCGCAGGGCACTCCCGAGTTTACATCGAACAGGGAAAACAACTTGGAAAGAACAGGAGAAACTATGTACAATTTACATGTTGCTGTGTCAATAAAGTAATGTTACAAGGGTAGAACAGGGGAGTGTGATCCAGTGTGGACCGTATTCCATTTACAGACCACTTCCTCTTATTTAGATTCCTTAAAGCTCCCGAAACTGAAAGAAGAGGAGCAAAAAGAGTTAAATAGTGCTATAACGCAAGAGGAAATAATGGCAGCGATAAAAAAGTTAAAAGCAGACAAGGCACCGGGACTAGATGGGCTAACAGCAAGGTTCTATAAAAGATTTGGAGAGATATTACTTAGACCTTTAGTGAGGTTGTTTAATTTGCCAAGAGAGGGAGGGTGCTAGCAGATGCCATGGGGTGGGCAAGAATAACAGTCATACATAAAGAAGGAAAGGATATGCAAGAGTGCTCATCGAATAGACCAATATCATTGCTCAATTTAGACGCTAAGTTATTAGCCAAAATATTGGCCATGCGACTAAATAAGGTGATTGGGAAATTGATTCATCATGACAAGGCAGGATTTATCCCAAGTAGGCAGGTGGCAGACAATATGCGGAAGATATTGAATATTATTTGTTCGATTGAACAAAGTAAGGAGGAGGCACTGCTAATATCCTTAGATGCAGAAAAGGCTTTCGACCAGTTGTCCTGGCCTTTTCTATTTCAGGTAATGGATAGAACAGGGTTGGGAGAGGAATTTAATGGACTGGGTACGAGCGCTATACCGAAACCTGAAAGCCTTTGTTCAGGTGAACGGAGGGTATTCTGATTTTTTCGAGCAGGGAAGAAGGACGAGACAAACGTGCTCTTTGTCGCCACTTCTATTTGCCCTATCCATGGAACCTTTTGCGGAGAGGGTAAGAGAGAGGGTGGAATTGAAAGGCACAGTAGTAAGACAGAAAGAATGGAGATTTTCATTGTTTGCTGATGATATAATCATGAGTGTATCTCACCCAAGTTTTTCTATACCAATCTTAATGTGGGAATTAGAAGAATATGGAAGGTTGTCAGGATTTACTATAAATTGGACAAAATCAGAAATATTGAATTTGTCTGTAACAAAGGAAGCACAGGAAGTTTTACAAAAGAAATACCCATTTAGGTGGGCCAGGGGATGTATTCGGTATTTGGGAATCAGAATAAGCAATAGGTTTGAATCATTATACGATTACCAAAATTACCAAAAATTATTTGGGCAAGTTGAAAGTTTGATGAATAGGTAGGGGCAGGGCTATCTATCTTGGTTTGGGCGTATAGCAACTATAAAGATGATGCTATTGCCTAGATTTTTGTTCGTTTCAAACATTGTCAATATCGATACCATATAGAAAACTAAAGCATCTGCAAAGAATGATTAATAGATTTATATGGCAAAATAAGGGCCCCAGGGTTGCTATCTCAACCTTACAGAGAGATAAGGGAGAAGGGGGGATAGGAGTTCCCAATTTTCAAAAATATTATGAAGCAGCACAATTGAAAATGCTATACGAATGGCAAAGAGGAAAAGAGAAACATTGGGTCCAAATGGAAGAAGATTCAGTAACGGGAATGGGACTGGAAAGGATGGTTTGGAGGGGTACTAAAGCTCTTGAGGTTAAACCCAGGAACCCCATCATTGTACATATCCTGAATGTCTGGAAGCAAAACCGGAAATTATTAATACAGGACAAGGGATATACGCTGGGGATGACATTAGAGGCCTGTTTTGAGAAGGGCCAGGAGTTAATACATTGAGACAACGGGCAAAGTTAGGACTCACATATATTTCCCAGATAGTGGTTAAAGAGGGGATTTGAGAGTTTGAGGGGATTAAAGATTTGTATGGGTTATCAAATAATGATTACTATAGCTATATCCAGGTGAGTCACTTTGTGTGGCAGCAGAAAGTATGGAAAGATTTATGGAACAATCGGGGGTGGTTTGAGGCCTTATGTTCAGGACATTTAGGTAAAAAAGAAGCCTTGTTCAAGATATATAAAGGGTTAATGGAGGGAGGACAGGCAAACTAGATTTTATGCTGAAATGGGAGAATGACTTAGAAGTGCAATGGAATGAAGAGAAGTCAGACAAGGTAATACAGACAGTGGCACGCATATCTATAGCCACTCAAATAAAAGAAAATGCCTATAAAGTGCTATATCAGTGGTATTGGACACCGATACGTAAAAAGCGGGCAGGACTGGCACAATCGGAACAGTGCTGGAGGGGATGCTCAGAGAAAGGTGATATGATGCACATGTTGTGGAAGGATTCAAACATTTTGGGCAACGGTTTTGGATATTATATACGAAATGACAGGACATAGACTGCAAAGAAAGCCAGAGGTATGCCTACTACATCAATTGGAGGAGGATATCTCGGAGAGGGACAGGGGGGTATTGCATCATTGTATAGTGGCAGCAAGAAGTGAGATAGCACAATACTGGATAGGGTCAGGCAACCCACAAAGAGCAGGCTTCGTTAGAAGAGTGGCAGAAATGTGTTTGATGCATAGACTAACGGGGCTGAGACAAGGGAGAGGAGAGCAGGGGGCAAAACAATGGAAGAGAGCTTGGAAATGGATGGAAACCTGGAAAGGTGGCGGGAAGGTATGTAAAACGCAAAAGAGCAGTGGAGCAGAGCAAATATAGCTCTTGGCACAAAGGTAAGGCTAAGACGATAAATGGTGAAAGATTGTATATATTTGAAATAATTAAGAGAGAATGATGTGTAAAAAGCATGAGTAAACGAAGGGGAGAATTGAGAGGGGAGGGAGGGGAAGGGGGGGGGGGGGAAATAGCAAAATAGCCTAAAATAAATGTTGTAATAATTAGTAGGAGCTAAAACTAAGTTGGCTTGTAAGAGGATTGTGGAAAGTGTATAAAGTTGTGTGAAGCAGAGGTTTGTATTATCCACTGAAATATTTAATAAAAACGTTAAATAGAAACAAAAATACCTGAAGTGGTGAGAGGCTGGTGGGAGGGTTCTGGAAGGCAGCTGATCTTTTGAGTCCATAGGGATGTGGAAAATAATGACACTGTGGTCCGACCAGGGGACAGGGAGGACCAGCGGTGGGTTCTGGCTAATCGAACTGTGGAGGGGTGAGAGAGCAAAGATGAGGTCCAGTGTGTTTCCTCTTGTGTGGGTGGATGTTTGTATTAGTTGATCGTAGCCCAGTGTGATCATAGCGTCAAGAAAGGCTTTAGAGTGCTTGGTTCGGAGCGCTGTGAGGTTGAATTCACCTAGAAGCCAGAATGGTTTTCGTTGGGTTTGCATGCTAGGTCAAGGATTGTGGATAGGTCATCAGTGCATGTGGATGGTGAATGGTAGAACAGCTCCCCTGCAAGGAACTTGTTTGAGATCATGATGTGGTCAAGGTTGGTTGTGCTCTGGGAAGACTAGCATTGGAAATGGAAATTGCTTCTGGCTATTATGAGGATTCCACCACCCCTATGATTTGTTCTATGGCAGTTAAGGAGGTCATAACCAGGGAGCTTTAGTTGGTTAGTGAGTACAGTGTCTGTGTCGTTGAGCCATGATTCTGTGACAAAAAGCAGGTCTAGATTCTGGTGTTTGAGATAGTCAAGGAGGGCAGGCCATTTATTCCGGATGGAGTGAGCATTTATGAGCATGCAGCTCAGGTCTTCCAACTGATGAGAATTACGTCTATAGGATTTCGTTAGGGGTTGGCAGACTATGTGTATGAGCTGACAATGCCATACCAAGAATGGTGCCCTTATGGTGAAGGGTGTTTCCTATGTCTCCTGCGGCCATGGCCTTGGAAGGAGGGGATTAGGCCCTGCTGATGAGTATATGATTCAGACCATAGGACAAATTAGGCCAGGCAATATAGGAGTAGCATGAATGTGAGACCCTCTGGAATTTTGCAATGCTATAAGATGGGATGGTACCTATGCGAGAAGCACTGTGAGCTGTGATTGAGCTCCTAAGTGAGGGAGCATTTGAGGTGTTGTCTATAAGTTCTGTGATTGCCACCGAAGAGAGAGAAGCTGCTTGGTGCAGGAGGCCTATATTCCATCCATCTGTGTGTACTGGTTTATTTTCATATTTCCAGCTTAATCAGTCCATCATCCTACTAGTATTCTTCTTTAATACCAAATTCACACACACTGGGACAAAAAAATTAAACCTCAAGAAGAAATTAATAGGAGATAAAGGACCTGACCAAATGTTGTTGTTAAGTGCCGTCGAGTCGGAGTCGGCTCATGGCGACCCTCTGGATAGCTATCCTAAATTGTGTTCGGTCTTCAGTCAGGCGGCTCATTGACGACAGACTGGTACCCGTAGCTGCTGTTATTGTAGCGATCCATCTCATTGCTGGCCTTCCTCTTTTGCGTTGACCTTCTATCTTGCCAAGCATGATGTCTTTCTCTAATGATCTCTCTCTTCGCATGATGTGTCCGAAGTATGAAAGCCGAAGTCTTGTCATCTGAGCTTCTAAAGAAAGCTTAGGTTTGATCTCCTCTAGTACCGACTGGTTTGTTCTTCGGGCAGTCCATGGTATACACAGTATTCGCCGCCAGCACCATAATTCAAAGGCATCAATTTTCTTCCTGTCTGTCTTTTTCACTGTCCAGCTTTCACATCCATATGATGTTATTGAAAATACCATGGCTTGAACAAGTCGAATCTTTGTATGGAGAGACACATCTCTGCTCTTGAGAATCTTATCTAGGTCTTTCATAGCCATTCTGCCAAGAGCAATGCGTCGTCTGATTTCTTGACTGCTTGTTGCTTCTTTATTGATAGTTGATCCAAGTAGGTTAAAGTTGTTCACAATTTCAATTTCTTCTCCTTCAACGATGAACCTGTTGATTATGCCAGTTGTCATGATCTTTGTCTTCTGTACATTAAGGTGCAGGCCCATTTTGAGACTATGTTCTTTGATTGTGAGAAGCAAATGTTTCAGATCATCTTCGCTTTCAGCCAGTAATGTGGTATCATCAGCATAGCGAAGGTTGTTGATGAGTCTTCCACCAATCTTCACACCTCTGTTGTCTTCATACAGTCCTGCTTCTCTGATGATTTGTTCTGCATATAAATTAAACAGGTAGGGGGAAAGTATGCAGCCTTGTCTTACACCTTTGCTTATTTTAAACCATTCTGTTTCTCCTTGTTCCGTTCGAACTGTTGCTTCTTGATCAATGTACAGATTACGCAAGAGAACGATCAGGTGTTCTGGTATACCCATGCTTCTTAATGTGGCCCAGAGTTTCTCATGGTTTACACAGTCAAAAGCCTTGCTATAGTCGATAAAGCACAAATAGATATCCTTTTGGTATTCTTTAGTCTTTTCAAGGATCCATCTCACATCCGCAATGATGTCTCTCGTTCCTCGCCCTTTCCTGAACCCTGCTTGCACTTCAGGTAGTTCTTGTTCTAGGTATGGCTGTAGTCTCTTTTGAATAATCTTCAGTAGAATCTTGCTGGCATGTGGGATCAGAGCGATTGTGCGATAATTTCCACAGTCAGTTGGATCACCTTTCTTTAGTATTGGTATAAACACAGATCTTTTCCAGTCAGTTGGCCATGATGTTGTCTTCCATATTTCTTGGCAGAGCCTTGTAAGTACGGTAACAGCTGCATCAGATTGCTGCAATACTTCTATGGGAATGCTATCAATGCCTGGTGCTTTGTTCTTTGATAAGGCTTTCAATGCTGCTTCAACTTCTTCTTTCATCACCAATGGTTCCTGATCATAAGGTATAGGTTGAAACGGCTGTTGGTCCACTTGATCTTTATCATATAAAAACTCTGTATATTCCTTCCACCTTTTCTTGATCTTCTCAGCATCATTCAACATAGAACCTTGAGCATCTTGTAACATTCCAATTCGGGGCTGGAACTTTTTCTTTAACTCTCGCAGCTTTAGGAAAGCCGATCTTGTTCTTCCTCTAATAGTTTCTGCTTCTATTTCCTTGCAAGTGTCATTGTAGTACTTTTCCTTGTCCTGTCTTGCTGCACGTTGGAAATCTCTGTTGAGTTCTGCGATTGTCTTTCTTTCTCCTTTGGCTTTAGCTTCTCTGCGTTTCTGGGCAATTTTCAGAGTTTCTTCCGTCATCCATTTTGGCCGTTTTTGCTTTTTCACCTTTTGTAGAGACTTCTCGCTTTCTTCCAGCACAACCTTCTTGATGTCATTCCATAACTCTTCCGGAGCTCTGTCATTTGTATCTAAAGCAGCAAATCGATTTTGCAGGCAGTCTTTAAATTCCAGTGGTATATTCTCAAGGTCATATTTTGGTGCATTCATGAGTGGTTTGCTCTTTTTCAACTTTAGCTTGAGTTTGCATACTAGTAGTTGATGATCTGTACCACAGTCAGCTCCAGGTTTTGTCTTTGTTGATGTTACAGAGCTTTTCCATCGTTGACTTCCACAGATGTAGTCAATTTGATTTTTATACAATCCATTGGGTGAAGTCCATGTGTACAGTCGTCGCTTGTGTTGCTGGAAGAAGGTGTTTGAGATGAATAGATCATTGGTCTTGCAGAATTCTATCAATCTTTCTCCAGCTTCATTTCTGTTGCCAAGTCCATATTTTCCAACTACTTTGCCTTCTTCTTTGTTGCCAACTTTTGCGTTCCAGTCACCCATGACTATCAGGATATCCTGTTTGCATGTTCTGTCAATTTCAGCTTGTACTTGTTCATAGAACTCTTCAATTTCATTCTCTTCTGCAGCTGTTGTTGGGGCATATACTTGAATTATAGTTGTGTTGATAGGCAATCCTCGTAGACGAATAGAGATTAAGCGTTCGCTGACTGCATTGTATTTCATTACAGTTCTTGCAAGTTTCTTCTTTATTATAAATGCAACACCATTTCTTCTTTGTCTTTCATTTCCAGCATAGTAGACCATGTGATCATCTGATGCAAAGTGCCCGATGCCAGTCCATTTCAGTTCGCTGACACCCAACAGATCAAGTTGTACACGTTCCATTTCATTCTTGACCACCTCCAACTTCCCTTGGTTCATGCTTCGTACGTTCCATGTTCCAATGTGTAAGACATCTTTACAGCTTCTGACTCTCATTTCATGCGCAGCTACATCAGCAGTCAGACTTCCCGAGGGCTTTGATCCAACCACATCATAAATGCTGGCTTTACTCTGAAAAGTCTTCAGCTCTTCCCCAGTAGCTAGTTGAGTGCCTTCCGACCTGGGAGTCTCATCTTCCAGCACCATAGCACAATTTGTTTTGTTGTAACTATCCATTGGGTTTTCATGGCAAGATACAGAAGTAGATTGCCGGGCCTTCCTTCCGCGCAGTTTAAGTTTGGTGTTGTTGCCGTTGTCACAGAAATGTGATCCTCCGCCGTCAACACTATCCCATTCTGCTGCTGCCCAGATGGGTGGTTTGTCTTCGTCTGGCACCTCAGCTGAGACCTGTCCATCTTGGGAGACCCTGCCAGTAGTTAAACTACCGATAGTTTAGCTCTCAGCATCACTGATGCACGCAAGCCCTCACAGCACGACAAGCTGCAAACCAAGTGAGAGACCTGACCAAATAATATTGGTTTAATCACTTCTCAAGCTCATAATTTGTCTCTTCGGAAAAAGTGAAAACAGTGTCTTTGAAACAAACAAGATTTTATAAATTAAAGTAATCACTATCACATAAAAGTGGCACCAGTTTTTCATGGCAAAACTTATATCAAAATACTTGTCAATTTCTTGACAGCGTTCTAAAGATCTTGGAATTGTCTTATATATCCATTTGTTACATTAAGGCAGTCAGCGTTACTTATCTAATTTGTGCTCGCCATCCTCTTAATGGTAATCCTCAGTTGCCCACTGACATTCTTACTGTCCGCATGATGGTAACTTCTAATCAACCACAAATAGTGATTACTTCCATTTATAAAAACATTTTTGTTTCAAAGAGACTGTTTTCACGTTTTGCTCAGGAAATAAAAGATGTGATTAAAGAGTTGTTAAACTGAAATTATTTGGTCAGGTCCTTTATCTCCTATTGATGGCTATTTGTGGTTTTCTTAAATTTAATTTAATTTTCCCACTGTGTATGTGTGAATTGTTTATTTGAGTGGAGGCACATTAGTAGCCTATTTAAGATCAGCTTCTGTGGAGAAGATTTGCAAGGCTGCGACCTGGACTTTGAGTCATATATTCACATTTCATTATGTTTGGAAAGGGTTCCAGCTGAGAAATAAATCTCATCAGTGCATACTGAAGAATCTCTGAGGTTTACAATCCAACTCCATCCCACCTAGGGCCCATTTTTATGGCTTTCAGATTGTCTTTGTTAAAATTTAAAAAATATCAAGTGGGGAAAGCTTGCAGAGCATAGCTCATGGAATTCTTTCCAATCCCTCTCTATAGTGTGTGTGTGTGTGTGTGTGTGTATACACAGACCCATCTTTTTATATCTGTATTTGGGGGGGGGGGACATTTTGGGGATGGGAATGTGCAGAAGGTTGTTTATTGGGATGGAGGCAGTTTGTGGTGTAGTGGGGCAGTTGAAGGGATGTAGCTTTTAGGGATGAGGCAGTTTTGTAGGATGGCCTGGCAGTTGCAGGAGGTTGTTTTTGGGTGTGGGGCTAGTTTAAAGTATGGTAGGGCAGTTGTGGTGGTATAGTTCTTGGGGATGCAGCAGTTTACAGGGTGCTGAGGCAGTTGTGTGGGGTTAATTTTTATGGTGGGGACATTGGCAGGGCAATTGTGAGGAAGTATTTTTGGGTACTGGGACAGTATTTTTGGGTACTGGGCAATTGGGCAGTTTGGTGGATTGGGAGAGCAGAGGACAGGGAGAAAGAATTTGAAAGGAACAATTCCTTAACCGCAGTTTCACTGTATGTAAGTTTTTCCATGGACAGGTAGGAATGAGTCCTCACAAATGGGTGACGTCCCCAGTGGAACACTGTGCAGGAATGCTCCCCAGCTTCTATTGGAAGTTTTTGGGAAGCTCCACCGTGCCTGTGCGCCTGCTTCCCGCCTGCTGCTGTGGCATCATGATGCCTCAGTCTTTTGTTTTCCATGGAACCCTATGGACACATTCCAGACATCCTCCAATTAGTAAACTTCTTTCTTCCCCTAACAGGATTTCTTTGCCTCAGGTTTTCAAGCCTAATCACTTGCAGTTGCAGTTCTGTCCTCCCTTTCCCTTTTCCTTCCTCCAGTCATGAGTTTTATTCTTTCCACGGCATCTCGGCCCCTCCAGTGCTGGCACTTGGGCCTCAGTCTTCATGACTGAACCCTTTAACTTCACCATGGCTATTTTTCCAGACAACATGTCCCAAAAACCTGCCAGTGGGTTTAAGAAGTGTGCCAAGTACTGTAGAACCATATCCAGCATGGATACCCATAACTGGTGCCTACAGTGCCTGGGACCCGATCATAAGCCCTCTTCTTGTAATTTATGTTTGCAGATGACAAAAAGAGGACATCAAGGGTTGAGAGAAGCAGTACAAATCATTTTTTTGCACGCACAAGTCCAATCCATCGCCTTCAGCATTAACAGCATTGATCTCTATGTCTTTCAAGGCTGCATTGGATGCTGGCAGTGCATCGACATTGAGAAACTTCAAGCTCAATCATAACTGAGCAATTGTAGTGCCCTGGAGCATCGGCCATCAATTAATCTCCACCCAAAAGATGAGGAAGGATTTAGTCTCATCTTCTTCAACAACGAGGGTTGACCACACCAAACATTAGGTGAAGACTCTGGTGCATTGGCATCAGTCCATCGAGGCATGGCATTGAGACCAATGAGGGCCCATGTGAGTGCCCCTGAAAGGTGCCTCGAATGGAGAAGAACTCATCCTCTATGATATTGGAGGGGCACCAACAGCCGAGATCCAATCACCAATATCCTTGTACACATACGAGGTACATCAGTTGAAGTTGCTGAGACCCCACAGCCTTCAGAATCAGCAGCCATGGAGAAGTGTATTCTGCAAGCGCTCAAGGAACACATTGTGGTGCTGCTCACGATGCAGCATGCTGGGGCCTTGACATCAGCTGCATCAACATAGGCCACTATGCAGCCATTCCTAGAGATGCATGCACTGCTTGCGGGAGAGGCACTGAAATCGGTGCATTGAATGATCCTGACACTAGTGCCTTCCCAGTCGATATCCCTCTCAAGCATCTTGGGGTCCAATGCGCTATCAAAATCTAGAAGGGCATTGGTGCATCATCACTCCCAAAGGAGCTCCCAATCCCCTCGAAGCAGGAGGGAGATCCAGAAATACTTCGACTTCCTTTCTGAGTCTGACTCAGAAGGCTGGGTCACCAACGTGGAATCGGAGAACTTGTCAGAGGGCAGGTCCACTGAGCTCCTGTCAGACCCTTCTCCACCTCATGAGCGGCGCAAATCTTTCCTGAGAACATGACCTTCTAAGAGTGTGTGAGGGGTATGGCTAAGGCCATTCCATTTTCTTTGGAGACTGAGGATGAGCCCAGGGCAGAAGAGTTGGAGATCCTGCAGTACTCCTCAGCCCCTAAGAAGGTAGTGGCAGTGCCCATGCACTGCATCCTGCAGAGGGTACAAATGAGAATGTGGGAGAACCCCTCAATGTACCTCTGGTTAGTAGAAGGCTTGACTATGTACAGAGTTCAGAAGGCTTCCAGGTTCACAAAGCATCAGTTTCCACATCATTCTTTGGTGGTCAAATCTTCCCTAAAGAGGATCAAGAGTACCAAGATTCATTCCTTAGTGCCCCCAAGGAGGGAGGCTCAGACACTGGATACCTTAGGGAGACTGTATTTTCAGAGTTCCATGCTCTTCATCTGTGTGGCTTCTTACCAGCTCTATATGAGCATGGTCTTGAAGAACATCATGTGTGACCTAGTTGACCTGGCTCAATTTAAGCCCCCAGAGAAATTGGAACAATATTATGCTCTGGTGACCCATGGCAAGGACTGATCTAAGTTCATGGTACAGGCTACCCATGATATTTTTGAAACAGCATCTAGGAATGCTGTCATAGGCATTGGTGCCCATAAAGACTCGCCTGGCTACAGTCGTTGAACCTAGAACAATCTGTGCAGGACAAGCTGGCAGACATCTCATATCAGGGAGAGAATCTCTTCAGCAAGCAGGTCGAGAAGAAGACTAGCCTCATAGAGAAGCAGCACATCACTCTCACTAGGCTCTCCAGGCATATGTCCGATCACGCCTCCTATTGGAATAGGTGCTAGGGCAGGGGCCAGAAGAATACCTATTACTCTCGTAGGCGTAGGTACTGCCCTGGGTCCCAGACCTCCCAGACCAAACAGACCCTTCCCCAAAGGCAGCATCTGGAAAAGCCCCAGAAGACCCAACCAGCTCCTCAACCAAAACCAGGTGTGGGGTTTTGACTGGTTCCTCTGGAGCATAACCACTCTTCCATCAACTGCAAGTGGGAACCATCCAGTCAAAGGATGGCTCACTCTGCATACAGGTGGCCCCTCATAAACTTAGACTCATGGGTCCTACAAATCATCCAGAGCAGTTACAAATTCCACTTATTGGAACTGCCACCAAATTACCCCCCAAGGTTTCATCGTCTCAACCTTCTGCATCAGGAACTGCTTCAGAGAGAAAACACCATCATCAGATCTCGCGATTGAGCTCATGCCACCAGAGCAAAGAAGTCAGAAGTTTTATTCCAAGTACTTCCTGGTTCCCAAGAAAATAGGGGGATACTGTCCCATCCTAGACTTCAGAGATCTGAACAAATTCTCGGCAAGAGAAAAGTTCAGAATGATTTCTCTGAGCACCCTTCTCCCTTACCTGAAAAGCGGAGATTAGCTATGCTTCCTGGATCTGAAGGATGCGTATACCGACATACAGATTCATCCCACTCACAGGAAGTATCTCTGATTCATCCTGGGAGGACAACACTTCCAGTACAGAGTGTTGCCATTTGGCCTTGCCTCAGCCCTCGCATCTTCACAAAGTGCCTTGTGGTAGTAGCTACTTACCTCCGGATGCTGGGAGTATTTGTCTCCCCCTATCTGGACGATGGGCTGATCAAGAATATCACTCCAGAGAGCCCAAAAATCAACACAATTGGCCATTTGGGTGTTGGAACTACTAGAGTTTGTTGTAGATTACCCAAAGTCTCACCTTCAGCCCACTCAACAATTGGAGTTTATAGCCCTGCTCGACACAACTCAGGTGAGAGCCTTCCTGCCGCATGACTGACTTCTCAGATTGACAGCACTTGTGTGAGAGACTCAGTTGAGTCAGCAGGTAACAGCTCGCAGGATGTTGACTGTGCTAGACCACATGGCCTCCAGATGGTCACATGGCCTCTACACCCTTTGCATACTTCCAGATGAGGCAAACTCAGTGGACTCTGAGGACTCAATGGACCCAGGCCATGAGTCAATTCAGGGATTGTCTGTGTGTCATCACTCCTCTTGTTCAGTCATTACACTAGTGGACAGTCCACCAAGTTTGCTCAAAGGTTTTCCTTTCCAAATTGCTCCACCTCAAAAAGTTTTGGCAATGGACACATCCAAGCTGGGGTGGGGAGTTCATCTTGATGGGTTGCACACCCAGGGTAATTAGTCCATCTAAGAAAGTCTTCATCAGATCAACCTCTTGGAGCTAAGAGCAATGATGAATGCTGTAAGGGCTTTCTGAGATTGACTAGCTAATCAAATTGTTCTGGTTCAGAGCGACAATCAGGTTGCCATGTTCTACATCAACAAGCAGGGAGAAACAAGTTCATACCTCCTGTATTGGGAAACAGTCAGGATGTGGAAGTTCACCACCATGTGCAGGATGGACTTGAGAGCCTCTTACCTGCCAGGCGAGTAAAACACTCTGGCAGACAGACTGAGTCGAGTCCTCCAACTGCATGAGTGGATGCTGGACAGGGAAGATGTGACTCGGATCTTTTGAGAGTGGGGCACCCCCTCAATAGATCTGTTCACCACCCCACAGAATGCCCAGGTGGATCATTTCTGCTCCAGAATAAGATCACACAGCAGACTAGCGTTGGATGATTTCCCCCTTCATGGGGAGGGGGGGGGGGAGGAGGTCTTCTGTACGCTTATCCTCAAGTGCCTCTCATTGCAAAGATCTCCTGAAGTTCAAAACAGATGGCGACACAATGATTCTCATCTCTCCCTACTGGATCAGACAGCCTTGGTTTCCCCTCCTGCTGCAGCTCTCCAGTCTAGAGCTGCTTTGACTTGGCCATGCGCCCGATCTATTAACAACGGAGGATGGGATGATGTTGCACTCCAACATCCGGTCTTTGGCCCTCACGGCATGGATGTTGAGTAGCTAATGTTGTCTCAGCTCAACCTGATGGATTGTGTAACTGAAGTCCTTTTGGCCTCAAGGAAGGCCTCTACGAGAAAATCTTACTCTTCCAAATTGAAGAGGTTTTCTGTCTGGTGTGAGGATCAGGCCCTATATCTTTTTGTCTGTTCCACTCAAAAACTGTTCCACACAAAAACTGCTTGAATATCTTCTACATCTCTCTGAGTCTGGACTTAAGTCCAACTCCATTAGGGTATACCTCAGTGCAGTTGGAGCTTACCATTAAAGGGTGGAAGGCAAGTCCATCTCAGTACAGCCTTTATTTGCTTTATGTGGGATTTATTTCTCATGAAGCCTCCCGCAGTGTCCTGGGATCTCAATATGGTTCTTGTGCAACTCATGAAGGCTCCCTTTGAGCCGCTTAGTTCCTGCCCTTTGAAGTTCTTGACCTGGAAGGTATCGTTTATGGTGGAGGTCACTTCAGCACGCAGTGTGAGCGAGCTTCAGGCTCTAGTGGTTCATACATAGAAACATAGAAACATAGAAATATGACGACAGAAGAAGACCACATGGCCTATCTAGTCTGTCCTTCCATAACAACTACAACAGTCCCCTTTTTACCTTTAGAGATCCTCTGTGTTTGTCCCATGCTTTTTTGAATTCAGTTACTGTCCTCATCTCTACCACCTCCACTGGGAGACTATTCCACGGATCCACTACTCTTTCCGTAAAGAAATATTTCTGCATATCACGCCTGAATCTATCTCCCTTCACCCTCATCCCATGTCCCCTCGTAGCAGAACTTGCTTTCAATTGAAAGAGGCTCTCTCCCTGAACATTTATGCCACGGAGGTATTTAAACATCTCAATCATATCACCTCTATCCAGCCTTTCCTCTAAGGTGTACATATTAAGATCCTTCAGTCTGTCCTCATATGCTTTATAATGAAGACCACTAATCATTTTAGTGGCCACCCTCTGCACCGACTCCATCCTGTTCACATCCTTTTGAAGGTGAGGTCTCCAGAATTGCACACTATACTCCAAATGAGGTCGCACCAAAGACTTATACAGAGGCATTATCACCTCCTTTTTTCTGCTAGCCATTCCTCTCCGTATGCACCCAAGCATCCTTCTAGCTTTTGCCGTCACCTTTTCTACCTGTTTAGCTACTTTAAGATCATCAGACACAACCATGCCTAGGTCCCGCTCTTCTTTAGTGGACAAAAGTACTTCACCCCCTATACTATATTGCTCCCTTGGATTGCTGCAGCCCAAATGCATGACCTTACATTTTTTAACATTAAATCCCAGCTGCCAAATTCTAGACCATTCTTCAAGCTTAGCTAGATCCCTCCTCATGTTATCTACACCTTCCTGGGTGTCTACTCTATTGCAGATTTTGGTATCATCCGCAAAGAGGAAAACCTTACCTGAAAGCCCTTCCGCTATATCACTAACAAAGATGTTAAAAAGAAACGGACCAAGGACAGATCCCTGGGGCACACCACTGATAACATCCTTCTCCTCAGAGTGAGCTCCATTTACTTGTACTCTTTGTCGCCTCCCACCCAACCAATTTCTAACCCAAGCAGTAACTTTAGGGTCCATCCCTAGGGTGCTCAGTTTGTTTATAAGTTGCCTGTGAGGAACCGTGTCAAAGGCTTTACTGAAATCTAAATACACCACATCTAGGGCTCTCCCTCGGTCCAACTCCCTGGTCACCCAGTCAAAGAAATCAATCAGATTTGTCTGACAAGACCTGCCTCTGGTGAATCCATGCTGCCTCGGATCCTGTAATCCGCTGGACTCCAGAAACCTCACTATTTTCTCTTTCAGCAGCATTTACAATAATTTACTCACCACCGAAGTTAAACTAACCGGCCTGTAGTTTTCAACCACATCCTTACTTCCGCTTTTGTGTAAAGGCACCACATGAGCCTCTCTCCAGTCCTTTGGCACCACTCCCGACTCCAACGAGGCATTGAAAAGGTCAGTCAGTGGAGCTGCTAGAACGTCCCCAAGTTCCCTCAGTATTCTCGGGTGTATCCCATCTGGTCCCATCGCTTTGTCTACTTTAAGTGGAGATAGTTTCTCACGAACACAGTCTTTTGAAAATTGTTCAAGATGTCTTTATCTGCCGTCATTTACTATGTTACTATGTTACTATGTCCTTTGCTTCTGTTCCTTTTTGTGGGTGTTTTCTGAGGTCCTGCTCCTGGTTCTTCATCTGTGAACACAGAACAAAAATATTTGTTAAGCAATTCTGCTTTATCCTTTTCAGCTTCTACATATTTCTCCCCTGCACCCTTGAGTCTGACATTACCACTCTTGCCCTTCCCTCTTCTCACTAATATATCTGAAAAATGTCTTATCCCCCCATTTTATTGCATTGGCTATTTCCTCCTCCTTTTGAATCTTTGTCTTCTTGACTACTTTGCTAGCTTCTCTAAGTTTTTCCAAATACAGATGCCTGTCTTCCTCTCTCTGTGATCTCTTGTATTTCATGAAAGCCTCCCTCTTTTTCTTCACTTTTTCAGCTACTTCTTTCGAAAACCATAGCGGTCTCCTTTTCCTTTTACCTTTATTTACCATTTTAACAAAAAGGTTGGTTGCCCTTAAAATATCCCCTTTCAGTTTTTTTCACTGTTTTTCTACATCCCTCAGCTGTTCCCATCCAACTAACAACTCCCTGAGGTATTGGCCCATCTTCGCAAAGTTAATCTTCCTAAAGTCTAAGATCCTCGCCTTTGAATGGATTCTAACAGCCCTAGTCCTAATACTGAACCACACCATCTGGTGATCACTGGATGCAAAATGATCTCCCACTACAACATCAGAAACACTTTCACCATTGGTAAGCAGCACGTCCAGTATGGCCCCTTCACGTGTGGGGTCTGTTACCAATTGCCTGAATAGTTCTCCCTGTAGAGAATCCAGGATCTCCTTACTTCTAGATGATACTGCAGCAGGAATGTGCCAATCAACATCTGGCATATTGAAATCTCCTATCAGTAGCACTTACACCAAATTCCGCCAAAATAGAATGGTCCTTCGTACTTATCCTAAATTCCTTCCAAAAGTGGTATCAGATTTCCATCTTAATCAGTCAATTGTTCTTCCAACATTTTTCCCCGAGACTTCATGTACACAAAGGGGAACCTGCTTTGCACATGTTGGACTGCAAGCGAGCCTTAGCCTTCTACTTGGAGTGGACAAAAGCTCATAGAAAGTCCATCCAACGTTTGGTTTCTTTTGATCCCAATAAGCTAGGGGCTGCCATTTCCAAATGCTTTCTTTCAATTTGGTTGGCAGACTGCATCTCTTTCACGTATGCCCAAGCAGGCCTGAGCCTTAATGATCATGTCACTGCTCATAATATCAGAGCTATGGCTGCGTTGGTGGCCAACATTCGCTTGGTCTTCATGGACGAGATCTGCAGGGCTGCAACCTGGTCTTCAGTCCAGACATTCACATCCCACTACTGCCTAGATGGGGATTCCTAATACGACAGCAACTTCAGCCAATCTGTACTCAGGAATCTGTTGGGGATTAGAATCCTATTCCATCCCCCCTATGCCCATTCTATTTTGTCCAGATTACAAAAAAAAAGGGAAGAGAGAATCACTAATTTTGAACATAGTTGGTCTCTTGATCATTAAGGCTTGTTAAACAGGAACAAGGAAAACACTCCACCTGCAGTCAACCAGCACACAGAAAAAGCAGGAAAAGAAGAAACCCTTGGAGGACAAAACTTTATTAATTGGTCAGCCCAAAATGTGTTTCGGCCACTGAGGCCTTTATCAGGGGACTATGACCACTACAACATAAAAACATAAAAGGATCAGCTGTAATCATAAACAAACGGGCAATAATAACAATAGAAGCAATAAAAAAACAATAAAAACAATGTAATATAAACTAAATAATAGACAATTAAAAACAGCCCTATTAATGGTTAAAAAATGTGTACATATAATAATAAATAATAAATAAACATAATTACATAAAATCATATACAGATGTATACAGCTGCCGATAGGGAGACATATCATGAAGCAAAGTCAATAAAACTGTTGAATTTCCCAATTGATGAATAAATAATCAGCATATAGACAGTAGTTGTTATAGGCACTAGATAACAACTGGGAGACAGAACGACAAACTTGTTATTAGACCATTGTGAAAACAATGGAAAAATGCAAAAATAGACAGCCAAATGACTCAAAAATAATTGGAAAGGAGGAGGGAACAGGGAAGGTGAGAACAATGTGTAGAAAACAGCAAGCGCTAATGATGGCCTGATCAGAGAAAGAGAAAGCATAACAATTAATCAAAAGGAGAACTATAATGGAGGAGATAGATTAAAAAGAATTAGAGATTAAAAATATAACTGGGTGGCCATGGGGACAGAAGGGCCATGAATTGCATTAATATAGAAAGCATGACTGTGAACAGCTATTTATTGAAGAGATAACAAAAAAAAAAACATATGAGAGGTGACACTACATGTTTAAAAACCTGGATGCTGCATACAGTCTGCTGCGGCCTGTTCGCAGGGCAACGATTCCTCCGTGGGATTTGAATCTAGTGTTACAAGGGTTGGTTCGGAAGCCGTTTGAGCCGCTTCACCTGGCGTCCCTTAAGGATTTGACGCTTCCTCCTTCCTTCCCAAGGTTGTGTCTCCCTTTCATTTGAATCAGTCCGTTTTTCTTCCTGTTTTTCATTCTGGTGGGACAGACGCGCCTGACAGTGGGTTACATCGTCTGGATGTTCGACGAGTGCTCCGGCGATACTTAAAGGTTTCTGAGACTTACCGTAAGTCTGTTCATCCTTTTTGGTGGTAAGCGGAAGGGGGAAAGCAGCGGCGAAATCTTCTATTGCCAGGTGGCTTAAGGAGGCTATTGCATCGGCGTATATTCTGCAAGGCCGGACGGTTCCGTTGGGTCTACAGGCCCATTCTACCAGGGCGCAAGCGGCGTCGTGGGTAGAGCACAGTTTGGTTCCGCCAGTAGAGATTTGCAGAGCGGCTACTTGGTCATCGCTCCATGCTTTCAGTAAGCATTATCGGCTGGATGTGATGGCATCTAAGGATTCTTGTTTTGGTTCGGCCGTTTTGCGCGCCGGTTGGCAGGGTCCCTCCCATTGATTACTGCTTTGGTACTTCCCAGATGTGGAGGACTAAACTGGAGGACCGTTCAGGAAATAGAAATTACACTTACCTGGTAATTGTAGTTCCTGTAGGGTCCAGTTTAGTCCTCCTTCCCTCCCGATAGACTGCCTTTTTTTCGATGCTGCGTGCTACTGCGCAGTTTGCGAGAGTGGGCTAAGAGTATGTATGTGGTCCTCAGGTTTGGGGGTCTTCCGCTCTCCTTTGGCTGTTTGTTCTTGTAGCCACGACTGTGTCTCTTCCTTCGGTCAGTTGTAGAGGTAGAGGCAATGTGCAGGCTTCCGGCTCCCTCGTTTGGGGAGGGGGTCGACTGTTTGGGGGAGGGGGTCTTTGTTTTTCGGGAATGTTATAGATAGATATCGGGCATCGGGCACTTTGCATCAGATGATCACATGGTCTACTATGCTGGAAATGAAAGACAAAGAAGAAATGGTGTTGCATTTATAATAAAGAAGAAACTTGCAAGAACTGTAATGAAATACAATGCAGTCAGCGAACGCTTAATCTCTATTCGTCTACGAGGAATGCCTATCAACACAACTATAATTCAAGTATATGCCCCAACAACAGCTGCAGAAGAGAATGAAATTGAAGAGTTCTATGAACAAGTACAAGCTGAAATTGACAGAACATGCAAACAGGATATCCTGATAGTCATGGGTGATTGGAATGCAAAGGTTGGCAACAAAGAAGAAGACAAAGTAGTTGGAAAATATGGACTTGGCAACAGAAATGAAGCTGGAGAAAGACTGATAGAATTCTGCAAGACCAATGATCTATTCATCTCGAACACCTTCTTCCAGCAACACAAGCGGCGACTGTACACATGGACTTCACCCAATGGATTGTATAAAAATCAAATTGACTACATCTGTGGAAGTCGATGGTGGAAAAGCTCTATAAAATCAACAAAGACAAAACCTGAAGCTGACTGTGGTACAGATCATCAACTACTAGTATGCAAACTAAAGCTAAAGCTGAAAAAGAGCAAACCACTCATGAATGCAGCAAAATATGACCTTGAGACTATACCACTAGAATTTAAAGACTGCCTGAAAAATCGATTTGCTGCTTTAGATACAAATGATAGAGTTCCAGAAGAGTTATGGAATGACATCAAGAAGGTTGTGTTGGAAGAAAGCGAGAAGTCTCTACAAAAGGTGAAAAAGAAAAAACGGCCAAAATGGATGACGGAAGAAATTCTGAAAATTGCCCAGAAACGCAGAGAAGCTAAAGCCAGAGGAGAAAGAAAGACAATCACAGAACTCAACAGAGATTTCCAACGTGCAGCAAGACAGGACAAGGAAAAGTACTACAATGACGCATGCAAGGAAATAGAAGCAGAAACTATTAGAGGAAGAACAAGATCAGCTTTCCTAAAGCTACGAGAGTTAAAGAAAAAGTTCCAGCCTCGAATTGGAATGTTACAAGATGCTCAAGGTTCTATGTTGAATGATGCTGAGAAGATCAAGAAAAGATGGAAGGAATATACAGAGTTTTTATATGATAAAGATCAAGTGGACCAACAGCCGTTTCAACCTGTACCTTATGATCTGGAACCATTGGTGATGAAAGAAGAAATTGAAGCAGCATTGAAAGCCTTATCAAAGAACAAAGCACCAGGCATTGATTGCATTCCCATAGAAGTATTACAGCAATCTGATGCAGCTGTTACTGTACTTACAAGGCTCTGCCAAGAAATATGGAAGACAGCATCATGGCCAACTGACTGGAAAAGATCTGTGTTTATACCAATACTAAAGAAAGGTGATCCAACTGACTGTGGAAATTATCGCACAATCGCTCTGATCCCACCTGCCAGCAAGATTCTACTGAAGATTATTCAAAAGAGACTACAATCATACCTGGAACAAGAACTACCTGACGTGCAAGCAGGGTTCAGAAAAGGGCGAGGAACGAGAGACATCATTGCGGATGTGAGATGGATCCTTGAAAAGACTAAAGAATACCAAAAGGATATCTATTTGTGCTTTATCGACTATAGCAAAGCTTTTGACTGTGTAAACCATGAGAAACTCTGGGCCACATTAAGAAGCATGGGTATACCAGAACACCTGATCGTTCTCTTGCACAATCTGTACATTGATCAAGAAGCAACAGTTCGAACAGAACAAGGAGAAACAGAATGGTTTAAAATAAGCAAAGGTGTAAGACAAGGCTGCATACTTTCCCCCTACCTGTTTAATTTATATGCAGAACAAATCATCAGAGAAGCAGGATTGTATGAAGACAACAGAGGTGTGAAGATTGGTGGAAGACTCATCAACAACCTTTGCTATGCTGATGATACCACATTACTGACGGAAAGTGAAGATGATCTGAAACATTTGCTTCTCACAATCAAAGAACAGTTTCAAAATGGGTCTGCACCTTAATGTAAAGAAGACAAAGATCATGACAACTGGCATAATCAACAGGTTCATCGTTGAAGGAGAAGAAATTGAAATTGTGAACAACTTTAACCTACTTGGATCAACTATCAATAAAGAAGCAACAAGCAGTCAAGAAATCAGACGACGCATTGCTCTTGGCAGAATGGCTATGAAAGACCTAGATAAGATTCTCAAGAGCAGAGATGTCTCTCTCCATACAAAGATTCGACTTGTTCAAGCCATGGTATTTTCAATAACATCATATGGATGTGAAAGCTGGACGGTGAAAAAGATAGACAGGAAGAAAATTGATGCCTTTGAATTATGGTGCTGGTGGCGAATACTGTGTATACCATGGACTGCCCGAAGAACAAACCAGTCTGTACTAGAGGAGATCAAACCTAAGCTTTCTTTAGAAGCTCAGATGACAAGACTTCGACTTTCATACTTTGGACACATCATGCAGAGAGAGAGATCATTAGAGAAAGACATCATGCTTGGCAAGATAGAAGGTCAACGCAAAAGAGGAAGGTCAGCAATGAGATGGATCGATACAATAACAGCAGCTACGGGTACCAGTCTGTCAACAATGAGCCGCCTGACTGAAGACCGAACACAATTTAGGATAGCTATCCAGAGGGTTGCCATGAGTTGACTCCGACTCGACGACACTTAACAACAACAACATAGATAGGTATTTCTCTCATGTGTTGCTTCTTTGAGTCTGCTTTGTTAATAGTTCACTGGGGGGCTGATGGGAGTTCCAGCAGCATGCATCCAGACATGGAAAAGACTGATTGGTCCAGTCTCCTTGCTGCGGGAGGAGGTGCACTACCCAGATGTGGAGGACTAAACTGGACCCTACAGGAATTACAATTACCAGGTAAGTGTAATTTCTATATCTTGCCTTGATAAAAAGTTCCCACAATGGTCCTGCTGCAATAAGAATGCATCAATCAAATTTGAGAAGTCTGACAATGACTGCTATACTGGCTTTCTCTGGGAACAAGCATGAAGTCAGTTCTTACATATGGATGACATAGACATCGATGGAGCCTGTGCGGATTCACTCCCCAGCTTTTAAAGAAAGCCTTTGGGAGCTAGACCGTGCATGCGCAATCTCCTTCCTGCCCAAGTGTGCCATCTTACCTCAGTCTTCTTTTTTCTGTGGAGCCCTGCAGATGTCCTGTCTGTCATCCCCAGTAAAAATTGACTTTTCTAACCCTTCTCTTAGTGTTTTTTCTCTTTTTGCCAGTCAGTTCCCTATCACCTTCTCGCTGCCCCAGTTTGCCCTGGCCTCGGCGTTAAGTTTTTCTTCGGGTCCTTTTTTCTTTTTTCAGTGTGCAGGTCTTTTCTCACGCCCTCCCTGGCTGAGACATCTTGAGTTTGATCTTGCAGATGCTATCTTCCCCACTATGTCTTCAGTCAGCTAATTTAAGCAATGTGGCAAATGCCCCCATACCATGTCCATAATGGACCACCATAGTTGCTGTATCAAGTGCCTCAGTGCGGATCACGATGACTCCTCTTGCCTGCTCTGCCTGCAGATGCCGAGCAAGAGCCAGAGGAATCATGAAAAGCAGCAGGGGGAGCCGTTTGGCTCGAAGGTCTCTGCTGTGGTACAGCATAGAATCTGGAATCACTGCCCTCAGGGACCGCATCTGATTACTCGGTGTCACGCACGCATGCTTGATCTGAGCCCCAAGGTCGCAGAGCCTCGGACTGGGGTTCGTCCTCAGAGGACCTCCCCCGTGGATCTAAGACATCGTCCAAGTTGAGGTCCAATCCCGGAGCTGGGGGGTACTCTGCCTTATAGTCCTCAACCTGACACCAAGGGCAATGGCCAGGAGTGGCCTTCGAAGCTGCCCCGGCAGGAGGAGATTCCCATCATGTCGGGGGATTGAGCTTGGTCCTCTGATGCGATCACCATTGGCGATTCCTCTTTGAGGGAGCCGGATTCGAAGCCAGGATGGCAGCCTTGGAATACAGCCTGGCTGCCTTCCTCAAGGCGCAGCAAGGCCCAATGTCCAGGGCCTCTGGATCATTGGTGCTGAAAACAGGACCCTCCACTGCGAAGATCTTCCCGGAAAATGTCCAGTTGGTACTGGAATAATTCGCTCACTTGGAGCTGCATTGTTGGCCTCTCGTTGAAGGCATGATTCGCCCTCAAGTACCTCAGGGTCGGTGCATTGGGCACCTTGCTCTCCATCGGTGCTGGCAGTTCATCACTCCAATGACCATCCGGACCTCGAGGTCTCGTCCGGCTCTGAATCAGGCTGGGAGACCAATGACAAGTTGTCCAATACCATGTTACATAGGGATGTCCCCTCTGAACCATCTCTCCCTTTTGTTCCTCAACTTTGTCCAGGGGATGTCGAAGATCCTGTCCTTCATAGCAGAACTGGAGGACGAGCCCTGTGCTGAGGACATGGAGATCCTCCAGTACGAGGCCCCTCTGAGGGAGACACTGATAGTGTCATTTCCCCCCATCCTGGAGAGCTCGATGATGGGGCCAATAGTGAGCGGGGTACTCGATTCCCAGTATTGAGTTGGCAAGAGCCCCAGCTTTCAGAAGACACAGCTGTCTCACAACTCCATGGTGGTGAAGTCGGCCATGCATTGAATAAAGAGTAAGAAGAAGCACTCCTTAGGGTACCCTGGTAGGAAGGTCCGCACCATGTACGTGTTTGACAGAAAGTGCTACCACGGCTCAATACTCGCAGCCTGCATCCAGGCTTACCAGCTGTAAATCGGCATGTATCTGAGGATCCTGGTGAAGGAGCTTGCTGGGTTCTCAGCTGGCAGGTGAATCTCCCGAGCACTTCTGGACCCTTGTCTCCTCAGTCAATGAATGCTCTAAATTCCAGACTCAAGCAGCCTGTGATGGCTTTGAGTCTGTGGCTCATGTGGCTGTGGTGGGCATTAGTGCCTGCTACCTGGCTTGGCTACAGTCTTTGGATTTGGAGCTGTGTGTACAGTACAAACTGGCTGATGTCCCCTGCCAAGGAGATAAGATCTTTGGCAAACCCATGACCAACAAGGCAACCGAGTTGGAATCAGAGTGTATGACCAGGATTAGGCTGTCCCGGAAGACTGCTAACCCTTCCCGCTGGAAGGCTTCGGGGAAAAAGCCCTTCCACCCGAAGGCAAAGAAGGCTTATGGAAAATACCCCTGATTTCCGGCCTAACAGGCAATGTTCCCTCTAATTTTCTGTAGGCTGTGTGCACATAAAAAATTCAGCTGTGCGGCTTTTGAAGGAAGGTTAAATTTTTGTGCGCCACATGACGACACTCGGAGTTATATTTATTTATTTATTTTATTTATTTTATTTAACAGTATTTCTAGACCGTCTTATCATAAAAATCAAGGCGGTGTCACAACAAAACAATCAGAAGATGTGGAGGGGGTTCATGCAGTGATGGGGAAGTGAGGTGCGGGGGGGGGGTTCATGCAGGGAGTGCAGGGGGGGTGGTGTGCGTGTGGGGGTGTGTTCTAGATTAGGGGGGCTATGTACAGGGTGCGCTATGATACAGCATGTTCTATAATACTAGGTACTATTCATATAGGTCATGGGATAAATCCTGTGCCGATATACAATCTTTCGTCAGGGGGGGGTCTTTGTTGAACAGACCTTGTTGATTAAGTGACGTGTCCATAATGTTCTATGAACAGAGCTGTCTTCAGCTGTTTGCGGAAGTCCTTGAGGTCCGTTGTCGCTCTCAGCTCGTCTGGGAGGGAGTTCCAAATGGTTGGGGCTGCCAGGGAGAGGGCTCTCTCTGTGGTGTCTTTTCGTTTCGTGTTTTTCTGAAGTCCCTCGGTGTGTTGACTCTGTTGGAGGTTCCTTGTCTTCTCGGGCGGGTGCTGGTGTCTGGCTGAATGAGGGTGTGCAGGCTGTTGGCTGAAATGTGGTGTTTGATTTTGAATATGTTTATTATTGTTTTGTATTTAATGCGTGAGCTGATTGGAAGCCAGTGTAGGTCTTTGAGAACCGGGGTAATGTGGTCCTGTCTTGTTGAGCCAGAAATGATGCGTGCTGCGGTATTTTGGGCTAGTTGGAGCGGTTTGAGAGTTTGCTTTGGTAGGCCAAGGTAGATGGGGTTGCAGAAATCCATTAATGGGGTGATGAGTGCTTGGCATACCGTGCGGAAGTGTTCTGCGTCGAGGAGGGGTTTAAGCCGTCTGATGATTCTCATTCTATGGTATGCATTCTTGACCGTTTTGTTAACGTGAGACTTGAGATTTAGTTCGTTGTCCAGGGTTACTCCAAGGTATTTTACTTCGGATTTTATTGGAATGGTTGTGTCTGCTATTTTGATGTCCGGTGGGTGGATGAAGTCATGGTTGCGAGTGATTATTAGAGCCTCAGTCTTGCTGTAGTTGATTGAGAGGTTGTTGTTCGTGCACCAGTTTGTCATTTGTGTTAGGCAGTCAGTTATTCTCTTGTAGTCTGGGTTGTCGGTAGAGATAGGTGTGTATATCATGATGTCGTCTGCGTAGATGGTGTATTGAATGTTGTTCGCTTTCATGATGTCGCATATCGGTTGGATGTATATGTTGAACAGGAGTGCCGAGAGGGCGGATCCTTGAGGTACTCCTTGGCGGATTTTTATGGGTTGAGAGGTGTTGTGGCCTATCTTGACTTGCAGCTGCCTGTCGGTGAGGTAGGATTGGAACCATTTTAACGTGGTACCATGAAGTCCAATTTCCTTTAGTCTTTCCAGGAGGGTTAGGTGGTCAACCGTGTCGAAAGCGGAGGAGATGTCGACGAAGATCATTAGGATGCCTTTAGTGTTGTTGTCTATGACTCTGAGGATGTTGTCTATGAGGTAGATCAGCAGTGTTTCAACTCCATGTTGGGGGCGGAAGCCGTGCTGGTTGTCGTCTAGAGGAGCGTGGTCGTCGATATGTTCCTGTAGTTGTTGTTGCACTGCTTTTTCTATGATTTTTGCCAGAAAAGGTATGCTGGATATTGGTCTGTATGCTGCAGGGTCTTTCTTGTCGAGGGTGGTTTTCTTAGGTATTGGGCGTACTGTAGCCAGTTTGAGTTGAGCTGGCAGGAGACCCTGGGTGAGTGAGTTGAGGACAATGTCGTGTATGATGTGGATGAAGCTCGATTTGGTGGCCTTTATCCATGATACTGGGCAAGGGTCCGTGGGGGCGGTGCTTGTTCTGATTGCTGAGATGATGTGGGAGAGCTGTTCTGTTGAGGGCAGGTAGAAAGGTATACTTTAAAATTTGACTACATGTCAGAATACAGTATGTACACCACATTGATTGCACTAGAAAATATTGTAGAACTTGTGAAAACCGTAAATACACAACAACTTTTAAATTTTAAGACGTCTGTGTTGTTTTCTATCAGAATCAGAACCAAAATTTTTGTGCGCTCTGGTGTAAAGCATGTGCGCTCGCTCGGTGAGGTGTGTGCACGCGCACACGCGCACTGCTTAGAGGGAACAGTGCTAACAGGGTCGGCAGGCCAAAGGCCAGGGGCACGGCCCACATAAGGAGAAAGCCCCCAAGCCCCAAACAGCGCCCCAGCTGCAGCCTGGGGAGGGCTTTTTAATCTTTGGGCATAGCCTGTCTTGCCCGCGAAGGTCAAAGCCAAAGGCACATGGGAAGACATCTAGTTTACCTCACTCACCTCTGGCCAGGCATCACCACCGATGCCTGGATGCTGTAGGTGGTGCGGGAATGTTACCTTCTGCACTTCGATCAGACACCTCCTCCTTTTTTTCCAGGGGAACTTCCCATGACCTCCCTGCAGGAGGAGTTTGAGTGCCTGCTCAAAGATCGGGCGGTAGAGCCAGTCTCTCAGCTCCTCTGGTTCTACTCCTGGTACTTCCTCATCCCAAAAAAGACAGGAGGCTTTTGGCCCATCCTTGATCTGCAGGACATCAACCGCATTCTGGTCAAAGAGAAATTCAAGATGCTATCCCTTGGAACGTTGCTGCCCTACCTCCAGCGATAAGATTAGCTATGCTCCTTGGATCTCAAAGATGCCTATACCCACATCCTGATTCACCCCTGGGACCATCAGTACCTCTGCTTCGTCATTGGAGGCTGCCACTACCAGTACCGGGTGCTCCCCTTCGGCTTCTCCTCAGCCCTCTGGGTGTTCACCAAATGCCTGGTGGTAGTCGCTGCTCACTTCCACTTGCTAGGAGTCTTTGTCTTCCCCTATCTGGACAACTAGCTCCTAAAGGCCAACTCACCAGAAGTAGTACTTCACGCGGCCCACTGAACCATCAGGGTGTTGCAGCATCTTGGGTTCATGATGAACTTCCCAAAGTTGCATCTGCTACCGACCAAACGCCTGGAGTTCATAGGAACCCTTCTGGACTCCACCCAGGCCAGAGCCTTCTTCCCTCTAGACAGGGAGGTACAGAGTCGCTCATCGGCGTCTGCCCTCTCCTACTGTACCTATTGAGGCACATGGCCTTAACAGTTCACATGACCCCATATGCCTGTGTACAGATGCATCAGGACCAATGGACCCTCACTTCTCAATGGACTCAGGCCAGGGGCCAACTGGAGGATTGTATCCGGATCACCCAGCCTCTGGCAGCCTCTCTCGCCTGGTGGCAGAGCAGAATCTCATGGCTGGCCTACCCTTCCAGGCCCTGCCAGCTGAAGCTTAGCTGGGGTGTCCACTGAAACAGTCTGCAGTTGCAGCACACCTGGACTTGGGAGGAAAATGCCCCCTAGATCAACTTCGGGTGTTCCAGCCCCACCTGGCAGGCCAGGTTGTCCTCGTTCAGATGGACAACCAAATAGTGACTGTTTTACATCAACAAGTAGGGGGGTAATGGGCTCATACATCCTTTGTTGGGAGGTGGTTCACCTCTGGACCTTCGCCACAGAGAAAAGCATGACCCTCCAGGTGGTCTTCCTACTAGGCTAGGACAATGTGCTCGCAGATCAACTCAGCAGAGTCCTCCAGCCCCACGAGATGGCTACCTCCATCTTTTGATGCTGGGGGACCCCGATATTGTACCTCTTCATCAGTCCCAAGAATGCGCAGCTGCCGCATTTCTGCTCCTGGAGGCTAACCCCGGAACAGATGGCAGCAGATGCCTTTCTCCTGTCCTGGTCCGAGAGCCTGCTATATGTGTACCCGCATACTCCCCTGGTTCCCAAGACCTTCCCAAGATTCAGTTGGACTAGGCCTTGGTAATTCTCATTGCTCCTCATAGCCCTGCACCTGTGGTTCCCTCTGCTCCTGCAGCTGTCCTGAGCGGCCCCAAAATCCCTGGGCTAGGCCCCGAACTTGCTCTTGCAGGAGGACGGGACCCTTCTCCATCCCAATCTCCAGTCCCTCACCCTAATGGCGTGGATGCTGATCAACTAGCCATAGCACATCTCCACCTTTCCCGGGATGTGGAGGACATTCTACTGGAATCACGCAAGGACTCAACAAGGCGCACATATGCCTTCAAATGGGGTAGATTCTCTGTCTGGTGTGCAGACAGGAATCTCAACCCTTTCTCTTGCTCGATACAGGATATCGTGCAATATCTTCTGCACCTCTCCTTGGCTGTCTAAAGTCCAACTCTATCAGGGTGCACCTCAGCACCCTGGCGGCACATTACCACCTGGTTGATGGCCAGCTTGTCTCTGTGCACTCCCTTGTGGACCGGTTTATGAGGAGGCATCTCCTCATGTGGCCTCCCCCTCTGACCACCGCCAGTGGTGTGGGACCTGAACATTATCCTCGGGAAGCTGAAGGCTCCCGCTTTTGAGCCTCTGGCTATGTGTCATCACAATTTCTTGTCATGGAAAGTGGTGTTCCTGGTAGCATTCACTTCAGCCAGGAGAGTTAGTGAGCTGTAGGCATTGATGGCCCACGCCTCCTATACCAGGTTCCACAAAAACAAGGTCATTCTCTGGACTCACCCGAAATTCCTGCCTATGATGGTGTCCGCTTTTCACATGAACCAGGAGGTGGTCCTTTCCACCTTCTTCCCCAGGCCTCACACATCCCAAGCGGAGGCCTCATTGCATATCTTGGATTGCAAGAGGGCACTCTCCTTCTACCTCCAGAGGACACGGGCCCATTGTCACTCGTCACAACTGTTCATCTCCTATGACATCAACAGGCTCGGGAATGCAGTCTCTAAGCATACCCTGTCTCTTTCACTTATGAGCAGACTGCATTCTCTCTGGAGCATCATGTTACCATGCATAATGTGCGTGCCATAGCAACCTCAGGAGCTCACCTGCGCTCGGTCCCCCTGCAGGACATCTGCTGGGCCACCACCTGGTCTTCAGTCCATACATTCGCAGCGCATTACTGCTTGGAGGAGAGCTCACGGCACGATAGTGCCTTCGGCCAGGCAGTACTTTGTCACCTCTTTGGGGAATAGTGCAATTCCTTCCCTCTGGCTTTTTCTGTCCAGGCTACTGAAGAGGTGTTTCCAGCATCAATGTTGGGCTGCATCACTGGACTTCAAGTCATTCAGTGCTCCTTGCTGCCCTTCACGGTTCGCCTTTTGGGTCGCCCTTGGCTTCTACAGGTTTTTTCGGTAGCCTGTAGCTTGGGAGTCCCATATGTGAGGACTGACTTCCTGCTTGTTCCCGGAGAAAGCGTAGTTACTCACCTTTAATAGGTGTTCTCCAGGGACAGCAGGAATCAGTTCTCACAACCCTCCCTCCTCCCCATGGAGTTGTTTTTCCTTTTTTATGCTTGATTGAGTTTTGTCATCATACTAAGATAGCACCCTTGGGCGGGAAGGTGACCACACATGTGAGGTCTAGCTCCCAAAGGCTTTCTTTGAAAGCTGGTGAGTGAATCCATGTGGGCTCAGTCAATGCCGACGTCACCCATATGTGAGGATTTATTCCTGCTGTCCCCGAAGAACACCTGTTAGAGGTGTGTAACTATGCTATACTGGTGGTGAAGAGTACTTGATAACTCCTTTTCCATGAGGTTCTATGAGGCAGGGCTGATAAGTCTCTGGCCTTGTAACGAAACAGAAAGCTAAGGGCACACTTCAGTTCCAGAGGTCCAAATGATCTCTCTGCAGTTTCATTTTATTTGCTAAATTATTCCTATATCTACTAGTACAACAACATGACAGCAGTAAAAGATCACATGGCCTATCTAGTCTGCCCTTCCATATCAACCACTACAACAGTCCCCTATTTCCCTTTAGAGAGCCTCTGTGTTTGTCCCATGCTTTTTTGAATTCAGATATTATCCTCATCTCTACCACCTCCACTGGGAGACTATTTCACGCATCTACCACTCTTTCCGTAAAGAAATATTTCCGCATATTAATCCTGAGTCTATCCCCTTTCACCCTCATCCTGTCCCCTCATAGCAGAATTTGCTTTCAATCAAAAGAGGCTGTCCTCCTGTGCATTTATGCCATGGAGGTATTTAAACGTCTCAATCATATTACCTCTATCCCGTCTTTCCTTTAAAGTATTCATATTAAGATCCTTAAGTCTGTCCTCATATGCTTTATAATGAAGACCACTAACCATTTTAGTAGCCACCCTTTGTACTGACTCCAACCTGTTTATATCCTTTTGAAGGTGCGGTCTCCAGAATTGCACACAATACTCCAAATGAGGTTGCACCAAAGACTTATACACAGGCACTATCACCTCCTTTCTTCTCGCCATTCCTCTCCCTATTCACCCAAAGCATCCTTCTAGCTTTCGCCATTGACTTTTCTACCTGTTTAGCTACTTTAAGATCCTCAGACACAATCATGCCTAGGTCCTGCTCTTCTTTTGTGGACAGAAGTACTTCATCTCCTATGCTATATCGCTCCCTTGGATTGCAGCAGCCCAAATGCATGACCTTGCATTTTTTAACATTAAATCTCAGCTGCCAAATTCTAGATCATTCTTCAAGCTTAGCTAGATCCCTCCTCATGTTATCTACACCTTCCTTGATGTCTACTGTATTGCAGATTTTGGTATCATCTGCAAAGAGGCAAACCTTACCTGACAGCCCCTTCCTGCTTTACTAAAAGTGCCACAGCCAGGCTGCTTCACTACAGTACAGCCATGAGAGCAAACAAAAGTGCTCCTGCGGCTGTGTTGTGTTAATACGGCCCTGGCAGCACAGAGGAAGTAGCCGGCCATATTAACACAGCCATGAGAGCACTTTTGTTTGCTCTGTTGCTCTCGTGACTGTGCTGTAGTGAAGCAGCCCGGCCGCAGCACTTTTATTAAAGCAGGAAGTGCTGATTTTGCTTTTCTGTAAATGCCACAGCCAGGCTACTTCAGTACAGCATAGCCACAGACACAAACAAAAATGCTCCTGCAGCTGTGTTAACCCAGAACAGGCTGGGAGAGATTTTATTTATTTAGACAGTTTTGTATACCACCTTATCCTTCAATCAAAGTGGTCACAACACAATTGGGGGATGCATTTAACATGAGGGGATATGAGACACATACACTAATACTTACAGGGAACATGGGCAATGGAGGGTTAAGTGGTTTGCCCAAGACCACAAGGAGCACCTGTGGGACTAGAAACCCCAGTCCTTCTGGCCCAAGGTTTCTGTCTTCTAGTGGGATTTGAACCACTGATCTTCTGGCCTGTGGTACCTTGCCCCAACCACTAGGCCACTATAGGAGGAGGAGGGCCTGCCCTACCTGGTTAAGCATGACAGGGGGGTGCTGATGAGTGGGGGCACCAGAGCTGCTATATCCATGAAAATCCTCAGTATTTCTCACCCAATGTGTCATGTGGGGCCAGGGCCAATGTGATGCAGACAAGTCAGCAGTGGGAAGCAAAGAGGCACAAAGTCTGGCGGCATTCTCCTTCACTTTAACTAAAGCTGCGTTTCTTCCCAGGTCACAGCGGCAGGAGGCACTTAATATGATTTATGTTCTGGTATGTGGAGACAGTGTAAATGAAGCCATATTAAGTTCTTCGTGCCGCAGTGTCCCTGGGAAGGAGCGCAGCTTTGGTTAAAGTGAAGGAGAATGCTGCCATTTTTACGGCCCTACCTTTTCCTGCCTAAGAGCGGACGTATGTGGTATGGAGGGGGTAACTGAAGGGAGAAAGCAACTACTAAGAGTTTTCTCTGGCTGTGCATTGCAGAAGAGCCCCAGTTCCATTAGCCTGCCAAGCAGTGCAGTATAAAAAAAATTTTGAAACCTGCCAAGCTCACAGATCTGGAGAGAGCTTAATTAAAATCAAAGTAGAATATTGAAATGCTAGAAATCTGAACAGCAGGAGATACTAACAAAAAATAGAATTTATTGAAACAAGTCCAGAAGACACTGAAGAGGCCTTCCTTAGAATATATTTGATTTTTTTAAAGGATTTGGTTTGTGAAGGGAAGGAAATATTGGAAACTATACTGAAACATTATGAGGAATTTGGAGACTGAAGCTTGCCTAGCCATAAATTTTATAGAGCTCATTGCTTTCCTTTTTAAAACAGACTGTTCTCCTGGTATCTGATGAGGAAGTTGCTCTCTTACTTAATGACATTGTAGTGATGTTAAAATAAGGAATTTGAGTGATCGCCAACACTGTGCCATGATTAAAGGCAGTGTCTAGAAATGTAAATTAATTCATAGAAAATACAGTGTCACACTAGGAAAAAGATCCTGCAATTTAGATAAGGGTAATTAAACATTAGTGATGTTCCTTTTGACTTAATGTATTTTAAATCATGTTAATGGTATTTATCTTGAGACTTTCAGGAGGTATTTTATAAAGTGTATGTATTTAGGCATACATTTTATAAAATAAGTGTTTATATGGGCCATAAAGTGCATGCCTACTCACGTCAAGTGCTCATGGCCATCTGTGTGTACTTCCACATCTGAACACACATTTATGTGACATGTGTGGTGATGTGGCAGGCATGAGGACATAGGCAAATTCAGCAGGCAGGAACCCTTCTCACCAGGTTTATGCCAGGGCAGAAGAGCTGCCTCTTCCCAGTTCTAGGTCAGCAGGGCCAGCGCTACCCAGTAAGCTGGGTAAGCACAGCAGGGGAGATGCCCTTGTTCAATGGTGCCAAAATCACAGCCAGCAGTTTATTGTCAGCCTTTGGGACGGGCTGCTCCTGCAGGCACAAAAAATGCTAGCAGTGATTTCAACCTTCTTCACATCTATGGCTCGCAGGAGGATCTGTCCTGTGGGCCAAAAACTGAACTGCTGGATGTGATCCCTTCAGGCCGCGGGACAGGATGCTCCCATGCAGGGCTGTACCGAGGGAAGATCGCGCCCTGTGTGACTTGCACATCGGGCACGCCGCACCCCCCTGCGGCGGGCGAGAAGAGGCGTGCCCGATGTGCAAGTCGCCGGCATGCTAAGCAGATCTTTCCCTCCCTGCAGGGAGGGAAAGAAATGCATAGCATGCCGGCGAGAAGGTTTAAGGGGCGCATTTTAGCTGTCCTGCCATTGCCTGCTGCCGCTGAGAGAAGAAAAAGTGGTGGCGGCAGGTAACGGAAGACAGCTAAAATGCGCCCCTTAAACCTTTGCGTCCTGTGCGGCCACACTGCTCGCACAGGGCTAGGTACGGGCCTGCTCCCATGCACACAACATCGCTGCTGGCTTAATTTCTTTGATTCATGGGAGCAGCCTGTCCCATGGACTGAAGGGATCACATCCAGCAGTTCAGTTCTGGGCCCGCTAGACAGGCTGCTCCCATGGGCTGCAGAAATGAAGGAGACCACAATCACTGCTAGCATTTTATGTGCCTTCAGAAGCAGCCTGTCCTACGAGCCAAAGGGATTGCGGCCAGCAGTTTTGTGCCAGTGGGACTGGATGCTCCTGCAGGCCGCAGAAGTGAACATGATAGCAATCACGTCCAGTAGCGATGTTGTGGGCTCACAGGAGCAACCTGTCCCATAGCTTGAAGGGATCACGGCTAGCAATTCTGTCTTTAGTGCATAATCCAGGCTGCTCTCATGGACCAAAGAGAAGAAGCATGTTGCAAGAAAAGAAGCTGGAGTAGGAGACACACAGGAGGTAGGATAAAATTTAAAGAGGTAGTGAGTTTGGACTAGAAAGATGGGGGGAGGAGAATGAGGGCAAGAGATGAGAATACAAGGGGGAGAGGAAGGAGAAAAGGACAGAAGCTGGGCAGGGAACAGAGTGGGGGAGACAGCAGGCTAGGGTCTGCAGGGAGGGGTGTAAAAGTGCAAGGAGTTGGAAGTTGAAGAGCAGGGAGAAAAGGCCACAACAAATATATGCTAAGAGATGCAGCCTCTTCGTCCCCACCCTATCCTACCCCCACTAGAAGACATACAGGCATCCCACCCTCGCAGCACACAAACATGCACTCAGAGGCACCTCAGTCCCACATCACACACACATACAGAGACATCCCAATCCTGCACCACACACACACACACACACACATACACACCCACGGAGGCACCCCTGTCCCACACGACACAGAACACATATACTTACACACACACAACCTGAGCCATGCAGCATGCACACACACAAAGGCACCTGAGGCCCCCTGCATGTGTACGCACAGACACACACACAAACACACAGGCACCTGCTCCATGCAGCATGCACATACACAGGCACTCCACTCCCACACCAGACACCCCACCCCCATACTGCACCATTGTACCCACATACACCCACATGTGCGTACGTAGCCTCCAGGAGCTATATGACACAGAAGACACACACATGCCCACAGACATACACACACATGCGTGGACTCCCCGACACTTCCTATGATGCACAGAGATGAAGCTGAGGACTATCGATCCTGTGAACAAGGTAAACGCGCCATTGTGTCAATTATAAAGTATGCATTTTTCAACTTGATTTAGCTTTGCTGCAGGGCACCAAATTTGCAGACCTCTCTTCTTCCCCCTCATTGCTGCTAGGATGATATTTATGCTTATGTCCCAAACAGGTAGCCAGCCGCAGAGAATATATGATGGGGGGAGTTCTGGTGTTGTAAGTCCGTCAGTCAGAATCAGACACGTGTGTGCTACAGTACAGGGCTTGAAGAGTTTGGTTAGCATCACTGCCAGTTTACCACAAGGATCACCACTGTTAGCTCTCATGGGAGGCTACGGAGTGATCTTTCCACTTTTGACATGCCAGCAAATTCTCTGAATGTTTCACAGTTGCAGCAGTTCCAACAGGCATCAGCAAAGCAACGCTCTCAAAGAAATCTCACAGTCCAGTCAAGTGATGATTCTCACATTGATGCTGCCACTGTTGACTCTTCAGAATACCAACAACAGCTCTGGGATTGAGTCCTGCTCCTAGTGCTCACATCAGCTTCCATGCTTACACCCAGGGATAGCAGTGACTTTCCCCAGATCTCTCTTAATAACATTCTATTTGCTTTCTCAAGGAACTTGTCCAAACCTTTTTGAAAACACAGCTACGCTAACTGCCTTTTGTCACCTCATCCTTTTGTCGGATTTATAAAAAAGCTGTGCAACCGTACATGCAGAAATAGAGTGGCAGCAGTATCTGTAGCAGGAGAAGAGACACAAAAAGCTAAATGATTGTAATCTTTGTAAACCTCCTTTTTTGTTAAATAAATAAATAAATTGATTTTGTTTACTTTGATCACATTAACCCTTTGACTATCATAGCCTGTTCATACGATGTTAAATATTTACTCCTCGGTACTTGTTTTTATTCCAGCTAGGCATTTGCCACCTTACTGCAATAATCTTGTTATAACATTGGATATGAAGGAGAAATACTAGCATCACATGAACAGAGTTCACAAAGGAGTTTTTGGATGGGGGGGGGTGTATAGCTTATCATTAATAGTAATGAGGGAGGGGCACGATGTATGGGTTGCAGGGGGAGAGATCCTAGCACTGGACCTGGGGAGGAGGTAGCTGGTTTCAGGTGATGTGTTTGAGAGGCTGGAAATGGAAGAGGGCCAATGCTGGTATGGGGGAGCTGTGACTGGAAATAGGCTGCTACTGTGTTTAGGGGAGGATTGGAAATGGGCTGGGGAACTGGGACTAGAAATAGGCTGATACTTGGGCTGTGGCTGGGAGACTGGAAATGCGGCTGGGTGGAATGAGACTGGAAATGGGCTGATACTGGATTTGGGGGAGGATTGGAAATGGGCTGATACTGCAGTTGGGGGACTGGGACTATAAATAGACTGATATGGGGCAGGGGGGGAACTGAGACTGGAAATGGGCTGATACTGGGGCTGGGCATGGAAATGGTCTTATGCTGGAAGGGGACTGGCACTGGAAAGGGGCTAATTTTAGGGCTGGAGGGCCTGGTAATGAAAGGGAGCTAGTGTTGATAAATGCTGGGATCAGGGTGTGAAAAAGAAGGATATGTGGGAGGAGTGAGAAGGGAGAGAAGGACAGATATTGTGGAGGCTGGGGAAGAAGCAACGTCATAACAAGGGGAAGGTTGAGAGGGCAGGGTATAAGACCTGATGCTGGGGTAAGGAGGAGGAAAGGAAGGGTTAATAAGTGGTGGAGAAGGAGATAGATGGATGGGCACTGGGGACATGGGGATGTGAAAGAGCACAAACTTGGGCTTAGGTAGAGAATCTAAGACTGGGTGAGAAAACAGAAGAAAGGGTAACATAGGCAGGATATTGGGGTGTAAGTGGGTACTCGGGACTTGGATGGGATTGTAAGTGAGGACTCAGGGATTGGGTAGAGTGCAAAAGTGAGGACAGGTTGCCTGGGGGGATAGTGGAGACTAAGAAATTGATCAGAGATTATCAGGACGGTGGTGAGGAGTAGCCTAGTGGTTAGAACACTGTCTTGGTAGACAAACAACCAGGGTTTGATTCCCACTAGCACTCCTTGTGGCCTTGGGCAAGTCACTTAACCCTCCATTGCCTCAAAAGAAAGGCCTGGCAATCTACTTCTGGTGACACTGCCAAGAAAACTCAGGAGCTTCTGGGTCACCAGGAGTCAGGACTGAGTTGAAGGCACACATTGCATTTTGGGGACAAATAATGGGTGAAGGGTATGAGTTGGGCTGTGAGACAAAGTGCAGAAATATGGGGAGGGACAAAGGTTTTGAAGGGCCTTAGAGGATTCGGGAAAGGATTGGGTGTGGTGGAAAAGGACAGAGGGCTATAGAGTGAATTGAAGCCACAGGAAGGGACAGGCGGTGGGAGAGAGTAGAAATGGGAGAAGTAAAAGTGAAAATGGAAACCTGGATAGGGGTTAAGACATAAGAAAGGGCTTGTAAGTGGAGAGAGGATATACAAGACAGTGAGCTGGGGTGGATTAGGGGACGAGAAGCAGAAGATGGTAGATGAGGATGAGGAAGAAATGCATATGGAGGGTGGAAATGGGGGACTAGAAAATGGGTGAAAAATGGGGATATAGGAGGCTGGCAAAGGAATGAGACAGGCGGACAGTGGAAGGACTAGGGAAGTAAGGCTAGGAAATGGAAAGCTGGTAAGAAGGTGAAAGGCGAAAAGAGGAAGACTGAAGACTTAAGGAAAGAGAAGGAGGAATGGAATGAATCTATAGTTAGGGAGAAGGCAGATGAGAGAAATGGAGAAATAAAAGATGGAACAGAAGGATCAGTGTCAGAGAGAGATGTAGGGATGGAAAGGACAAAGACAGACAGTGAGAAGAAACAGAAAATGGAAATGAGATTCTTTATTTTGGAGTTTTTTTCCATTTGAATTTTTGTCTGCATATTTTTTTTCTAATTTGTAGTTTCTGATTATTTACTAGGTAATGGTCTGTTTTTTCCTTGTGCAGCTGAGGTGAGGGATTCTGTTAACATGGTGGTTCTGTAGTAGTTCAGCTTATTCTTTTTTTTCCAAATAGACATTACTGGTGTTCTAGAATATTTGCTGTGCTGATTTTTCATAGGTAGGATAGAGTTCTGGTGTTGGTTGTACATTTGTAGGGTTTTATGTTATGATACACAAAGTTTGGCAGTAGAGAGTTGATGGTATTTTTGCTGATTTGAGACCAGAATTTGAATGGAATCTTTTTTGTGTGTTGAGTTGTAAAGTGAAAAACCCCAAATCTCCAGGAATAAGCAGGAATGCAGTCTTCACATATGGGTGATGTCGGTACTGACGGAGCCCACACGGCAACGCTCCCCATCAGCCAATTGGAAAGCCTTTGGGAGTAACCCACTGTGCCTGCGCATCTGCCTTCCCAACTCCTCTCCACAGTTCTTTGTTTTCTGTGGAGCCAGCCGGTTGTATCTTTCCTGTCACTGAAAAAAAATATTATTTTTTGGTTAAATTCTGTACTCTGCCTTTCCGTCGATGCCAGTGCCTTCACTGACATCATCCCCGATACTTTTTCTCTTTTCAAAAGCTTATTTCTTTTTTATTTTTCTTTCAATTTTTGTAGTTTCCACCACTAGCTAGGCCTTGGCCTACTTTTCTTTACCACAATGGAAAAACACATCAGTGGTTTCAAAAAATGTACTAAGTGCTTTGGTACTATATCAGTCATGGATAAACATGACTAGTGTTTAAAATGTTTGGGCAACAACCATGTTCCAAATGATTGTCCTTTGTGTCAGCAAATGACAAAAAGAGGCCTAAAGAACAGGGCCAGACAGTATGGTTCTTTGTTCACCCTGGACTCGATTTCAATGGCTTCCACATTGTCGAGGACATCGACCTCCCCTCATGGTTCTCAGATCTCATCAAAGTCCAAACACAAAACGAAATCTAAGTCATCGGCATTGGGGACTGATACTGATTCCAGAGGTAAGTCCCTCCATAGAGACTCACTGAAGGGTGCATCTGATGCTGACTAGTCTGCAAAACAGCCCTGGCAGGAGGCCCTGTCCTCCAAAACACAAGAGAGACTCCAGGATATTTATTTATTTATTTTATTTAACTGTATTTATATCCCGCTTTTCACCGGGTCAAAGCGGTGTAACAAAAAAGGGGGGGGGGGGGGTGTTAATCGGTTATAGGGATGGGGCCATCACCAGGAGGGCAACATTGATGATTTTGACAGAGGATAGACATAGACATGGACAAGGTAACAAAGTTTTTGATCATAGGTTCTGGAGGGTGGTTTAGTGGGGTTGGTGTAGTTATTTGTAAGAGGGTGTTTTTGTTTTGAGATGTTCTTGGAATAGGATGGATTTTAGCTGCTTTTTGAATGACAAGAGATCGTTATTGTTCCTGAGGTGGTTCGGTAGAGAATTCCAGAGGGATGGAGCATAAAGTTCGAAGACTCTGTTGCAGGTCCATTGTGTGCATTTGGTTCTTCTGTGAGGGATGGTGAGGGAGTTGCTGGAGGTCTGTCTGGTTGTTTTGCTGTGGGCTGGGCGGGGTAGTAGGGTGTGGAGCTGGGTGCTCTGTGTTTGGTGGATGGTTTTGTGGATGAGTAGAATAGCTTTGTATTTAATTCTTGCTTCGAGGGGAAGTATGTGTAGGTCCCTCAGAATTGGGATGATGTGGTCTCGTTTCTTCGCATTCTGAATAATTCTTGCTGTGGTGTTCAAGGCAGTTCGGAGGGGGTTGGTCTGTGTGGCGGGTAGTCCATGGTAGATTATGTTGCAGTAGTCCAGATGTGGGAGTGTCATAGCTTGCATTACTGTTCTGAAATCTTGGGGTTTGAGGAGAGGTCGGAGACATTGTACTGTTTTAGCCTTGTGGAATATGGTTCTGGTGGTCTTAGTGATTTGTTGCTTGAGGGTTAGAGCCTGGTCAATGATAATGCCCAGATATCTTATTTGTGGCTGTATTTGGATTTGTGTAGTTCCTATGTTGAGGTGTGTAGGTGGTTTGAAGTCTGGGTCTTTGGTCACTATAAGAGCTTCAGTTTTCTTTATGTTAATGGAGAGGTTGTTTTTTTGCAGCCAGTTGGATACATCAGTGAAACAGGCTGATAGTTGCTCATTTGTTGGGTTTGTAGTTGTAATTGGGGCATAGAGCATTATGTTGTCAGCATATATGTGGAAGTTGCCGTTGTGGGTACGTATGATTGAGCAGAGTGGTCGGAGGTAAATGTTGAAGAGCATGGCTGACAGTGTGGATCCTTGAGGTACTCCTTGATGTTGCTGGAAGGGGGGTGAGGTTGAGGTGCTGGTGCGGATCAGTTGCTGTCGGTTAGTTAGGTAGGACTGGAACCACTGAAGTACAGTATCTTTGATCCCTATTGTTTGGAGTCTGTGTATGAGGATGTTGTGGGAGATGGTGTCGAAGGCTGCTGATATATCTAGGAATATCATGGCGTATCCGGAGTGTTTTTCTTGGGTTCCTATGATGAGGGTGTTCATCAGTGTTGTCATGAGGGTCTCGACTCCATGTCGGGGGCGGAAACCGTGTTGCTGCGGGTCCAGTATGTTGTTGATGTCTAAATGTTGATGTCTAGAATGTTCCCTAGGCATTGATCTCTGGAGAGCTACTGGTTCCATGCTCTGGGACGGTAATTCAAAGCCCCATACAGGATTCCACCCAGACATTAGTCAGCTCCCTCGACCAGCGTATACTGGCTATCAAGAGGAATTTGGCCATACTCCTGGCAGCCTCAGTACCGACAGTATTGACAGCTCCAGCAGTGCAAGCGACAGCACCCTGCGAACCACCGCCAGTTCCAGGGCTGATGCTGGCACTCAAACATGCATCAGAGAGTTCCTCCCTACAATACCCCCCCCCCTCTGGAACCAATGAACATTGTCAGTACCCAACAGGCTCCTGATGCTGCACTGACTGATCATTGGTACCAACATCAAGCATCAACATCGGGGAAGAATCGAGATCAGGCACAAGGTCATCGATACTTTGACTTTCTGTCAGACTCTGTCTTTACTTCCTCTGATTCCGATGACGCATAGGAGAAAGCTGGGGCATTCCTTCAGACCCATCCCCTCCTCATGAACGGCATTGATCACCGCCAGAGAATATGCCTTTCCAAGACTTCATTAGGGACATGGCAGCAGGCCTACAGATCACTGTGGCATCAAAGACGGAACAGAGGGCAGAGAAAATGGAAATCCTCCAATACCCCTCGGCTTCTAAAGAGATTGCCACTTCACTGATACATCCCATCTTACAGACTTTGATGCATCGTTTGTGGGAGGCTCCTCTAATGGTTCTGTCTATCAGGAAATGACTTGATACCATGTACCGAGTTCCAGCATGCCCAGGCTTTCAGAAGCCTAAACTCCCATACCATTCTATGGTGGTGCAATTGGTGATGCGCTGCATTAAAAGTTCTAAGAATCACTCTTCCATGCCTCCAGAACTCTCGATGCCTTTAGCCATCGATGCTTTCAGGCATGCATGCTCACCTCTAGAATTACCTCTTACATGTTCTACATGGACATGTTCCTCAAAGATGTATCCAGGGATCTAGAGACATTTCCACCTCTCCTTCCTGATGACAAATGAAATGCATTCCAAGCCCCAATCAGGCAGAATCAAAATACATCCAAATTTCTTACCGTAGCATCTTTTAATGCCTTTGAGACATCCAGCAAAGCTTCAGCAGTCTGCTGGAATGCTCACAGGATGGCCTGACTCCAGGCATCGTATCTTGAACAGTGAGTCCAAGACAAGTTGGATAATATTTCCTGTTCTGGAGAAATCCTCTTCAGAAAGGGTTGGAGGGAAAAGGCTGGAGAGATTGATGATCTCACCCTCTAGCGCTTTTCAAGAAAGACAGCAGACCCCTCTAAAAGGAGGTCTAATCCAAATAAGTAAGTCTGCTAGATGTCACCTACAGCGAATTGAGCACCGACAGCTAATTTGTTTAAATGTACATAGTTTCCCCCAGTTTACCTCCATGTTAAAGCCCTGTTATATGTAAATGTAGGCCAGACTTGACTGACCAAGTGTGATACTGTTTTAATGTAAACCGCACTGATGACGAAGAGTGCGGTATATAAGAACTGTTAAAATAAATAAATAAGTCTTTCTATACAAAGAAGAAGCGATATTATCCTTCTTATCCTCCTGCAGCTGCTTACCAGCCTCAACAGCAACAGCAGCTCCAGCAGGGCCCTCACTAATCCAAGAAGCCTAAGGCTCCTAAACCCCAACCAGCTGCACAGCCACAACCAGCACCTGGTTTTTGACTCCTTCCTGGAGAGCATAGCCACTCTGCCTCTGCAGGTCCCCAGCCCCTACACATAGCAGGCAAGCTTTGTTGCTATACCCATGGGAGGCACCTCATAACATCAGAACAGAGGACTCTCAACATCGTCCAAAGGGGCTATCTGCTTCACTTTGAAAGCTTACCCCCCACCACCTTCTTAGGGAATTATCCCAGAAACCCCCTGCAGACCAGTCTCCTATCAGAAGAAGTGTCCACCCTGTTAGCTCAGGAGGCTATAGAAAATGTTCTGCAACCTCAAGAGGGCATGAATTTCTACTCTCCTTACTTTTTTATCCCCAAGAAAACATAAGGGTTCAGGCCCATCTTAGATCTAAACAAATTCCTCGTTCGATAAAAATTCCAAATGTTCTCCCTTGGTACCACTCCTGCCATACCTTCAGAGAAACAACTGGCTATGTTCTCTAGACTTCAAGGAGGCATACATGCATATACTGATCCACCCTCAGCACAGACAGTATCTGCGCTTTCCGCTCCAGCAGAGCCACTACCAATATCGGGTGCTCCCCTTCGGCTTAGCCTTTGAACTCCGAGTATTCACAAAGTGCATGGCAGTGGTTGTGGCCTACTTTCACACTTCAGGGGTCTTCGTCTTCTCCTACTTAGACGATTGGCTAAAAAGTGGAGAATCCCCACAAGAGGTAAAGCTATCCCTTTATTGCACCATGGAGGGAGGAGTGGCCTAGTGGTTGGGGCAAGTTACCTCTAGCCAGAAGGTCAGGGGTTCAATTCCCACTAGAGGACAGCAACCTTGGGCCAGAAGGACTGGGATTTCTAGTCCCACAGGTGCTCCTTGTGGTCTTGGGCAAGCCACTTAACCCTCCATTGCCCATGTTCCCTGTGAGTATTAGTGTTATATGTCTCATATCCCCTTGTGTTACATGTATCCCCCCAATTGTGTTGTGACCACTTTGATTGAAGAATAAGGTGGTATACAAAACTGTATAAATAAATAACTGTGCTCCAACATCTGGGATTCATATTAAACTTCCCCAAGTTGTACCTGGTGCCAACCCAGAAGCTCAAGTTCATCAGAGCACTTCTGGACACACAACAGACCAGAGCTTTCCTTCCTCCGAATCACTCTATTCGGCTCATTGAGCTCACCTGCACAATACAAAATCAAACTTGCATAGCAACTTGAGAGGTGCAATGCCTTTTGGGGCACATGGCCTCCACAGTCAATGTAGTCCCCTGTGCCCACCTGCACATGCAACAAGCCCAATGGACACTTTCATCTCAATGAAGCCAGGCAACTGGGCATCTCTCAGACAAAATATGCATCATCCCTCCACTTCTCAACTCCCTTCAATGGTGGTGCTCCCCTCAAAATCTACTCAAGGGTCACCTTTTCAGATGCCTCCACCTCAATGCACCCTGACAATGGATGCTTCCAAGCTCAGTTGGGAGCACATTTGAACAATCTCACCACACAGGGACAGTGGACGCAACAGGAATCTCTTTTATAGATAAACCTCCTGGAGCCAGGGGTGGCCCAAGGGGGGTGTGGGGCCTCATTTGCATAAGGGGCCTCATTTGCATAAATATTTGCATAATGTTATCATACACTAACTTTTAGTAAACATGCCTCTTAATGAGTGTATGGATAAAGAAAGACTAAAAGATTTCTACATAACTATAATCCAGTGCCAACCACCAGGCACATTAGGAACTACTACAAACACTGCCCATTTAGAACCCATAGCAAACCCGCCGTATCCTAACAGCACTACCAGGACTCACAAAGCACCAGACCCTACCTATCAAAAGGCAACACTGCAAATATTAAACCAATACATCTCAGAGAATAACAATACATGACCTACTGGGGAAAGAGAAAAAGTGGCAATGTCAAATAGGAATTACATAAACAGAATACCTCAGCTCAGTTACACATGCAGAAAACAGACCGTCACCAAACTAGGAATCACAATTTAGAAACAGGAAGACAATAATTAAACTGGGAACCCCAAAAGCCAAACTTGGAATGTACAACAACACTGTAGAAATAAAACTATAAAGTAATTTCCTCTTGTACTAAACAAAGCGCAGACGTTAATGATGCACATTTCCCAGAGCTGACATATTCCAGTTAATAAATTCAAAATAAAGAGATATTTTTCTACCTTTTGTGCATTTTTTTTCAGTTGCAATTGCTCCAGACACTTTCTTCTGGTTTGTTCGTGTCTTCTGCTAACTCTCCATTGTCTGCTATCCATCTGTCCTTTTCTTCTCTCTTCTAGTTTTTTTCCATTCTCTCTCTACACCTGCTTTAACATACTAATCTTTCTCCTTTTGCTCTTTCCTCATTCCTATTTCATCCACTCAAATTTTACCCATCCATCCTCAATCCCCACTTACTCTCCCAATATCCGGCCAATTGTAGATTTGTCTTCCCTCCCACACAAAATATTTTTTCCCTCTCCATTTCACTCTCCCAGCTCCATCCCATTCTAATCCTCCCCCAACATCAGCTCCCTTATAGTTCCAGCCCCACCCAGCATCCGCTCCCTTCTAGTCCCCGAATCAGCCCATTTCCAGTCCTAGCCCACCATAAGCCCATTTCCAATCCTATCCTAGCCCCAACATCAGCCCATTTCCAGTCCTAGCTCCCCCATCCATTTCCAGTCCTATCTGAGTCCCTCCATCAGCTCATTTCCAATCCCAGCCCCTCATCAGCCCATTTCTAGTCCTTTCCTAGCCCCACCATCAGCCCATGTCAAATCCTAGCTCCTCGCCACTCAGCCCATTTCCAATCCAAGCCCCCATTAGCCTACTTCCAGTTCTAGCCCCTCCATGAGTCCATTTCAATCCAAGCCCCCACCACAGCCCATTTCCAATCTTAGCACCCCCCAACAGTCCATTTCCAGTTCTATCCTAGCCCCTCCATCAGCCCATTTCCTGTCCTAGCCCCCCCCCCACTCAGCCCATTTCCAGTCCTAGCTCCCTCCTCTCACAGCTCATTTCCATTCCAAGCCCCCATCCCCATCAGCTATTTGCAGTTCAAGCCCCCCTTCCACTCAGCCCATTTCCATTCCAAGCCCCCGTCCCCATCAGCTATTTGCAGTTCAAGCCCTCCTTCCACTCAGCCCATTTCCAAGCCTAGCAACCCCCCCCAGCCCATTACCAGTCCTAAGCCCCCCATCAGTCCACTTCAAGTCCTAAGCCCTCATCACCCCATTTTCAGTTTAGCCCCCCCATAGCCCATTACCAGTCCTAAACCCCTATCAGCCCACTTCCAGTCCTAACCCCCCCCATCAGCCCATTTCCAGTCCTAGGACCCCCATAGTCCATTACTAGTCCTAACCCCCTATCAGCCCATTTCCAGTCTTAGCACCCTCATAGCCCATTACCAGTCCTAACCCCCCATCAGCCCATTTCCAGTCCTACCCCCCCATCAGCCCATTTCCAGTCCTAGCCCCTCCATAGCCCATTACCAGTTCTAACCCCCCTATCAGCCCATTTCCAGTCTTAGGCCCCGTAGCCCATTACCAGTCCTAACCCCCCATCAGCCCATTTCCAGTCCTAGCTTCCCCATAATCCATTACTAGTCCTAACCCCCCCATCAACCCACTTCCAGTCTTAGCCCCCCCATAGCCCATTACTAGTCCTAACACCCCCAGTCCTAGCTTCCCCATAACCCATTACTAGTCCTAACACAGAGTCGTGAGAGGTCAGAGAAGCTCTCCCTTCGCGTCTCTGAAAGCCCGCACTTTGGGACTCGGGAGCTGATGCTGCAGGGAGGCCCTGCCGGGCAGGGGGGCCCCGCGGCAGGACGCTTGATTCTGCCGCTGCCACGGTGGCAGCAGCAGCAGCCGTTTTTTTTTTTTTAAATCTACTTGGGCAAATGCAGAATGTTTTTTGCACGGGGCCCCCTGAAACGCTGGGCCCTGTGCAAAAAACATTCTTGTTCAATGGAAGGGCCGGTCCTGCCTGGAGCTATGTGCTCTTACAAATGCCTTTTGGGTTTTTCAATCCCATCTCTCGGGCCAACAGGTCTTAGTCAAAACGGACAACCAGGTGGCCATGTTCTATGTGAACAAGCAAGGCAGAACAGGATCCTACCCCCTTTGCCAGGAAGCATTTCACAGCTTTCACCTCAGAGCTTGATAAAGAAGAATTTCCAAGCACATCTTGACAAACTACCCATACATGTTACATCTTACGAACTCCAGCAGAAGGCTCTCTTTGGCACAATGCAAGCATTACGCTGAGCTTAGCAGTAAATTTGAGAGACTAAGATCATACTCCTCATACCCTGGCTTAAAAGTGAGGTTTATGACTGCCATAGTATGCATAAAACTAACCCATTTGAAGAAACTACTCCGGTGTGTCTCTCAGGTGAACTCAATCTCCTTGTGGACAGACTGAGCCATATCCTATGTCCACATGAATGGACTCTAAATCGAGAAATGGCATCTTGGATCTTCACGGCATGGCTGCTGAAAGCGTAATCTTTGCTGACCTCGACCTCCCACAACAGGTCAAGGATATCCTACTTGCATCATGCAAACCGTCCACCAGATGTTCATATGCCTTCAAATGGCAAAGTTCACACTCTGGTGTTCCCCAAAGAAAATTGTCACCTCTTCCTGCCCGGTGGAATTTCTTCTACAAAATCTCTTCCTTGCCAGATCTCAAGACTAACTCAGAGTTCATCTTAGTGCCATTACGGCTTATCGCAAGCCTCTGGACAGGCAACCTATATCTTCACATCCCTTGATGCAGTGTTTCATGCGGGGTCTCCTGCTATCCAAGCCACCTATCAAATCACCACCGGTGGCCTGGAACCTTAGCACAAGTTCTAAAGCCTCCCTTTGAGCCTTTAGCCATCACTTCATTAAAGTCGCTAATGTGAAAGGTAATCTTCATCGCCTTGACCTCAGCTCACCACAACAGTGAACTGCAAGCTTTAGTGGCGGATTCTCCGTAAAACTCTTCCACCATGACAAGGTGGTCCTCCGTACCCATCCACACTTCCTTTTGAAAATGGTATCAGCCGGAAGAAACCTACCGGTCTTTGTCCAGGCTGTTCTCCAGCACCTTTTTGGGACTTAAATGCAATTCCTACCCTCTGTCTCGGACCTATTTCTGGCACCAGACTTCCATTAGAGGTAATCTTGCCAACTACAGTCTAGTCTCTAGTCCAACGGGGCCACATTATATTCACACTCTTGGCTCTATCCTTTAGCCTTGGGGATACCAGGGCTACCCGCTTCCAGTCTGATACCTGGAAGCTAGTGAGTCCCCATGTGAAAACTGCATTCCAGCTTGTTCCTGGAAATAGCATTGTTACTCACCTGTAACAGGTGATCTCTGGGAATAGCAAGAATCAGTCTTCACAACCCACCCTCCTCCCCTAGGAGTTGTAGGGTATACTCTTTTTCCCTCTATCTCTCAGCTACAAACTCAACTGAGGAGAGGAATTGGGAAGGCGGGAAGGCAGATGCGCAGGCGCAGTGGGTTGCTCCCAAAAGCTTTCCAATTTGACACTAGGGAGCATTTCTATGTGGGCTCCGTCAGTACCAACGTCACCAATATGTGAAGATTGATTCCTGCTGTTCCTGGAGATCACCTGTTACAGGTGAGTAACAACGTTTTCAGCTCTGCATCCATTGTTGGGAGAGTTTTATTGGTGAATCTGGGAGCGCTCCATATGAGTGAATAAGAATGAATAATTATATCCCATCAGACAAATGAAGAAATATGCCTCATTCAAAGGCAATTATGTGTTTGCTGCAAATGCCTAATTAGCCTATGTATTTTCAAAAAATAGACAGATAATATCTGGCTAAATGGCTAGACATTATCTGTATATTTGTGGACCATGTTAGGGGAGGAGCAAGGGTAGGCCAGAACATTATCCAGATAGTGTCAATATTTAGCCATTATTCAGGTAAGTTACATGTTTAGTTTAGGCCTGCCAAATTGCAGGGCTAGCCTAAGCAGAGAGTTTATTCACCAATGCAATAAACAAAAGTATGCAAACACTTCCGGCTCTGGCTCTGACCCCACAGGTCACTTCCGGTCCTACCCTCACAAGTCACATCCAGCTTCACACACAGTTCCACTTTTTTTTTGTCGACAAATTAATCCCTGTATATAAATATAATATTTTCTCTATTCAGTCAGCAAAAACATTCTTTGACATACAAGATATCGCTACCACCTTTAAATCATAGAGCTAACAAAATTATGTATAGGTTCTCAGTGGAGTTAGGACTATAAGAAACCTAGTTAACATAATAACATTCCATTATGTTCTGTGCTCACAGTAACATAGAAACTGCCATAGAAGAGAGATCGCAATAATGAAATAAGTCTCCAAAGTTAAGAATTCAAGATCCCTATTATAAGAATCTCTAAAAGGAGGGAAATAGATTAATATTTTATACTACAGGAAATTCTTTCAATTCTTACCCCCCTGAAACTAGTCAGGAAGTCTTCTAAAATAAACAATGTGGACACTTGTTTTTGTTTTTGTCTGAAAAATAGATAACAAATTCAAACCTATATAGAGAAAATAATTACCTTAAGAGTCAATAGATATATATATATTTATCCTCAGGATAATATACTTCTATAATCCATGAACACTTAAACAAAACAATTAATTCAGTGTCAAACTATTTCTCAGCAAGTAAATTCTATGGTGTAGCTATTCTGTCCATTATTTCTATAAGCTACAAACAGGACAGATTAATAACTGAAGCAAGTTACAGGTTAACTAAACCTTAATCATGAAGACTTTATGGAGGTCATTCTGTCCCATAAATAGCAGGGATGGACGTCCCATTGGGACATCCATTCCCGCTATTCGCACCCTGCCGGCCCCAGCAAAAGCCTCCCTGTACAAACAATGTCTTTGTACGGGGAGGCTTAAATGGGGGTGGGAGGGGGCATTCTGGAGGCGGAGCAAGGGCAGGGCATGGGCGGGTCGTGATCTTGGACGTAAAGGGCCGAATCAGAGGTCGGCCCTTTACATCCGGGGCTGTAAATATAGACGGGGGACTTATTCCACCACAGAGGTGGAATAAATTCCCCTGGACGTCATGGGATCCTGTTGCGGAGCCGGGAAAAAAAGTTTGGAAGGCTCAAGGAAGTTCCTTGCATTTGGACCCTGGCCATGGGAGACCAGATTGAGGATCTGGATGCGGGGAACGAACGAAATCGGCGGTGGCCAGTATTCATGGTTCCTGAAAGGAGCCACGGTACCATGATGACAGGATGCCATGGCACTGCGGCTCCATTCAGGAGCCTGACAGAGGTAGCTGGGGATCTACTGGTTGTGTAGGCCGATCAGAACTGGAACCCGTCCTGCATGTTCAGGCCATCGACCTGATTCTGATCCTGCAGGCACGTCTAGCTCCTGCGGTATCAGAATCGGGTCTACCTCTGGGCTTCCCGATTCCGATTGGCCCCACAGAGGCCTGGATGACCACATTGGAATGTGCCTCCACATGGTTATATATTTACACATTGCTGACCAAAAAGGACTTGTTGAAACTGTCTAAGTTTCAAAAGCTGTATTTATCTGTTACTGATTTTCCTTCTAGATTGTAAACTGCTATGATGTTGTAAACCATTAGCGGTATAAAAGTACTGCAAATAAATAAATAAAATACATGCATTTAGAGATTGAATAAACTCCAGTTGGAAATGAGGAAAGGCTACATAGATGTCCTCAGCAACCTGAAGAATTTAGAATCAAGCCAAATTTGCAATTAGAATTGTAAATCCATCATTTGTGAATCATCATCCCCCCCCCCCCCCTTGCCTCCACCTATCTAACAATGACACAGAGAGGCAAGATGGGGGCAAAGGGACATCTGGGAGCACTTCTGGCTATGATATGCTTTTACAGATGCATATTGAAACCCCAGGCGTGGAGACTCAAGTAGCCTAGTGGTTAGAATACTGGCTTGGTAATCAAGTAACCAGGGTTTGATGCCCACTGGCACTCCTTGAGGCCTTGGGCAAGTCACTTAACCCTCCATTGTCTCAGAAGAAAGGCCTGGCAATCTACTTCCGGTCACACTGTCAAGAAAACCCAGGACCTTCTGGGTCATCATATGTCATCTTTCACATCAAACTACAATAACATAATGGAATGCTGAACATTTCTGGATAAGGTATTAATTAGAATGCAGAATTAGTATACAATATACATAACAATACCTACATCTCTATTTGCAATGACTAAATAACAGAATATCAGCCTAGAAGAGATGCACATCTCAAGATCTCTGGACTGCAAACATTTTTTTTCTTTTTCCTCATACATCAACCCTTCTCAAAACTAAAACTTCAAACATGATCTAATTGTACCAAAAAAAAGAAATTAGTGGTTTTCCCCTTTACAATATCTTAAAGCAAAGCAAAGTAAAACAGCTGCTATCGTGTTTTCCATAAGGGACAGACAAACAATCTGGGACATGTCTTAAAGAAACTGCCATTTTATATGTCTTGTTGCATCTTCTACATTTCCAAAATTTAAGCAGCATGCTCTGTTGCCGAGAACAATTAGTTTCCTGTTTTGTTTTGTTTTTTAACACATTAGTTTTAAGAAAAGATAACTAGCATACTCGAAATGAAGTACTATATTTCCCAAAATTCATCTAGAAACATAGAAACATGACGACAGAAAAAGACCACATGGCCTATCTAGTCTGTCCTTCCATATCAACAACTACAACAGTCCCCTTTTTACCTTTAGAGATGTTTGTCCCATGCTTTTTTGAATTCAGTTACTGTCCTCATCTCTACCACTGACACTGGGAGACTATTCCACGGATCCACCACTCTTTCCGTAAAGAAATATTTTCGCATATCACTCCTGAATCTATCCCCATTCACCCTAATCCCATGTCCCCTTGTAGCAGAACTTGCTTTCAATTGAAAGAGGCTCTCTCCCTGAACATTTTTGCCACGGAGGTATTTAAACATCTCAATCATATCACCTCTATCCCGCCTTTCCTCTAAGGTGTACATATTAAGATCCCTAAGTGTATGCTCGTATGCTTTATAATGAAGACCACTAATCATCTTAGTAGCCACCCTCCTCTGCACCGACTCCATCCTGTTCACATACTTTTGAAGGTGCGGTCTCCAGAATTGCACACCATACTCCAAATTAGGTCGCACCAAACACTTACACAGAGGCACTATCACCTCCTTTTTTCTGCTAGCCATTCCTCTCCATATGCACCCAAGGAGGAACAACCCAAACTATGGTTCCACAATGCAAGGTTCCACATCAGAAACCACCACCCAGGAAAAAGATTTAGGTGTCATTGTGAATAACATGTTAAAACCCTCGGCCCAGTGTGCAGCAGCGGCCAAGAGAGCAAATAGAATGCTAGGTATTATAAGGAAAGGAATGGAAAATAAAGCAAAGGATATTATAATGCCTCTATATCATTCCATGGTGAGACCGCACCTTGAATATTGTGTGCAATTCTTGTCGCCGTATCTTAAAAAGGATATAGCGTTATTAGAAAAGGTTCAGAGAAGAGCCACCAAAATGGTAAAGGGAATGGAAGGATACCCCTATGAAGAAAGGCTAAAAAGGTTAGGGCTCTTTAACCTGGAAAAGAGACGGCTGAGGGGAGATATCATAGAAGTCTATAAATTAATGAATGGAGTGGAACAGGTAAACATAGATTGATTGTTTACGTTATCAGAATATAGAAAGACTAGGGGACATGCAATGAAGCTACAGGGTAAACTATTTAAGACTAATAAAAGAAAATATTTTTTCACTCAACATGTAATCAAACTCTGGAATTTGTTACCAGAGGATGTAGTAAAGGCTGTTAGTGTAGCTGGGTTTAAAAAAGGTTTGGACAAGTTCCTGGAGGAATGGTCCATAAACCCAGGATATCATTGCTTGACCCAATACAAGCATTTTGGAACCTGTGTCTTTTGGGGAAACTGCTAGGTACGTATGACCTAGATTGGCCACTGTTGGAAACAGGATACTGGGCTTGAAGGATCTTGGTCTGACCCAGTATGGCATATCTCATGTTCTTATGTTCTTAAGCATCCTTCTAGCTTTTGCCATTGCCTTTTCTACCTGTTTAGCTACTTTAAGATCATCAGACACAACCACGCCTAGGTCCCGCTCTTCTTTAGTGGACAAAAGTACGTCACCCCTTATACTATATTGTTCCCTTGGATTGCTGCAGCCCAAATGCATGACCTTACATTTTTTAACATTAAATCCCATCTGCCAAATTCTAGACCATTCTTCAAGCTTAGCTAGATCCCTCCTCATGTTATCTACACCTTCCTGGGTGTCTACTCTATTGCAGATTTTGGTATCATCTGCAAAGAGGCAAACCTTACCCAACAGCCCTTCCGCTATATCACTAACAAAGATGTTAAAAAGAATCAGACCAAGGACAGATCCCTGGGGCACACCACTGGTAACATCCCTCTCCTCAGAGTGAGCTCCATTTACCTGTACTCTTTGTCGCCTCCCACCCAACCAATTACTAACCCAAGTAATAACTTTAGAGTCCATCCCTAGGGTGCTCAGTTTGTTTATAAGTCGCCTGTGAAGAACAGTGTCAAAGGCTTTACTGAAATCCAAATACACCACATCTAGGGCTTTCCCTCAGTCCAACTCCCTGGTCACCCAGTCAAAGAAATCAATCAGATTTGTCTGACAAGACCTGCCTCTGGTAAATCCATGCTGCCTCGGATCCTCTAATCCACTGGACTCCAGAAACCTTACTATTTTCTCTTTCAGCAGCGTTTCCAATAATTTACTCACCACCAAAGTTAAACTAACTGGCCTGTAGTTTTCAACCACATCCTTATTTCCACTTTTGTGTAAAGGCACCACACGAGCCTCTCTCCAGTCCTTTGCACCACTCCTGACTCCAACGAGGCATTGAAAAGGTCAGTCAGTGGAGCTGCTAGAACGTCCCCAAATTCCCTCAGTATTCTAGGATGTATCCCATCCGGTCCCATCGCTTTGTCTACTTTAGGTTGAGCTAGTTTCTCACGAACACAGTCTTCTGAAAATTGTTCAAGATGTCCCTCGCTTCTGTTCCCTTTGTGGGTGTTTTATGAGGTCCTGCTCCTGGTTCTTCATCTGTGAACACAGAACAGAAATATTTGTTAAGCAATTCCGCTTTATCCTCATCAGCTTCTACATATTCCTCCCCTTCACCCTTCAGTCTGACAATACCACTTCTGCCCTTCCTCTTCTCATTAACATATCTGAAAAATGTCTTATCCCCCCATTTTATTGCATTGGCTATTTCCTCCTCTTTTTGAGTCTTTGCTTTCCTGACTACTTTGCTAGCTTCTCTAACTTTTTCCAAATGTAGATGCCTGTTTTCCTCTCTCTGTGATCTCTTGTATTTCATGAAGGCCTCCCTCTTTTTCTTCACTTTTTCAGCTACTTCTTTCGAAAGCCATAGCAGTCTCCTTTTCCTTTTACCTTTATTTACCATTTTAACAAAAAGGTTGGTTGACCTTAAAATATCCCCTTTCAGTTTTGCCCACTGTTTTTCTACATCCCCCAGCTGTTCCCATCCCACTAACGACTCCCTGAGGTATTGGCCCATCTTGGCAAAGTTAGTCTTCCTAAAGTCTAAGACCTTCACCTTTGAATGGATTCTAACAACCCTAGTCCTAATACTGAACCACACCATCTGGTGATCACTGGATGCAAAATGATCTTCCACTACAACATCAGAAACACTTTCATCATTGGTAAGCACCAAGTCCAGTATGGCCTCTTCACGTGTGGGGTCTGTTACCAATTGCCTGATAGTTCATGATACTGCAACAGGAATGTGCCAATCAACATCTGGCATATTGAAATCCCCTATCAGTAGCACTTCCCCTTTCCTAGCAATGCTGTGTGTGTCTTCAATTAACTCTCTGTCCACCTCTTCCTCTTGTGAGGGAGGTCTGTATATCACACCAATGCAAATAGATTTCTCTTTCCCTCTTTCTAGTTTAACCCACAGTGCCTCCTCTCTCGCTTTTAAGCTCTGTAATTCCAAAGCTTTAATAGTATTTTTTACATATAGTGCCACTCCTCCTCCCCTTCTTCCTACCCTGTCCTTTCTGAATAAAGTATAGCCAGGTATAGTTACATCCCAATCATGGTTTTCTGTGAACCATGTTTCTGTAACTGCCACTAAATCCATGTCAGCCACTCCCACCAAAGCTTCAACATCAGGGATCTTATTTCCCATGCTACGGGCATTTATACACACTGCTTCCCATATGTTTTTATTTATTTATTTATTTAACAGTTTTTATATACCGCACTATTCATCATCAGTGCGGTTTACATTAAACAACAAAATACCTATCAATATATAACTGATCTAGGTTTACAGATAACAGGGAAGGTAAACTGGGTGTGAACAGGGGATAACTATATACAATTAAATATGTTACATCAAGGTACAGTATTTGACGAGATGCAGTATTTTCACATTTTAATATGTTACATCAAGGTATAGTATTTGACGAGATGCAGTATTTGATTAGGCAAGCCAAACATTGTTACATCAAGGTATAGTATTTGATGTTACCCCTGTTACCCATTTCCATAAAGGTATTTATTACTTACCTGGGGGCTTTCAATTACCTGGGGGCTTTCTTCACCCATCCCCAACGAATCTAGTTTCAAGCCCTGAATTAACTTGTAGCCTTCAAAGGCTGCAAAAATTAATACTTCCCCATTTACTGTTTGCCTCTATTTACAGATCAGAAAGGAAAGAAGAGAGAGGAGTAGGGGGAAACAGGCTACATCCTCCTTTGGACTACAGACACAAGGAAGACGCAATCATAAGAAGAAGTAAGGAACAAATTTTCTATATTCTAATTATACAAATATTAGATATGTATGATAATATTTATGTTTTAATGGCCAGCAGTAATAAAAGCAAACTTAACCATCCTGATCACACTTTCTCTGTAACTCTTCTATTTAAACGACTTTGTAACAGTATGGACTATTTCCCTGAATTGCAAACTCAGTCCTGACATCCTCATTCTGTTGTCTATCAAATTGTATATTCTTAAAACAAGCTTTTTATTTTTATTTATTTATTGAACCAGTTTTATATACCACTGTCATATAGTCAAAGCAGTTTACAAATATCATTGAAACAAAAACAATTATATACATCTCAACAATTATATGATAAATAAATGATAAATTTATCTCATCTATCATAAATTATATGATAAATAAGAAGCGGGAAACTGGGGGGGGGTGTGTGTAGGACAGAGTGACAAGGAGAGAAAAGTAAAAGCTGTCAAATGCAATACAGAATAGGGAGGGGGATATCCGCCACTGTCCGATCCAAAAGAATCAATGGGTGTTTTTAGTTTTTTCCTTAGCTCAAGTACAGTAACAGAGGAATGTAAGTGTTCAGGGAGTGAGTTCCAGATTGTAGATGCATAGAGGGTGAAGGCTCTGTTGCATGTTTGTTGAGTGGTTTTGGTTTTAATAGCTGAGATGAGGAGGAGGTTCTAATTGTTGCATCTTCGTGATCTTGAGTATGAATGTTGCTTATTAAATTTCGTAGATCGGTTGGGTATTAATTCTGAAGGATGGTGATAACTACCTTGTATAGCATTCTTTGTTCCATAGGAAGCCAGTGAAAGAATTTTAAGATTGGTGTGATTCAGTCGTATCTAGAGGAGCCAGTGATGGACCATCTGAAGAGGGTAAAGAGATTGGGGAGGCCTTGGTACAGTATATTGCAATAGTCCAGATGTGGTGTAATTATGGCTTGGCATACTATTCTAAAGTCATTTGGATCCAGTAGTGGACACAAGTTCTGTAGGGTTCGTAGATATATGCAATGCAGCGTTAGTGTTTTTTTAATGTGGGAGAGCATGTTCAGGTTCAGGTCTAGTGTGATGCCTAAGTATTTGACCTCTGTTTTGATATCCAGATCTCGTTCATTGATCCTTAACTTTGTTGGAGGGATGAAGGTGGCGTCTCATGTAACATGGAGAGCTTCAGATCTGTTATAGTTTACTGAGGGTTGCAAGGTATTGAGTGATAGTTTCGAGGCACGAGGTTATGGCTGTGTAATCTGTTTTTTGTAGAGGGGGGAGTAGATCATTATTTCATCTGCAGCAAATATGTGAAAGAAGATGTTATGTTTACTTATAACTGAGCATAAGGGTTGAATATAGATATTAAAGAGTAATGCAGATAGAACAGATCCTTGTGGTACCCCTTGTTGCTGTTTGAATGGGAGTGAATTATGGGTGCCTACTTTGATCTGTTGCTGACAGTCAACTAGGAAAGATTTGAACCATGACAGAGTTGTGTTCTGGATAGGAGAAGTTGGTGGTTAATGAAGTTAAAAGCTGCAGTGATGTTGAATATCATTATAAATCCTTGCCTAACTTGGAAGGCTTTTTTAGTATAGGTCTGATTGAGGTTTTCTTGAATGTGGAAGACATATATCCTTGGGAGAGCAAAGAGTGGACGATTTTTAGGAGTACTAGGGAGAGGTCTGTTCTTGCTATCTTTATCCACATCTGTTAAATCTTCATACTGTTTGCAGTTTCTTTTTCTTAATTCCTGAGTTATGTTCCAGTAAGACTCTAAATCTTGTGAAATATACTGTATTATCTTTTGATACCAGCTAGTCCTTAAAATTTCTACTAAAATAGTCTCACATCTAGTTTTCTGTCTAAAGGATTGAGCACTAAAATGCACAAATAAACTTTATTAGAAATAAATTACAGTCCTTTATAACTTGAAATAAACTGGGCTTTTAGTTTAAAAGGACATTAATACTAGTGAGCATTCTCTTCTGAAATGCAAAAAGTAGATAGCTATATTCTCTGCTCTGTTAGTTGTTTTATACAAACAGTCAATCATTATTGTATTGTAGATAGTTACCCTTGTTGACCAAGTTTTCTGCCCTGTTATCTGTAACTCATACGTATTTCAAATGTACTGAGATTGTTCTGTTCTATGTAAACTGCGCTGATGATAAATAGCGCGGTATATAAGAGACTTTAAATAAATAAATAAATAAATAAATAGATGAAAGTAGTGAATAAACCAAAATATCCCCTGACAGTCATGCAAAGATAGACAGAAAAGTAAGTAAATGTTTACTTGAGCACATAGTAACATAGTAATATAGTAAATGACAGCAGAAAAAGACCAGCATGGTCCATCCAGTCTGCCCAGCAAGATGGCAGGAGCAGGTGCACCTCTCCCCCCCCCCCCCCCTCTCCACATCTGACCACCTTATCTATCTACCTATCTCTGGATAAATTTAGCATTCCATTAGTTCCTGTTTTTAATTTGGATGTTGCTATTCCTCTTAAAACCCTTGCAGGATTTTTTTTTATATGCCGTATGTGCATATGAGGGTGTATTCTTACTGAAATTTCAGAATCTTTCTGATTTCTCCAGCTTCCATATTAACTCAATTTGCACACTTTTCCTACTTTGCTATTTAAATTTTTTTCTCACTTTCTATTGTAATGTAAACCTGTCTATAGCATCTGGAGGGCCTGGACTAGTGACTGAGCCTGGATTCTATTCCTGGCTGTTAAAACAGTAACTGAAGGCTGTGTATTATCCGGTTCACATTCGTACAGATGCCATTTCCCTGAGCCACAGATTGACTGAGCCTGGTGACACCAGCAGCCTGGTAGGAGCAGTTGTAATGGATGGAGAACAGACTATATGCTGCAGCCACTGCTGCTGCGCTTAATATGTGATGAGAAGAGATAGCGCTGTTTTATTGTCTGCATTCAAGATGGATCCTGCTGACTGTTTCATTTGCCTCACTGTGCCTGCATCCGGTTTTGAAGCCTATTGACAGTTTCCTGTGTGGTGGCCAGGCGAATAGGAGGCCTACCATATGGTCTAGCATGTGAGACTGGTGGAATTATCTTGATGATTATCATGCTGAGAGTAGAACTCTAGCAGGGCATGAAAATGGACTAAAGGCTGCTAGCTGGTGCATAAACGCTTACTGAGATCCGGTTGTATTTTATACAACCTTAACCACCATTTAGGAGTGGAGGAGTAGCCTAGTGGTTAGAACACTGGCTTGGTAACCAAGCAACCAGGGTTCAATTCCCACTAGCACTCCTTGTGGCCTTGGGCAAGTCACTTAACCCTCCATTGCCTCGGAAGAAAGGCCTGGCAATCTACTTCCAGTGACACTGCCAAGAAAACCCAGGAGCTTCTGGGTCGCCAGGACTGACTCAAAGGCACACATTGCATTTTTTGCAACCACCATTTATATGTACAGGCAACTATTTGACTCATGAGCAGAACAGACTGCCCATAAATAGTACAGATTTTTATTTAATCTCATTATCTTACAAACTAAGTATTTTCAATTGTTTTGATTAGATTCTCATTGTCTGTACATATCTGAATTTTTTCCTTCATCCCTCTCCTTTCTCTCCATCCCCATCATCACTCCCCATCTTTCACCTCCAATTCTTATGGCTCCATACCACTTTTTCTTCCTTTTCTGACACTCTAACATTCTCCCCTCTCACCTTCAACTCAAATCCCCCCTCCTTATCACCCTCTCTATCTTTCCCATTTCTCCTCCTATCTTGTCTTCCTCCCTTTCCTCAGCTTTTGTCACCTTTTCCTTCCTTTCATTCATCCCTCTCCCATCTCTCTTGAACCACCTCATCCTCGTTACTGTCATTTCACCTCCTCGCTGCCTCACACTCTTCTCCTTCTTCTTTCATCTAGTGACATTAATCCTAATCCTGGCCCCCCAAGACTTTTCTCTCACTCCTGCTCCTCACTTAACTGCTCTAACCTCATCCATATTCCTCTCTTTTCTCCCTCCTCTCTCCCCTTTTCTTGTGCCTTATTGAATGCTCATTCCATAGCTAATAAACTCCCCTGTTCCTATCATCTTTTCATTTCTAACTCTCTTCAACGTCTAGCTCTTACTGAAACCTGGCTCCTCCCTGATAACATTGCTTCGGTCACTGCCCTTTCTCACAGCGACTACCAGTTCTCATACACTCCTCGTGCTACTGGCCATGGTGGTGATATGGCATTTCTGCTTTCTCCTTCCTGCCAATTTCAACCCCTCCCTCTACCTCAGTTTCACTTCTTCCTCCTTCGAAGTCCACTCCATTCGCCTTTTTAATCCCTTACCTCTCCGGATAACTGCTATCTGTAGACCACCTGACAATTCCACCTCTACCTTTCTCTCTGATTTTGACTCATGACTTTCCTTATTTCTTGATTCTTCTTCCCCTTCCCTTATTCTTGGTGACTTTAACATTCATGTTTATAATCCTTCTGAACTCTATGCTTCCAAGCTCCTTTCCCCTTACCTCCTTATTTAACCTTCAGCTTTACTCTTCTGCCCCCATTCATCAGCACGACCATTGCCTTGACCTTGTTTTCTTCTCTAATTGTTTACCCTCTAATTTCTGTATCTCAGCTCTTCCCTTATCTGACCATCACCTGGTTAGCTTCGCTCTTCATCGCTCTCCACCTCAATCTCACCCTGTCTCTTCCTACCTTCTTAGGAATCTTCATGCTATCAATCCATTAGCTCTCTCCACTATTGTCTCATCACCTCTCTCCTCCACTTCTAACTCAGTTAACGAGGCTGTAGTTTCCTATAATACTGCTGTCTCCTCTGCTCTAGATTCTCTTGCTCCCCCTATCCTATGTCCTGTGAGGCGCACTATATCTCAGTCCTGGCTGTCTTTAACTACCCGCTACCTTCGCTCCTGTGCCCTCAGCTGAGCGCATTTGGCTTAAATCCCACTCCCTTTCTGACGTTCTTCACTTCAAATTCATGCTTACTTCCTTTCAGTCTGCCATAGCACTCGTCAAGCAAAACTACTATGTCCATCTAACCAACTCTTACCTCTGACCCACATCGTTTCTTCTCTACTCTCAACTCTCTCCTCAAGGCACCTCTGCCTCCGACCCCCCCCCCCTTCTCTTTCTGCTCAAACTCTTGCTATTTCCACAACAAAGTCCACAAGATTACTTACATTGTAAATAAGAGAATGCTCATGTAAATAAGCTAAAATTACCAAGAAAGTTCTACTTGCATTGTAAATAAGTTAATGTTCATCACTCATACTTGATATGTACCTGTAAATAAGTTACCTATTACCCTTCTGTATTACTAACAAGCAAGACCAAACAAGCAGGTACAAAAGAGACAGGCGAATGTTCAGTTCAGGTGAACCCCCTTTTATTAGCCCCTATGTGTTTCGGCTAAAAAGCCTTCTTCAGGGGGTCTTTAGAGGGAGCAAACCTCAAAAAAAAAGCAATAACTTTTAAATATAAAAATAACATAAAACAACATTTATAAATCAATGTGTTGTAAAAGCATAAAAACATACAGATTGTAATAAATTTAATAACAGTGATCACATAACTTAAAAAACAATAAAAAAAACTGCTACTGTACATATTTAATGTGTTAAAATGAAAAAGACATGACATAAAACAATTATTATTGATGCGGTAAATCAAAAAAGAATTATAATAAAATGTACTAGTAAAATGCACAGATTGATAAATTCAAACCATAAATTATTGCTTACTGTACTCAACAGTACTAACAAGAGAAATATAAAAATTAGAAAGGCATAGTAACACAAATAAAATGCACAAGTAAATAAAATCCATTAAGATGTACAGATAAAAGAAAATAGAGAACGGGGATGAGGAGGCCACAATGGAAGATAATAGCAAAGATTTGCAACAATACCTTTAGTGTCTTGTAGTGTACCAAGATCACTAAAAATAATAAAAAAGTATAAAAGTTGACAATAAATAATAAATAATAATGGGACATAATACTGTTAAAGACAATAAAACTCATAAAGGCATAAAATAGAGGAAGCAAATTACCTATACCATTAATTATTACTGCCATTAGTTATTACAGCGCAGCTTAAATTTCTTAAAAATAGATCAAATAATGCCATAAAAAGATCGCCATAAAAGAAAGACACCGGACATTGCTATAAAAAGTATTACTGTAAAAAGAAGGAAACCGCATACCTAAAGTATCAGCTTTTTTCAATCAATACATAGAACTCATGGAACCCACACTTTTAAAGTGTAGACTTTGTTATTTTAAATCAGTTCATAATGCTAATGAAGCTTATGGACACTTACTGTTCCATTATGAAAATGATATCATTGTTGCGGCTTAAAAAGAGGACTGAATGAACTTACTATGATCATAGCAATAGTAGGCTGCAGACGGCACATGCTGTGCTGCAGTTGGGCCACAGTGCAGACTCGGGTGATGCCTAGGTGGCCCATAGGAATGCTGAAACAGTAGAGCAGCCAGACAGCAACTGATGAGGGCCCAGCATGGGCACGAGTGTGCTTCCCACAGTGTCACAGGGGATAGTACCCAGTAGGTACCCCCAAGGGCACAGAACAGTGGCAGGTGGTGCTGGGGGGGGGAAGCGTGGACATCTATGCAGGCACCCCTACCCCAGAACCCGCACCATAGGCAGCCGCCTACCCGCACACTGGATGACCTGAGACTGTGCTCCACCAGCACCACCAGCAGAAGGCATGTCAGCAGGGTGGCAGAGGGGCACTGGTGATGGAGGGGGCAGTGGCAGCTGCCCAGAGCAGACCGTGGCCTAGCCCTGTGTAGGTGGGTGCCATGCACTGCAACAGACAGGCCCTGTCTGATGAACAGTCATGGTATTCCCAGGGAATGTGTTATCTCTGCGGCAACACAGTGGTGCAGTACACGCAGCCAGTGTGTTCAGGAGCAGAAGGTCACAGGTTCAAGTCCCAGCTGTGGTTCCTGCCAACCCAGCCCCCATATTTTACCCACTACTAAAACGTGCTAATACAGACAGAACCTTTATTGCAGATTATGTAAACATGCCCAAAACACCTACATTTTACCCTACAGAGCACAGACACCATAAACAGGTGCATTACCTAGAGCAGAGTCTCCCAAATGCAGTCCTGGAGGGCCAAACACCATTCAGGTTCCATGCTGCCTCTAATAAAGATGCCTGTGCTGCATTTCTATGCGCCGCCCCCATGGTATGCAGATGTATCTCATGCATATTCATGAGGGACAGCATGAAAACCCGAACAGTGTTTGGCACACCAGTACTGGAGTTGGGAACCTCTGCCGTAAAGCAGCAGCCAACAGGGGCAGACACACCCGCACCCACAGGCTCCATTAGCCAATGCTTCCTGGAGAGGCAGGACATTGGGCCCTGCGTGCATCTCCCAATACTAGCACTTGCATAACTTAGCAATGCCACCCTAAACCTGGGAATACGGTACACAGCTATCAAAAGGTTGCTACTATTACTGGCAGATAGCAATTCCTAAGTTAAGCACAATTTGCTGATTGAGCTGCATCATAGCAACCTTTCTGATGTCTGTGGAGTGTGCTTCAGGTCTGGTGTCTGACAGTGATTACCACCCTGGGGAGTGACCCCAACAATATTGCGTTCCACATCCATGCCTGCATTGTGCCGAGGACTGGTGCGGTGGCCAGGGCTGCCAAACACCTCTATAGTTGCACAATGCTGGCATAGGTGTGGGAGTGTGTGTCTGTCTATCCAGTGTGTGGTGGCTGCAAACACCCTCCACAGCCCACACTGCCAGCAGTGTTGCCAGTATTGGCCTGCCAATGTGCATAATGAGGAGCAAGGGTATAGCCCGGGCAGGGTGGCCTGGCCAGGATGCATCTGCACAGGGCATAGGGCAATGGCTGGGACATTGTAGTGCCCGGTCACCACCTGCACAGACAGGGTGGCCACAGCATGTCCTGCTGGGAGGTCACTCTCACCCTGACTGAGCAGTGACCATGGCATGGCTAGGTTCCCCCATAGTGCTATATTGTATTTCTCTCATGTGATATTTATGGGTTCCCTTTTGGGGCCCAATCACTGACTTATCTGCTTGGTGTGTATGCTGACATCCCAGTTCTGGGTGCACGCATCTCCACCAGGAACATGCACTATGAACTAGCTAGCAGACTGTCTGCAGCTAGTATGTGTCTTGCTGGAACACCTTGCAGGGTGCAGCTTCTGGAGGCTTGCTGCAGGAGAATATCAGATAGTGGTGGGGTGCAGCTGAGCATTTCCAGGCCTAATGTCTGTCTGCTATTGCTTTATGGATGTGTACACAGAGCTGCATTGACTGCCCTGTAGGGTGTCTGTTCCCCTGCAGGACTGGGGTTGATGGTCCCCTCTACTGCCACCATTGCAGGGAGGTAGAATGTGGATCTGTTGGTGGGAGACCCTGTTTCCCACCCTCAGCCCCAGAGGGTGGGTTGGGTGGTGGTACATAATCCTCCTATAGGTCCATAAGGGCTAAACCTAACTGAGAAATACAGATGTATCCAAGGTGTGTCTGCAGGAACTACCTAGCTCACACCCTAGCACTGCTGGGGACCTGCAGCATGGCCTATTTCTGCCATGAAAGGTGCTGTGGACCTAGTGCTGGGCGCCCCACCTCACCCTCAGGGTGAGCACAGTACTTGCACAATGTGACGGTGTGTAGCTACTCTGTGCCAGTAACACACACGGTCAGTTCCCCCCTACCAGGCCGAGGTGCTGTGGGGGTGCATACCCCATCTTGTGATCATCTGTAGACTGCTGATTTGCATGTGCAGTGCATCATGGGTACGGGTGGGTTAACCCTATCCTGGTGACCACAGCAGACTGTTTGTGTGGTGACGTGTAGTCCTTCTGCAGCCAGCCAGGTGTTTCTTAGCAGCTGTAGCCCACTGGTTACTTCACTGCCTGTGGAGCCAGACGTCATGGGTTCAAACCCACAGTGGGGTTATTTGATAGGGCTGTCTGAAGCATTGTCTATTTTTAGTGTACATTAGTGCTGCCAGCAAAAACACCCTCAGAGTACTGTAACCATAAGGTGCCTCAGAAGGCGCTCTATATGGCGCCCTATAAAGCGCCTTCTGAGGCACCTTATGGTTACAGTCCGTAAAAGGTGCCTTATAAGGTGTCCTATGGAGCGCCTTATAGGGTGCCCTATAGGGGACATTATAGGGTGCCGTGGCGGACAGTGCACTTTATAATGTACCCTATGGAGTGCCTTATAGGGTGCCTTATGCGGCACCTTAGGTTACGGCACGTGAGGGTGTGTTTGCTGGCAGCAATAATTAAAATATAAATAAAATGCCTCAAGAAACAATGCTTACATGTCAAAGCTGATGCCTCAGCCAGCCTTATGCATACTGGGGGATTGAACTCGTGACCCCTGTATCATCAGTCAGTGTATTAACCATTGTGCTACGCCTCTGTTTCTAAGTTTGCATGTCTGTGCGCCTACTTAAGATTACCGCGTGGTAACGCGCTTAGCGGTGCTTCGCCCGATAATGTGTGCAGCAGCGCGCGTTATCGCGCGCTAATCCCGTTTTGCTACTTTAGACTGAAACGCCTACTCCTTATATGGCATCCTGCACACTAACGCCGGGCGCACTTTATGAAGGTTTCTCCAGGACCAAGCAGGAAGTCAGTCCTCACATATGGGTGTCATCGGCGCCGATGAAGCCCCAGCAGAGCATTTCCCCAGCTTTCTATGAAAACCTTTGGGAATGCAGGCACGCATGCGCGGTTCCCTTCCCGCCTAAAGGTGCCATCTTACCTCAGTCTCTTTTTTTCCGTGAAGCCCACCGGACGTGTGTCCTGTTCTCCCAGTTAAAATTAGATTTTTTCGGCGCTTTTCGCTATTTTTTCTCCCGGTTTGACACCGGTTCCCCTCCCGCCGGATTCAGTACACCGGTATCGAGCCAGATTCTTCTTTTTCGTTTTTTGCCCTTCGTGGCTGGCGTTCGCGCCCTTTTTTCCATTTTTCCCTGGAAGGCCGGTCCTTTGACCTCGCGGGGACTCTTTTTTCCCCGATGACTTCCAGTGGTTTTAAAAAGTGTGATCGGTGTAAGAAACTGATGTCTCTCACCGACAACACGACTGCTGCCTTCGGTGCCTCGGCCCCGACCACGACCCTAAGTCATGCGGGCCATGTGGAAAGATGTCTTCCAAGGCACTCCGAAGTTGCCAGCAGCAAAAAGAAAGGCTTTTCTTGGACTCAGCCTCCGGCCGGGCCCGGACCTCGTCTGAGGCCTCGACATCTCGGGATTCCAATCCCGAGCGCCATCGAAGCTCCTCGGACAGGGGGTCCCCCGACCGGGAACGCAAGAGGAAGAAGCGGCTCGCGAGGGCGTCGGAGGAGGTCCCTGGCTCCTCGAGGGCCAGGTCTAAGACCCCCGACCGTCGCCCCGGGCCCGTGGAACTCGAGAAGCCTGCAAAAGTTCCTCGAGCCGGAGTCTGCTGGACACGTAAGCCCCTTAGTCCTCGAGGACTCTCCTCCCAGGGAGCCGATGTCAGGCCCAGCACCGCCGGGGCCCGAATCGGTGGCTGCTGCGTCTCCCAAGCTGAGTCTCAGGATGACAGCCTTGGAGAACAGATTGTCTACCTTCATGGAGCAGCAGCGGGCACTGATGGCCAGCCTGTCTGGCGCATCTGCCCCGACCACCGGGACATCGACTTCGAAGTCGACCCCGGAGACCGAGCCGATAATCGAGTCCATCGTGGCTCGGAGTCGACCTCGGTCGCGGTCTCCCTCGACCTCCCATTCGGGACTGAGGGCGTTGACGCCAGTGCCTCTGGTGTCGGGGCGGGTGCCCCAGGGCCCCGCGGGGTCGGACCCCGACTCCTCCTCGGACGAGTCAGCTTGGGAGACGGAGGACGAGGAGTCTCCTGATACCTTCAAGACTCGGTGCGTCCCTTTGGACTCACCGCAGTCTGAGCCCCGGAGTAGGTCCCCCCCGGAGGATACTCGGTTCTCGGAGTTCGTCCGGGATATGGCCGCTGCCTTGGCTATTCCGGCGGACCCCGAGGAGGAGCCTCGAGCTGAAGAGCTCAAGGCCCTACAGTATGACTCTCCTCCGAAGAAGGCCTTTACTGTTCCGGTTCCTCCGATGCTGGAATGGCTCCTCTTCCGTATGTGGGAGGCACCGGCCTCGGCGCCGGTTCTCAGCAAGCGAGTCGATTCGATCTATCGACTCCGGAAGAGCCCTGGCTTTCAAAAGGCACAGCTACCACACCATTCTATGGTTGTGGAATCGGCCATGCATCGTCTGAAGAGCCAGAAGATGCACTCCGCGGTGCCCCCTGGCAGGGAGGCCCGGAACCTTGATGGCGTCGGTAGAAAGTGCTTCCAGGGCTCAATGCTTGCTTGCCGTGTTCAGTCCTACCAGCTGTACATGGGCATGTACTTGCGGGATCTGGCCAAGGAATTGGCCGGGTTCTCTGCTGGTCTCTCCGGGGAACCCTTGCAGAGATTTAAGTCCTTGTCCTCGGGGATTCAGGACTGCTCGAAGTTCATGTCCCGCGCCGTCTACGATGGCTTCGAGGCTTCGGCCCGAGTTGCGGCAGCCGGCATCACAGCTCGACGCCAGGCATGGCTGCAGTCATCGGACCTCGAGCCATGGGTCGATGTCCCTTGCCGAGGTGAAAACCTTTTTGGCAAGCCCATGACCGAGAAGGCCGCTCAGCTCGAAACTGAGCACCTCACACGGACAAGGCTGTCGAGGAAGACCTCTGCCCCTTCTCATAAAAAGAAGGGCTCTGGTAAAAAGCCCTTTTACCCGAGGAAGGGCACTGCCTATAAACAGTACCAGCAATATCAGGCTGCCCAAGCTGCCCCCCAGGGTCAGCAAGCCAAGGGCCAGGGTAATGGGCCCCGTAGGCAGAGGACCCCCAAGCCTCAGGCCCCTGCTACCACTCAGCAGGGTGGGGTTTTTGACTCCTTGAGCGTAGCCTCTCCTCCACTGCTCTCCCAACCCTGCACAGGAGGTCGCCTCGCCCTCTTTGCCCACCAGTGGCCCCTTGTCACCGGGGACAGTTGGGTGCTGGAGATAGTCCACAAGGGCTATGCCCTCCATATTCACCAACTGCCTCCACCATATTTTCCAGGGGAGCCTCCAAGGCCTCCCCTGCACACAGACCTTCTTCTACACGAGCTTCATGGTCTGTTGGTGGACAGGGCGGTGGAGCCTGTGCCTCCCCACTTACAAGGTCACGGTTTCTACTCCAGGTATTTCCTGGTGCCCAAAAGAACCGGTGGCCTTTGACCCATTCTGGACCTCAGGAACCTCAACAATTTCCTAGTGAAGGAGAAGTTCAAGATGCTTACTCTTGGGACTCTTCTGCCCTACCTCCAGCAGGGAGATTGGCTATGCTCCTTAGATCTAAAGGATGCGTACACTCACATCCTCATTCATCCAGACCACAGAAAGTACCTCAGGTTCATTGTGGGAGGAAACCATTATCAGTACAGAGTGCTGCCTTTCGGCCTCACCTCCGCCCCCAGAGTCTTTACAAAGTGCCTAGCAGTGGTGGTGGCCTACCTGAGAAATCAGGGAATCTTTGCCTTCCCCTATCTAGACGACTGGCTCATCAGGGGTCAGACGTGCCAAGAGGCCAAACAAGCCACCCTCAGAACTATTGCTCTTCTACAAAGCCTGGGGTTTGTCATAAACTTCGCAAAGTCCACTTTGCTCCCCTCCCAGAACTTAGAGTTCATAGGAGCAAGGCTGGACTCTCTGCTGGCAAAGGCTTTCTTGCCAGCAGACAGGGCCCAAAGGTTGATGGCCTTGGCAAATCAGTTTCATAGCAGGTCCCTGGTCTCCGCCAGACTCTGCCTGAAGCTTCTAGCCCACATGGCTTCGACAATACATGTGACCCCCAATGCCAGGCTCCATATGAGGCCTGCAAAGTGGTGCCTTCGGGCTCAGTGGTCACAGGCCACAGGCAGCCTCAGGGACAGGATAAGGGTGTCCAGACCATTTCTGCACTCCCTCAACTGGTGGCTGCACCCACCCAATCTACTGAAAGGGGTGCCTTTTCAGATTCCAGGGTACACAGTAGTGATGACAACAGATGCCTCCCTGCAAGGCTGGGGAGCTCATTGTCTGGGCAAATGCACCCAGGGCCTCTGGTCTCCCTGGGAAGCTGCACAGCAGATCAATCTCCTCGAACTCAGAGCTATTCGATTAGCACTCAAAGCTTTCACTCCTACCCTGGCTCACCAGTCTGTCCTGATTCAGACAGACAACCAAGTTGCCATGTTTTATGTGAACAAACAGGGTGGAACTGGGTCCAGGATCCTTTGTCGGGAGGCTCAGGACCTTTGTTCTTTTGCCCTCAAGCACAACATGCTCCTCAAGGCTGTGTACCTTCCAGGCCAGGACAACTACCTGGCAGACAGATTAAGCAGAATACTGCAGCCCCACGAGTTGCAGCTGCATCCTTCAGTAGTTCAGAAGATCTTCCTGAAATGTGGTCTCCCTTTGATAGATCTCTTTGCCAGCCCAACGAACAAGCAACTGCCAAAGTTCTGCTCCAGGCAACCGCATCCTCTGCGGATAGCAGCGGATGCTTTTCTGATATCCTGGTCTCAGGGCCTCCTCTATGCGTTTCCTCCCACGCCCTTGGTGGCCCGAACTCTCTTCAAGGTTCTTCAGGACAAGGCCTCAGTCCTGCTGGTGGCTCCCATGTGGCCGAGACAGCCTTGGTTTCCTCTTCTGCTTCAACTGGCGGTGGATCCTCCGCTACCTCTGGGGTTGCAACCCGACCTTCTCTCACAGGAGCAGGGTTCCCTTCTGCACCCCAATCTCAAAGCTCTCAATTGGATGGCCTGGAGGCTGCAAGGGTAGTTTTGGCTCCCTGGGGCCTGCCTCAGGATGTTGAGGAGGTTGTCCTAGCCTCTAGGAAGCAGTCCACTAGGAAAACCTATGCTCTCAAATGGAAAAGGTTTTCTGTGTGGTGTCAGCTACGTACAGAAGATCCTTTCTCCTGTACTGTGCCAGTAGTCCTTCAGTACTTACTGCACTTGTCAAATCCAGGTCTTAAATCCAATTCTGTTCGGGTCCACCTCTCAGCTCTAGCAGCTCACCACTCTTTGGTGGAGGGACATTCTCTTTCTGGTCACCCCTTGGTGTCCTGCTTTCTTAGGGGCTTGCTTTTGCTCAAGCCTCGCATCCGTCCTCCTGCCCCTGAGTGGGAGCTGAATGTGGTCTTGCAGCAACTGACTCGCCCACCTTTTGAGCCGATGGCTACTTGTCCACTATGCTTCCTCTCCTGGAAGACACTCTTCCTAATAGCCCTTACCTCGGCTAGGCGAGTAAGTGAGCTTCAGGCCCTGGTCTGTGATAGGCCTTACACCAGGATTTATAGGAACAGGGTAGTCCTTAGGATTCATCCAAAGTTCCTCCGTAAGGTTGTCTCCTCTTTCCACCTCAACCAGGAGGTGGTTCTTCCAACATTCTTCCCTAGGCCTCATGCGAGCCAGGCTGAAGCAGTCCTGCATACCCTGGACTGTAGGAGGGCCTTATCCTTCTACCTTGACCGTACGCAGGGGCATAGAAGGGCTACCCAGCTCTTCGTCTCCTTTGACCCCAATAAGTTGGGGTTGGCTGTGTCCAAGCATACCTTGTCCATCTGGGTAGCTGACTGTATCACCTGGGCTTATAAGGCAGCTGACCTTCCTTTGCAGGGTAGGGTCACGGCCCATCGTGTCAAGGCAATCTCTGCCTCAGTGGCTCATCTCCGCTCTGTGCCCTTGGTAGACATCTGCAGGGCTGCAACTTGGTCTTCAAGCCAGACCTTTGCGGCCCATTACTGCCTGGAGAGGGAGTCCCGTAGGGACAGTGCTTTTGGCCAAGCAGTACTCCGGAATCTCTTTGAGGTTTAGGCAACTCCTGCCCTCCTGCCTTCTGTTGGGCTACCGGTGGAGGTTGTGTCCTTGAACTGCCTTTCTTTGCTGCTGAGACTAGAGGGAGTACTCTTGTTCAGCCTGGGTTCCTCGGTAGCCCAGAGCTTGGGAGTCACCCATATGTGAGGACTGACTTCCTGCTTGGTCCTGGAGAAAGAGTAGTTACTCACCTGTAACAGGTGTTCTCCAGGAGCAGCAGGAATCAGTCCTCACAACCCTCCCTCCTTCCCTTGGAGTTGCAGTTGTACATAGTTTATTTTTCATTTTTGTGTGCTGTTCTTAGCTATGTCATTTGACTGAGGTAAGATGGCACCTTTAGGCGGGAAGGGAACCGCGCATGCGTGCCTGCATTCCCAAAGGCTTTCATAGAAAGCTGGGGAAATGCTCCGCTGGGGCTTCATCGGCGCCAATGACACCCATATGTGAGGACTGATTCCTGCTGCTCCTGGAGAACACCTGTTACAGGTGAGTAACTACTCTTTAGTAAACATGCCCCAAAGTCATAAGAACATAAGATATGCCATACTGGGTCAGAACAAGGTCCATCAAGCCCAGTATTCTGTTTCCAACAGTGGCCAATCTAGGTCACATGTACCTAGCAGTTTCCCCAAGAGACACAAGTTCCACAATGCTTGTACTGGGTCAAGCATTGATATCTTCGGTCACTTCTTAATAATGGTTTATGGACCTTTCCTCCAGGAACTTGTCCAAACCTTTTTAAACCCAGCTACACTAACAGCCTTTACTACATCCTCCGGTAACAAATTCCAGAGTTTGATTACACGTTGAGTGAAAAAATATTTTCTTTTATTAGTCTTAAATAGTTTACCCTGTAGCTTCATTGCATGTCCCCTAGTCTTTCTATATTCTGATAAGGTAAACAATCGATCTACGTTTACCCATTCCACTCCGTTCATAAATTTATAGACTTTATAGACTTCTATCAGCTGTCTCTTTTCCAGGTTAAAGAACCCTAACTTTTTTAGCCTTTCTTCATAGGAGTATCCTTCCATCCCCTTTACCATTTTGGTGGCTCTTCTCTGTACCTTTTCTAAAATCGCTATATCCTTTTTAAGATACGGCGACCAGAATTGCACACAATATTCAAGGTGCGGTCTCACCATGGAATGATATAGAGGCATTATAATATCTTTTGTTTTATTTTCCATTCCTTTCCTTATCATACCTAGCATTCTATTTGCTCTCTTGGCCGCCGCTGCACACTGGGCCGAGGGTTTTAACATGGTATCCACAATGACGCCTAAATCTTTATCTCCAGGAACAAGCAGGAATGAGTCCTCACATATGGGTAAGTCGGAACCGACGGAGCCCGCGCGGGAAAGCTCCCCAGCTTTTCAGATGAAAAGCTTTTGGGGCTTCCCACAGCGCATGCACGCTGCCTTCCCGCCTTCCTTACCAGCTCTCTTCAGTTTCTCTTTTTCCGCGGAGCCAGCAGGTCGTGTTCCTGTCACCGCTGAAGAAATTGTTATTTTAATTTGTTTCTTTTGACCGCGTACCTGCCTTCCCCATACCAAAACCGGTACTGCCGGTCTCTCTTTCTTTCTTTTAAAAAAATCTTTTTTTATTTTCTCAGCACAGCTTGGTAACTTTTGTTAGGCCTTCAGGCCTACACAAATTCTCCTCATGGAGAAACCAGCTCCTGGTTTTAAAAAGTGTACCAAGTGCAATGCTGTTATTTCTCTCACAGACACCCATGAATGGTGTCTTAAATGTTTAGGACCTGACCACTCCATACCGGACTGCCCATTCTGCTCCCAGATGTCTAAACGTGGTATGCAGAACCGGGCCAACAAGTTCCATGTGCTGTTTGCTTCAGATAATCCAGCATCACAGTCATCCAGGTCTTCCTCTCCGGGTGGATCTCAGGTAACCAAACTTTCTGTGGGCAAATCCTCTAAAAGCAAATCTCTTTCAAAAGATTGAGAGGCTCTCAATCTTGAGTTCGAGGATTCTGCCCAGACCAAAAAACCCCGGCGGGAGGCTCCGGCCTCCAAAGCATCACCTATGGGGTTACAGGTTGACATCGATGGCACGGCCTCGACTGATCACCTGTTAGACTGCTCTGGGGTACCGGTCGATACCGGTACCGACATCCAGGCAGCAGTGGCGTCCATGGGCAATACTGTCCAGACCATGCAGCAGGCCGTTTTGGCTTTCATTAAGGCTGCGACGCCCTCGGTACCGATTCCATCGGTACCGACCCCGGTTCCGGTATCCACACCGGAACCGAGACCATCGACTTCCAAGCGTCGATTGGTTCCGCTTGCTGGATTCAGGCTTTTGCCCGATACCAATCCCATGCCCGATATGCCCGATGTCGATATCGATCGGTACGCGTATCGTGCATTGCAAGCACAGAGAGAATACTCAGATTCTTCTGATGAGTTCAATTCCTCTGATGACTCTGCTGAGTTTGATCTTCCTGAGGAGCCCTCTTCTCTAAAGAGGAAGATGTCTCCTCCAGAGGATTTATCCTTTCAGGATTTCATTGTTGATGTAGCTAAAGCACTTTCTATTGCTACATCTGCTGAAAAGGAACCCAGATCAAAAAAATTGGATATTTTAGGATACTCTAAACCTCCTAAAGAGGCAGTTACTCTGCCTATCCATGAAATCCTTCAAGAACACTTGATGGATTTGTGGGAGACTCCTCTAACCCTGTCTCCTCATTCCCGTAGGTTGGACACCATGTACCGGGTCCCTCCTTCTCCTGGGTTTCAAAAGACTCAGCTGCCTCACCACTCCATTGTGGTGAAGTCTGCTATGAAGAAGATAAAGAGTCCTAAAAGGCATTCCTCTACCCCTCCAGGGCGAGAATGTAAGACCCTCGACTCTTTTGGTAGAAAGATCTTTCAGGCTAGTATGCTTATAGCCAGGATCAATTCTTACAGCCTTTATATGGGCATGTTTCTCAGAGAACTTGCCCTAAAGGTACGGCATTTAGCCCCCTTTATCCCTGAGGATAAAAAGGAGGACTTCACTACTCTGGTGACACAACTTTCAGAGGTCTCCAAGTTTTCCAACAGGGCAGCCTTTGATTCCTTTGAGGTTGCTGGCAGGGCTTCGGGAATCGCTATTGCAGCCCGACGTCTTGCTTGGCTCCAGGCTTCTGACCTAGAACCCTGGGTCATGGATGGCTTAAGGAATCTGCCCTGTACAGGAGAGAACTTATTTGGTGAGGACTGGCAAATTAAAGCTGCTCAAATGGACGCAGAAAATGCCACTCTAGATAGACTTTCTAAGTCTACTTCTACTGCCAAAAAGAAACCTTTTAAAAGGCCGTACTACAAGAAGGCCAGATTTTCCACAAATACTGGCCAACAATCTTGTCAGCCTCGCTTTGCTGCTAAACGTCAGCAATCTAAGCAAGTAAAGTCAAAGTCTGCAGTGTCTGCTACACCCCAGCAGGCTCAACCCCCTCAGGGGTTTTGACTTGCCCCTAGAGAACTTACCATTTCTGGCTCTGGAACAACCAGAGCCTCTCACCATACCGGGAAGGTTAGCTCAGTTTGCTCCCAGATGGGAGCAAATAACATCAGAGCAATGGACCCTCTCTATCATCAGAGAGGGCTACAAACTTCATTTCTCCAGCCTTCCTCCCCATACCATGGTGAGGCAATTCAGTTCTCCCCCATCTCTTCTGACCCTGTTGGGTCAGGAAGTCTCCTCTCTCCTTACCCAAGGGGCAATAGAGGAGGTTCCTCTTCCTCAACAGGGGTTAGGGTTCTACTCCCCTTATTTTCTCATAACAAAGAAGACAGGGGGCTTCAGACCTATCCTAGATCTGAGAGAATTGAACAAGTTTCTATTCAAGGAGAAATTCAAAATGCTCTCTCTGGGCATTCTCCTTCCATACCTTCAGAGTCAGGATTGGCTTTGTTCTCTAGATCTCAAGGATGCGTACACTCATATACTCATCCATCCATTCCACTGAAAATATCTTCGATTTCTGTTCCAGGGAAAACATTTCCAATACAGAGTACTTCCCTTCGGTCTCGCCTCTGCTCCAAGAGTATTCACAAAATGCATGGCAGTCGTAGCCGCATTTCTAAGAGGCATGGGAATCTTCGTGTTCCCATATCTGGACGACTGGCTCATCCGAGCTCCATCTCAGTCAGAAGTCCAGATTTCCTTGGACCGCACAAGGCGTATTCTTCAATATCTGGGACTTGTGGTAAACATTCCCAAGTCCCAACTCATCCCTACTCAGTCCCTGGAATTCATAGGGGCTTATCTGGATTCCACCACTGCAAGGGCCTACCTTCCTCTGGTCCGAGGCCAACGGCTAATAAGCTTGGCCTCCCAGGCTCAGTCCAGAAGTCACTTGTCAGCCAGAGAAATGCTGCAACTTCTGGGCCACATGGCCTCCACGGTTCATGTGGTGCCCTATGCTCGTCTCCATATGAGAGCAGCTCAATGGACATTGGCCACCCAGTGGTCTCAAGCATCGGGACTGCTGTCAGACCAGGTACTCACCTCAAAACGTCTGTTTTGGTCTCTCCAGTGGTGGACATCCTCCAAAAATCTGTTGTTGGGGACCCCCTTCCAACCTTCGTTGCCCCAAGCAGCCCTCACAACAGATGCCTCCCAAACAGGGTGGGGAGCTCATCTTCAACATCTCTCCACTCAGGGAACCTGGTCTCCCCAAGAGACCACCCTTCATATCAACCTTCTGGAACTGCGAGCAATCTTCCTTGCCCTCACAGTCTTCCATACCCTCCTTGCCAACCTGACTGTCCTAGTTCAGACAGACAATCAGGTGGCCATGTTCTATGTCAACAAGCAAGGAGGGACGGGCTCTCTGTCGCTTTGCAACGAAGCTCTCAGATTATGGGCTTTCGCCAGAGAGCATCAAATTCATCTTCTGGCAGTGTATCTTCCAGGAGTTCAAAACTCTCGGGCAGACAGACTCAGTCGAGTTCTGCTTCCACACGAGTGGTCCCTGCATATGGACCAGATACACAGAATCTTCCAGGAATGGGGGACCCCGGACATAGACCTCTTTGCAAGTCCGTGGAATGCCAAACTTCCCCGGTTCTGTTCCAGGACTCCGTGTCAGGGAGCTCAGGCCAACGACGCCTTTCTCCTGCATTGGGGTCAGGAATTCCTCTATGCTTTTCCACCCATTCCTTTGATTCCCAAGACTCTGTTCAAACTTCAGAGGGATCACGGGTCGATGATCCTTATAGCTCCACGCTGGCCACGCCAAGTGTGGTTCCCTCTACTTCTACAGCTCTCCCAGGGCTCCTCCCTGGACCTGGGAGCTGCGCCAGACCTTCTGGACTTTGTGGCACCCAAACCCCAAGTCCCTACATCTCCGAGCTTGGTTACTGAAGGCTTAAGCCTTCATGAGTTTAATCTTTCTCAGCCAGTGAAAGATATCCTTCATGCCTCTAGGAAACCCTCTACCAGGCGTTCCTATGCTTTCAAATGGAAACGTTTTTCCATTTGGTGTGCTCAACAGGGTCTTGACCCTCTGGCACTTCCTTTGAATTCTCTACTAGACTATCTCCTGCATCTTTCCAATGCAGGCCTCAAGACGAATTCAGTACGAGTCCATTTAAGTGCTATTGCAGCATCCTTAAAACCTATAAATGGACAACCTGTCTCCTCTCATCCTCTTGTTGCAAGGTTCATGAGAGGCCTGACCCTAACTAAACCTCCCATCCGACCTCCGCCGGTAGCATGGGATTTGAACCTAGTTCTAGGTCAGCTTATGAAACCACCTTTTGAGCCTTTGGACACTACCTCCTTGAAATTTTTTTCCTGGAAGGTTCTTTTCCTTATTGCAGTCACTTCGGCTCGCCGCATCAGTGAACTGCAGGCTTTGGTGGCTAATCCACCTTATACCAGATTTCATCATGATAAGGTGGTCCTTAGGACGAATCCCCACTTTATGCCCAAAGTAGTCTCGCCTTTTCATCTTAATCAAGAGGTATATCTACCTGTTTTTTTCCCGGCTCCTCATGCATCCAGTGCAGAGAGGAACCTTCATACTCTTGACTGTAAAAGAGCTCTCGCCTTTTACCTCAACAGGACTCAGCCACATCAAAAGTCTTCCCAACCTTTTGTGGCTTTTGATCCTTCTCATTTGGGACTTCCAGTCTCCAAACGTACACTTTCCAATTGGATTGCTCAGTGTATTTCTTTTGCTTACCAGAGTAAGAACATTTCTCTGGAAGGCCATGTCACAGTTCACAATGTGAGAGCCATGGCTACTTCTATGGCTCATCTTCACTCTGTATCCATAGATCAGATCTGTCGAGCAGCCACTTGGGCCTCGGTTCATACCTTCACAGCCCATTACTGTTTGGACAAGGACTCCCGCCGGGATGCCTTGTTTGGTCAGGCTGTCCTCAAACACCTGTTCCATACTTAAGCAACTCCTGCCCACCTTCCCTGAATGGATGCCTGAGATCCATACGAAGATGGTTTACCCTTGGAGGGGGATCTCCCAGGCATCTTAGCTAGGGAGTCCCCATATGTGAGGACTTATTCCTGCTTGTTCCTGGAGATAGCACAGTTACTTACCTGTAACAGGAGATCTCTGGGAACAGCAGGAATTAGTCCTCACAACCCACCCACCTCCCCTAGGAGTTGTATCTTCTATCTATCTACCTTCCTTTCCTCTCTCTATTGTCTCAGCTATAAACTCGAACTGAAGAGAGCTGGTAAGGAAGGCGGGAAGGCAGCGCGCATGCGCTGTGGGAAGCCCCAAAAGCTTTTCATCTGAAAAGCTGGGGAGCTTTCCCGCGCGGGCTCCGTCGGTTCCGACTTACCCATATGTGAGGACTAATTCCTGCTGTTCCCAGAGATCACCTGTTACAGGTAAGTAACTGTGCTTTCCTGGGTGGTGGTTCCTAACGTGGAACCTTGCATCGTGTAACCATAGTTTGGGTTGTTCTTCCCTAGGTGCATAACCTTGCACTTGTCCACATTAAATTTCATCTGCCATTTTGATGCCCAGTCTTCCAATTTATCAAGATCCTCTTGCAACCTTTCACAATCCTCTTGGGTTTTATCAACTTTAAATAGTTTTGTGTCATCTGCAAATTTGATAACCTCACTCGTTATTCCACTTTCCAGGTCATTTATGAATATGTCAAAAAGCAGCGGACCCAGCACAGATCCCTGGGGTACACCACTATTCACCTTTCTCCATTGGGAAAATTGGCCATTCAGCCCTACCCTCTGCTTTCTATCTTTTAACCAGTTCCTGATCCACAATAGTACACTGCCTCCTATCCCATGACTCTTTAGTTTTGCCAAAAGTCTCTCATGAGGGACCTTGTCAAAGGCTTTCTGAAAGTCCAGATACACAATATCAACCGACTCACCTTTGTCCACCTGTTTATTCACTCCTTCAAAAAAACATAACAGATTAGTAAGACAAGATCTTCCTTGTCTAAAGCCATGTTGGCTGTCTCCCATTAGGTTGTGACTATCTACATGCTGAATAATTTTATTCTTTATGATGGTTTCTACCATTTTTCCCGGTACTGACGTCAGGCTCACCGGTCTGTAGTTTCCCGGATCACCCCTAGAACCCTTTTTAAAAATTGGTGTTACATTGGTGTCAGACGGCTGCCTGGGTGAGAATCTTCACAGTCTTGTCAAGTGCATATATCTATATGATTTGCAAGGTATTGTGGGCAATGTAGTTCATTCACACCAGACACAGCTGCTGACAATAATTTAGTTGTGCTCTTGGGTAAAGCCAATAAGATATTTATTTATGGGGTTATTTCTCCCAACACAGATATGCTTGGTAGCACATAAATTAGGTAACTTGCTTTCAATGTTAACTTGGAAAAACAAAGTCAAAATCAGGAAAACAACAAATGAAAAGCTACAAAGCAAGAAACAAACTGCTCTTTTCAGGTTAACTTCTGATTACTTCCCACATAGATACAGAAGTGATTCTCTCCTAGCTCACAAGCAATTAGGTAAGGCTTAATTGCTAGCAGTTACCAGCTGAAACCCCTTAGCTGGCTTGCCTTCCACTGTGTGGATCAAATCCTGCTTCAGGAGCTTTTCTGAGTAGATTAAAGAACAAATTTGTATTTCTTTGTGATGGTTGCTGTAGTTTATAACAGAAAGTTACCAACGGAGTTTAGATAGAGAGCAGTCCATATAAACAGGATCCTCATCTGCTATTATTCCCCCTTGTTCAACAAGCATGGGTTCAATATCATGGATTGGCACAGATGAATCTCTCAATGGAGCATTTTCAGGAGAATACAGTCAAACCTCGGTTTTCATTTGCCCCGGTTTTCATACGCTTTGGTTTTCAACGTCTTTTCTGACTGAGATTTTGTCCCGGTTTTCATGCATTGCTTCGGTTTTCAAAGTCTTTTGACTGAGATTTTGTCCCGGTAGCAGGGAAGAAAAGCTGTCAACGTAAGCAGGAGATGTTGCATGAATGTGGGAGGCAGTTCTTTCTCTTGCAGGGTACGTCTGAAGCTATATCATTAAGATTTTCTGCCATTCTGAAGCATTGAGCAGATAATGTAAAGGTATTTTAATGGATTGAATTCAATGTGATTCCGAAGAGAGCTGGGCACAGCAGCTTGTCAGGGGTGGCTAAGGCCAGATGTTAACATACTGTACTGTACAGTACTGTACTTAGCTTGCTTTCAGTGATGTTAAATGTTCATTTATCCATTTCATTAGTCATTTATATTTATTTCTCATTGTTTTCTGTATGTAAAAATATAGTTATTCTCTATAAAATGTATTTTTTGTGAATATTTTTGGGTGTCTGGAACGGATTAATTGGATTTACATTATTTCTTATGGGAAATATTGCTTCAGTTTTCATACGTTTCGGTTTTAGTCAGACTTTTTCGAACGGATTAATCATGAAAACCGAGGTTTGACTGTACTTGTTTCCCTGCTGTCTTTCAAGGTTATAGCTAGGGCATAGATCAGTGTTCATACCTGAGCTTCCATTGCTGCTAGAGTTCCTCTCTATATAGCCTGGCCAGTATGTAGTCCAGTTCTTATGTCCAGCCTTCCAATCCAGATCCCTGGACACTGGATCTCTCTTCACATACCTTCTGGCACAGGTCTTAGGGTCCCTTCCACGTGCAGCCGTCTCCCTCACAGGTAGCCTCTGGTGATTCCTAGCTCTGCAGCACCATTCATCTGGCTTTCCCCAGTCCAATGGTGTATGCTGGCCCTTGGAATACCTCCCAGTATACATACTGCTTTGGACTCTTCTAGACCTCTCAAAGGCTTTTCTCTTCCTTCTTCCAAAGGGTCTCTTTCCCTCTCTGTCCTTCCGGTTTGGCTTCTGCTTCTGATGATCCTTCAGATGAAACTGATGATCAAACTCAAGCTGATTCTCAGGATACTGAGGACAATTCTCTGGATATCCAAGGTGATCATGAAGATGGTCCTCTGTAGAAAAAACTCTACTCTTATTCTGCCTTGATGAGTGCTCCTCCCTAACACAGCGCAGCTGTGCTGAATCAGGCCCTGCCCTTTGAGATGAGTGCTTAGGGATTACCTCATAGCCCTCCTGATTGAACACACGTTTCCTCACTTCAGCTCCTCTAATGGCTGCTGGAAACCTGGTGCATTCTGGGACTGGTAGTCTTTTATGGGAAAATTCTGTTTTCTTATTTCTACCAGAACTGACAGGTTGCTTGTTTAGAGTCACTTCACCTTTTCTATAGCTCCTTCCTGAGCTATGATAAGCTTCCTTATCACATAGGCGATCCTCCAATCTTCAGGTATTAGAGATGATTTTAATGATAGTTCACAGATTACTGATAGCAGGTCTGCAATCTCATATTTCAGTTCTTTCAACACCCTTGGATGTATACCATCCGGCCCAGGTGATTTGCTACTCTTCAGTTTATCTAATAGTTCCTGTGCGGATATCCAGTTTAGTCCTCCACAATCGGGTTCTGCCCCTCTCACTGCAGCATGCAGACTGGACCAATCAAATCTTCTGTAGTACATCTCCAGCAGGAGCTCCCAGAAGCCCCCCAGTGTGTCCAGTCTCGTTGCAGTGTGTGGACGTAAAAGTGTGTCCTCTGGGCACACTTAGTGACCTTTGCAGGAGCAACACTAGTTAGTTTGTTTTCTAGGATTTATTTTGGGGACATTCCTCTATTTCTTTGCTAGATAGCTGTGCCTTTCAAACTGAAAGTAAAAAGAAGCCTGTCTCCCTGGAGCTGTGCCACAGGAGACTAAGAGAAAGTCAGACCTGCTGGCTGCTGTTGCCTGCCTAGACCATTTTATCAGCCCTGGGTGAGCTTCCCCTAGACAGGACGGGGAATTGCCATACCTAAGAAGGCAGTGCCTGGTACTGGGAGATTGTGGATGAATCATCTGATCCTGAGCTGGTAGGAGTTTGCATTTCATTTTACTTTATTGTGTGCAGTGCTCTGCCTGGGATACCAGCGTTTCTGTAGGCTCTCCTGAGCTTATTGGCAGTTTTTTCTACAATCTGCTCGTTTGCCCTTCATTACAGGGTCGTTTTAATTTATTTACATGTTTTTTGGTGACTTTTATATTTTCGCGCCGTTTTTTACCGCGGGTGAAAAAGTGCGGCGGCCATTTTGGATTTCAAAAGTGCTTTTTTCAGGCAGTTTTGATCACTGTGCACTGGTTCCCCTAGCGTTTTTGGGATTCTTTTTTTTGGCGATTTTGCTCAGGGCACCCCAGGGATCCTGGGATATATTTTGTTTCTTGTAAAAAAAAAAAAAAAAAGAGAAGTTAATTTTAAATCGGGGCTGATTTGCATAGGTCTGCTCAGGTGCTGTGGGCTTTCCTGTGACTGTCCTCTTCTATCCCCCTGGGCAGAGGTGGCCTTGGGATGGCTTCCAAGCCCCAGTGTGTGATTTGTGGAGCCCGCAGGGCGGGGACTGATCCTGGCATCTGCAGGGACTGTGCTGCAGTCCCCTCTGAGTTAGAACAATCAGGGAATGTTCAGGATCCGGTTACCCCTGGGGATGCTTCTAATTCAGGGGACAGTATTCTCTCCCCGAGCATCCCTCAGTCTGGATCGGTACCTCCAGCCAGCGGTTCCGTGGCTATGTCCCAGCAGACTGCTGTTACTGCCCCAACTATGGACTTCTCCCCTGATTTTATACTCCTCATGCATCAGGCATTTCGCCTGAGCAGGTCCGGTCAGTTGCCGGCTGTCGGGACCCCCCCTCTTCCCTCGGGGTCCTTGGGGGAGGGTCCTTGTCCTTCTCCGCCCGGGGGCAAGCGGCTCCGGCTGGGGGGTCAAGAGCAGGACGCCCTGGGTTTACTGGCATCAGAGGCGGAGGGCGATCCTGACACTGACATGGAGGAGTTGGAGGATGGGGAGATCCTGGAGCCGGAGGATCAGGCTCGGGTCATTCGGGTGTTCCGTAGGGACGAGCTGGTTCCTCTGGTCACGGAGTCCCTGCAGGCGCTAAACCTTTCGGCGGTGCGGCCCCTGGAGGAGGAGGGTCTTGAGGATCCTCTAATTCAGGCAGTTAGGGATGCCCAGGTGGTTTTTCCCGTCCACCGCGTGGTGGATCAGATGATCCAGGCGGAATGGGAGCACCCGGAGTCTGGTTTGAAGGGGATTCGGACCATGAATCGTCTGTATCCTCTTGCGGATAAGGACAGGGACTTGTTCAAGTCCCCCCGGGTGGATGCTGCGGTTTCCGCGGTGGCCAAGAAAACTACCATCCCGGTTGAGGGGGCGGCGGCCCTCAAGGACGGGCAGGATAAGAAGGTGGATAACTTGCTCAAGCAAACCTTCGATACGGATGCCGTGTCATTGCAGGCCTCTATTTGTGGGGCTTGGGTGGCTCGGGCGTGTCTGCGGTGGTCACAGCAATTGCGCTCGAGCTCCGGGCTCGACCAGCAGGGTCTGGTGGAGGTGACCCGGTTGGAGTCCGGCTCGGCTTATCTGGCGGATCTGTTTTATGATTTAATCCGCGCGTTGTCTAACAGTATGGCCTCCGCGGTAGCGGCGCGCCGGTCCCTCTGGTTGCGCAGCTGGGCGGCGGACGGTTCTTCTAAGGCCCGCCTCAGTAAGCTGCCGTTTAAGGGCAGATTGTTATTTGGGGAGGCCCTCGAGAAATTGGTAAAGGACCTCGGTGAGTCTAAAGGAGGCCGGCTTCCGGAAGATAAGCCAAGGGCCAATCGGTCCGCCTCGTCGGCGCGGGGATCCTTTCGGGATCCGCGCAGGTTTCGGCCCTCCCGCCAGTGGGCCTCGCAGCGTGGCAGGTTTGGAATGCGTGGCCAAGGATTTCGGGCCTTCAGAGGAGCCGGCAGAGGCTTCTCTGCAGCCGGTTCTTCCTCGGGCTCTTCCTTTGGACGCAAGCCACAATGACGCCAGGCAGGCTCTGGAGGGAGGACCGCTTATCGGAGGTCGCTTGCGCGATTTTCTTTCCTCTTGGGCCCAAATAACGTCGGATCGCTGGGTGCTACAAATTATAGAGGAGGGTTACGCTCTGGAATTTGCGTTCCCTCTTCCAGATTCCTTTGTAATGTCTCCCAGCAGGGGAGAGCAAAAGACGCGGGACATCCGCGTGACCCTGGATCGGCTGTTAGCGCTAGGAGCGGTGGTTCCGGTGCCTCCCTTGGAAAGAGGCGCTGGTCGCTACTCCATTTATTTTGTGGTACCCAAAAAGGGCGACTCTCTGCGTCCGATTTTGGATCTCAAGGGCGTGAATCGCGCGCTCCGGGTCCCGCATTTCCGCATGGAAACCCTGCGGTCAGTCATTGTAGCGGTGCGAAAGGGGGAGTTTTTGACGTCCCTCGATCTCACCGAGGCCTATCTGCACATCCCGATACGCCCAGCCCATCAGCGGTTTCTCCGCTTCGCGTTCCCGTGGGGCCACTTTCAGTTCAGGGCCATGCCGTTCGGCTTGGCTACGGCCCCGCGCACTTTCACGAAGGTGATGGTGGTGGTCGCGGCGGCCTTGCGCAAGGAGGGCATTTTAGTCCATCCTTACCTGGACGACTGGTTGATACGAGCAAAATCCAGTCGCGAGTGCCGGCGGGTCACGAGCAGAGTGGTAGCACTGCTGCGGTCTCTCGGCTGGGTGGTGAACGAAAGGAAGAGTTGTCTGCGGCCCTCGCAGGACCTGGAGTATCTGGGGGTGCGCTTCGACACTGCTCGGGGGCTGGTGTGCCTTCCCGAGCGCCGCGTCCTGGCGTTGCGGGCTCTGGTCCGACTATTTCGGGGGATGCCCGCTCCGTCGGCGTGGTGGTACCTCCGGCTTCTCGGGACGATGGCGGCGACCTTGGAGGTGGTTCCTTGGGCGCGGTTCCACATGCGCCCGCTTCAGAGGGCGCTCCTTCGGCGCTGGTCCAACCAGTGCGATTCACTACACAAGAGGCTGCCCTGCCCGAAGGCAGTGCGGCGGTCGCTGCGGTGGTGGCTCTCCTCCGAGAACCTGACGCGGGGGATTCCCTTGGAGCCTCCTCTGTGGGTTCCCCTTACCACGGATGCGAGTCTAGTCGGCTGGGGAGCACACTGCGAGACCCGCTTCTCACAGGGGGTGTGGTCCTCGCAGGAAGCGTCTTGGTCGATCAACCGTCTCGAGCTTCGGGCGGTTCGGCTGGCCCTGATGAGCCTGGAACCTCTGGTTCGGGGTCGGGCGGTCCGGGTTTGGTCGGACAATGCCACCACGGTGGCGTACATCAATCGACAAGGGGGCACAGGGAGTGTGGCCCTGGAAACGGAGGCGACGGCCTTGTTCAGCTGGGTGCAGACTCGGCTGCCGGCAATCTCGGCGGCGCACATTGCAGGCGCAGACAATGTACAGGCCGACTTTCTCAGCAGAGTGCGGGTGGACCCCGGAGAGTGGGAGTTAAATCCTCAGGTGTATGCGCAGATAGTTCGGCGATGGGGTCCACCCATCATGGATCTGATGGCGACCTTCCAGTCGGCCAAGACAAGTCGCTTCTTCAGCAGGCGGCGGGAGCGGATGTCCGAAGGACTCGACGCTCTCATTCAGCCGTGGCCGACGTCCGGGATGCTGTATGTTTTTCCCCCGTGGGCCTTGATCGGCCGGGTCGTCCAGCGCATCGAGTGCCATCAGGGGCGGGTGCTGCTGGTGGCCCCGGATTGGCCCCGGAGGCCCTGGTATGCCGACCTCGTCCGGCTGCGAGACGGCGTGCCGTGGCGCCTTCCGGCGCTGCCGGACCTTCTTCTTCAGGGCCCCTTGCGGATGCCCCAGGTGGCTCGATTCTCGCTTACGGTTGGGCCATTGAGAGGGCTCGGCTGAAAAAGAAGGGTTATTCGCCCGCGGTGATTTCCACCTTGCTGCGGGCAAGAAAGTCGTCCACTTCTCTTACTTATGTCCGAATTTGGAGAATTTTTGAGGATTGGTGCTCCCGGCGTGGAGTTCGGGCGGCGACGGTCTCGGTGCCCGTCGTGCTCAGCTTTCTTCAGGATGGCTTCGAGAAGGGTCTCGCGGCCAGTTCCCTAAAGGTCCAGCTGGCCGCGCTCTCTTGCTATAGAGGCAAGGTCTTGGGCCGCCTTCTGGGCGCTCATGCGGATGTACGGCGTTTCTTGACCGCCGTGTTCCATTTGCGGCCTTCCCGCAGGACGGTGGTTCCTACGTGGGATTTGAATTTGGTCCTGCGGGCTCTGGCTCGGGCACCCTTTGAGCCGTTGCGGAGAGCGTCCTTGAAGGATCTCACGTTGAAGACGGTGTTTCTGGTAGCCATTTGCTCGGCACGGCGCATCTCGGATCTGCAGGCCTTGTCTTGCCGAGAGCCTTTTTTGTCTTTCTCTGCGGAGCGGATTGTGCTCCGTCCGGTTCCTTCCTTTCTGCCTAAGGTGGTGTCTCCCTTTCACCTTAATCAGGCAGTTTTCTTACCAGTGATTTCGGCAGACTCGGTCGAGTCGGTGGACAAAGGGCTACACCGGCTTGATGTGGGTCGCACGCTGCGTCGTTACTTGCAGTCTACCGAGTCCTTCCGGAAGACTGATCGGCTTTTTGTGCTCTTTGGAGGGGCACGGAAAGGGGAGGCGGCAGCTAAGGCCTCCATTGCTAGGTGGCTTAAAGAAGCGATCGCCTCCGCGTATCTGTTGCAGCGGCGGCCGGTTCCGGAAGGTCTCCGGGCTCATTCTACTCGGGCTCAGGCGGCCTCTTGGGCGGAGCATGGTCTGGTTCCGCCAGCGGAGATTTGTAGGGCGGCCACCTGGTCGTCTCTGCATGCTTTCAGCAGGCACTATCGATTGGATGTGTCAGCGGCTCGGGATTCCTGTTTTGGTTCGGCGGTTTTGCGCGCCGGCCTACAAGGTCCCGCCCGGTCTTAACTGCTCTGTTACATCCCGATTGTGGAGGACTAAACTGGATATCCGCACAGGAAATGGAAATTACACTAACCTGGTAATTGTAGTTCCTGTAGGATCCAGTTTAGTCCTCCTTCCCTCCCGAGTATCTGAATGATTTTGCGGCGCGCTATCCCGAGCAGGGGTTTCTAAGATGGGTTGCGTCCCGTTCGGACGATAGCGGCAGTCGGGCATTCCAGCTATGGCTCTTCCCTTTCCTTGGGGTTCCATAAGCTCCTTGGTTCCTGGGGGGGGAGCTTGGTGTAAATTTAAGGGCGTCGACTACGGCGCCGGGCAGTGTTCTGACTTCCTCGTTTGGGGAGGGAGTTGGTTATTCCAGAGGGGGAAAGTCCTGATTAATGTTACTCTAATGATAATTTCATGTGTTGCTTCGTTAAGTATGCTCTGTTACTAGTACACTGGGGGGCTTCTGGGAGCTCCTGCTGGAGATGTACTACAGAAGATTTGATTGGTCCAGTCTGCATGCTGCAGTGAGAGGGGCAGAACCCGATTGTGGAGGACTAAACTGGATCCTACAGGAACTACAATTACCAGGTTAGTGTAATTTCCATTTGTAAGACATCTTCCCGATGTATCGATATTTCCTTCAATTCTTCCGCACCTTTAAATACCACTTCAATCATGGGTAACATCCCTACATCTTCCTCAGTAAAGACCGAAGCAAAGAATTCATTCAGTCTCTCCGCTACCGCCTTGTCGCCTCTTAGTGCTCCTTTAACCCCTTTATCATCTAATGGACCAACTGACTCTCTCACAGGTTTTTTGCTACGAATGTACTTGAAAAGGTCTTTATTTCGCGTTTTTGCTTCCGCAGCAAGCTTCTTCTCAAATTCTCTCTTTGCCTGCCTTATCAATGCCTTGCATTTGACTTGCCAGTGCTTGTGCTGTTTCCAGGTTTCGTCGTTCGGCTCTTTTTTCCATTTCCTAAAAGATGCTTTTTTTGGCAGCCTCTCTGACCTCACCTTTAAACCATGCTGGCAGTTTTTTGGACTTCCTTTCACTTTTCTTAAAGCGTGGAATACAGCTGGTCTGGGCTTCCAAGATAGTATTTTTCAACAACACCCAAGCTTGATGTACATCTTTAACCTTCGCAACTGCTCCTTTTAGTTTTTTCTTAACTTTTTTCCTCATTTTATCGTAGTCTCCCTTTCGAAAGTTAAAAGGTAGTACTGTGGATTTCCTTACTATCCCTCCTCCACTAATTAAATCAAAGGCGATCATGCTATGATCACTATTGCCAAGTGGCCCCAACACCCTTTTCTTTTGCACTAGATCTGGTGTTCCACTAAGGACTAGGTCTAATATGGCTTCCCCTCTGGTCGGTTCATGAACCAGCTGCTCCAAGAAGCAGTCATTTATTTCATCTAGGAACTTTATCTCCCTAGCATGTCCTGACGTGATACTGACCCAGTCGATACTGGGGTAATTGAAATCACCCATTATTATTACTGCGCTGTAACTTTTGTTAGCTTCCTTGATTTCTTTGAGCATTTCATCATCCATTTGGTCATTCTGGCCAGGTGCTCGATAGTACACCCCCACTGCCATCGCCTTCCCCCTTTTATATGGAATTTCAATCCATATAGATTCTACAGCAGATTTTGTTTCCTGCAAAACTTTAATCCTTTCTTAGTCAATGCCCTCTCTAACAGAGTGCAACCCCTCCACCAATTTGATCAGCTCTATCATTACGATATAGTTTGTACCCAGGTATCACAGTGTCCCACTGGTTGTCCTCCTTCCACCATGTCTCTGATATTCCAATCATATCTAACCTTTCATTTAGTGCTATATATTTTAACTCTCCCATCTTATTCTTTAGACTTCTAGCATTTGCATACAAGCATTTTAGAGAATGTATTTTATTCATGTTAATTTGGCTATTGTTAGACATGGGTAAATTGGGATCTTTAAGCTCTGTCTGCTCCATACTTGAGGGCATTTGGGCTACTTTACTCTTTTGTGGAACCTCTCTGCTTTTGGTAGTATCCTTCAAGGATACATTCTTCCGAACTATCCGCTCTTGAGCGACTGTCGGCTTTCCCCTAATATCTAGTTTAAAAGCTGCTCTATCTCCTTTTTAAAGGTTAATGCCAGCAGCCTGGTTCCATCCCAGTTAAGGTGAAGCCCATCCCTTCGGAAGAGCCCCTCCTTTCCCCAGAATGTTCCCCAGTTCCTAACAAATCCAAAACCATCATCTCTGCACCATTGTCTCATCCACGCATTGAGACTCCAGAGCTCTGCCTGCCTTTTGGGTCCTGCGCGTGGAACAGGAAGCATTTCGGAGAATGCTACCCTGGAAGTTCTGGATTTCAACTTCCTACCTAAAAGCCTAAATTTTGCCTCCAGTACCTCCCTACCACATTTTCCTATGTCATTGGTACCGAAATGTACCAAGACAGCAGACTCCTCCCCAGCACTATCTAAGACCTTATCTAGGTGGCGTGTGAGGTCCGCTACCTTCGCACCAGGCAGGCATGTTACCAGGCGATCCTCACGTCCACCAGCCACCCAGCTATCTACATGCCTAATGATCGAATCACCAACTATCACGGCTGTCCTAACCCTTCCCTCCTGGGCACATGGCCCTGGAGAAACTTCCTCGGTGCGAGAGGGTTTTACATCACCTGGAGGACAGGTCCTAGTTACAGGATCACTTCCTGCCACACCAGGGTGATGCTCTCCTGTCACGTGACCTCTCTCCTCCATGGCAACAGGGGTGCTGCCAGACTGGAGGTGGGACTTCAGGACTATATCCCTGTAGGTCTCGTCTATGTACCTCTCTGTCTGTCTTATGTTTTCCAAGTCTGCTACTTTAGCCTCTAGAGAACGGACTTGTTCCCTGAGAGAAAAGAGCTCCTTGCACCTAGTGCACACGTAAGACCTCTCACCAAGTGGGAGAAAATCATACTTGTGACACTCAATGCAAAAGACTGGAAAGCCCCCATCCCGCTGCTGGACTGCTGTCTGCATCTTAGTTTTAAGTTTGTGTCTAGATCTTTAAGTTCTTACTTACTAGGGGTTGCTATGGGTATTTATACCAATAAAACTGTACCTAATACGTTTAATATACCTTGTTCACCTGAAGCTTAATTAATCTCAGGTCCTTAGTGTATGACTAATTTGGGTAATGAGCTTCACCTGAAAGCACCTCCTGTCTTTTAAGATGTGTAAGTACCTATAAAGCTATGATTATCCCAGGGGAGGGTGAGTGTGGGGAGGGAGGGAGGGAAATAACACTTATTAAAAGAGGGCTGCTACACAGTACCCTGTCTTGTGCTGCTGAGGTAAGCTAAATTCTGATTTGATTTAAATTATAGCTCTTAGCTGCTGCTAGGCTCTAACTTCTTATGAATTTTAAACTACAAGCTCTCTGCTGGGTACTAAATTTAACCAGAAAGCTCTCTTCTGTGTGTTAAATTTAAACTAAAAGTACTTTGCTGTTACTTGGCCCTGAGTGACTATTAAATTTAAACTACAAGCTCTCTGCTGGGTATGAAATGTAACCAGAAAGTTCTCCTCTGTGTTTTAAATTCAAACTTTAATTGCTGCTACTAGGCCCCAACTGATCCAACAAAAAACAGTGGGTTCACAGATTAAGTAGCTTTAATACAAAGAATTCTTTTTAGAAAATTACCAGAAGTATATACTCACAGTTGCAGATTTCTCTCCAGAAGTAACAGTCCCCCCTTTCTAGTCCTTCAAGTCTACACTTTAAAAGTGTGGGTTGCATGAGTTCTATGTATTGATTGAAAAAAGTTGATACTTTAGGTATGCGGTTTCCTTCTTTTTACAGTAATACTTTTTATGGCAATGTCCGGTGTCTTTCTTTTATGGCAATCTTTTTATGGCAATATTTGATCTATTTTTAAGAAATTTAAGCGGCTCTGTAATAACTAATGGCAGTAATAATTAATGGTATAGGTAATTTGCTTCGTCTATTTTATGCCTTTATGAGTTTTATTGTCTTTAACAATATTATGTCCCATTATTATTTATTGTCAACTTTTATACTTTTTTATTATTTTTAGTGATCTTGGTACACTACAAGACACTAAAGGTATTGCTGCAAATCTTTGCTATTATCTTCCATTGTGGCCTCCTCATCCCCGTTCTCTATTTTCTTTGATCTGTACATCTTATGGATTTTATTTACTTGTGCATTTTATTTGTGTTACTATGCCTTTCTAATTTTTATATTTCTCTTGTTAGTACTGTTGAGTACAGTAAGCAATAATTTATGGTTTGAATTTATCAATCTGTACATTTTACTAGTACATTTTATTATAATTCTTTTTTGATTTACCGCATCAACAATAATTGTTTTATGTCATGTCTTTTTCATTTTAACACATTAAATATATACAGTAGCACTTATTTTTTATTGTTTAAGTTATGTGATCACTGTTATTACATTTATTACAATCTGTATGTTTTTATGCTTTTACAACACATTGTTTTTTAAATGTTGTTTTATGTTATTTTTATATTTAATATTTATTGTTGTCATTTTTTTGAGTTTTGCTCCCTCTAAAGACCCCCTGAAGAAGGCTTTTTAGCCGAAATGCGTAGGGGCTAATAAAAGAGGTTTCACCTGAACTGAACATTCGCCTGTCTCTTTTGTACCTGTTTGTTTGGTCTTGTTTGATAGAGTGCAGGTACTCACCGCTCTCTTTGGTTGGTTATTACTTTCTGTATTACTGACACCATGCTAAATGTACATAAGTTAACATGTTCATTGTAACTACTATTCCTAGTTTGATGTAAACTGCTTTGACCTGGAGAAAAGGGGTATATAAACCCAGCTAAATAAATAAATTACACTTCATTTCCCCTCAAGATCAGCTTCATCTCCTCTTCCCCCTCTTCAATACAACTTTTTCCCTCAATCTCTGTTTCTTCCTTTTTAGAGCATCCCACACGCATGCGCGCTGCCTTCCCGCCCAAATACTTCCCTCACATCAGTCTTTCGTTTTCCGTGGAGCCGACAGGACGTGTCTCTGTCACAGCAGAAAATTTATCTTTTTTATTTTTATTTTTTGTGGTCGCTCCTGCCTCCGCCCGACGCCCACCGGTACCGCCGGTGCTTTTCTTTCTTTTTCTTGGAAAATTTATTTTTTCCTGAAGAATTTTTTCTCATTTAGTGCCTGACATCCGGCCACTAGGCCTCCACTTTTCCATTATGGAAAGACCAGCCACTACCTTTAAGAAATGTTCAAACTGTGGCGGTACACTTAAGTTTCATACTCAATTTTGGTGCCTGCCTTGTTTAAGTCCTGACCATTGTCCTAAAGTCTGTTTTTCTTGTAGGAATGTAACCAGAAGAGATCTTCAGAACCGAGTACAACTTGGTACTGGTTCTACATCTACCATGAGTTCACCGGGCAGAATCTCTTCTCCCTTCCACGGTCAGGTAACCAAACAACAGTCTGTTAAGACTAGCCAGTCCTCGAGAGGTAGATCTCTTGCTAAGCATCAAGATGCCCCTGGGCTTGCCCTCGAGGACACTATGGCTCAATCCCGGCGGGAGTCTTTGGGCTCCAAAGCATTAACGGGATCCCAGGTTTCTCTCGAGGTTTTTACCTCCGTAGATGCACCTGGGCCATGCTCGGTGGTTCGGACCGCTTCGAACGGTACCGATACCTCGGCATGGACTATGGTGTTGGATGAAAAACTCCTCACCATGGAACGCAGTCTGGCGTATCTCTCAGTTCGGTACCGTTAGAGTCGCCGCAGACCGTTCTTCAACCACGGGTATCGCGTCGGTGCCGGTATCGGCTTCGATGCCGAGCCTGGAATCGCTATCTAGCCTGGAAGATTCGGTACCCACTCCTCTTGGTATCGACATCGAGGAGTACCGAACGCACCTCATTCCAGAGGATCCGGTGCGTCATCCTCCCCGGGTTTCTAAGCCCGATGTTGCAGATGCATCCATTGGTACCGTGCCTGAATTTTCAACAGGTCTAGTTGTTACTCCTCATTTCAGAGAATTTCTCTTAAAGGAGATCTCTTTTCAAGCTTTTCTGCTTGATATGGCAAGAATACTCGCCATCTCTATACCTGGGAAGGAGTCTATACCAAGGGATTTAGAAATTTTGCATTCCCCCTGGTTTCCAGAGGAGGCAATCATGCTTCCCCTGCACCACATCCTACAGGATTTGTTATTTAGAATGTGGAAAACTCCCTTAACGGTATCTCCACATTCCAAAAGGATTGACACTATCTATAAAGTGCCACCTTCTCCAGGTTTTCAAAAGACTCAACTCCCTCATCATTCTATAGTAGTAGAATCAGCAATGAGGTGTGTTAGGAGTGCAAAAAAGCACTCCTCCTATCCGCCAGGTCGTGAGTCTAGGACCTTAGATGCTTTTGGGCGTCGATGCTTCCAAGCATCTATGCTTTCAGCAAGAATCATTTCATATATTTTCTATATGGGATTCTCTCTGGAACAGGTTACCAAAAGTTTGAAACTTTTGTACCCTTTCCTTCAGAAACATAAAAGAGCTGACTATTTATCACTAGTCAATCATGCTCATGATATTTCTACATTTCTTCATCGTGCTTCCCTGGATTCTTTCAAATTTGTTAGCAGATCTTCTGCTATAGCCATAGGGGCACGACGTTTAGCCTGGCTCCAAGCTTCAGGCTTGGACAAATGGGTACAAGAAAAGCTGGGAAATAGTCCTTGTACTGGAGAACATCTCTTCAACAAAGATTGCCTATTTCAAGCTAGTCAGTTAGACACTGATACTGCTACCTTAAGGGGCTTTTCAAAACTTCCCTCTGTCCCAGCTGATAATGGATCTTCTAAAAAACTTTATTCCTCTAGGGGGAAAAAGTTTTATCCATCTTCTTCCCCCCTCAGACAGATGTTTCCCAACAAGGGCAACATCCAACCAGGCTAAGACAACAGAAACCTCAACAGATTCAGCAAACCCAGTAATTGCAGGGTTTCTGATTTTTTTCTGTCAATATGAGGTTTTAGAACCTGTAGATATGCCTTTTTATCAAAAGAGCCGTCTGCTTTGACTCTCATCTATGCTGAGACAACACTGAGTTGCCTCTAGGTATGACTCTCTTATTTAAGAGAACTTTACTCTGACAGCTCCAAGAGCTCATGAGTTTTTTCAGGCCTACAGGTAATAAGTTTCTACTTCCCTATTTAAAAAAAAAAAAAAAAGAGGGGAAGAACAATCACGAAACTTAACAAGATGAGTGATAACTTTCACCTTTTTTGACAGTTACCTGTAACACCTTGACTGCAGAGGACTCTATCTATAAGAAAGAGTAGTTACTCACCTGTAACAGGTGTTCTCCAGGAGCAGAAGGAATCAGTCCTCACTTATGGGTGACGTTGGCACCGACGGAGCCCTCGCGGAGCAATTTTCCCCAGCTTTCGAAGAAAGCTTTTGGGAATTGCAGCGCGCATGCGCGGTCCCCTTCCCGCCCAAGGGTGCCATCTTGCTCAGTCTGATGACATAGCGAAGAGACAGCAAAAAAGTTAGCAAAAACATATAATAAGAATGACTGCAACTCCAAGGGGAGGAGGGAGGGTAGTGAGGACTGATTCCTGCTGCTCCTGGAGAACACCTGTTACAGGTGAGTAACTACTCTTTCTCCAGGACCAAGCAGGAAGTCAGTCCTCACTTATGGGACTCCCAAGCTTAAGGCTACCGGAGACCTCAAGCCTAAAAAGAGCTACCCCAAGCTCAACAGTACAGAAGGAAGGAATATTCTCTGAAAACGAATCCGGCCGGTAGCCCAACACCAGGGCCGGAGGGTAGGAGTTGCCTAAACTTCAGAGAGATTGTGGAGGACTGCCTGTCCGAAAGCGCTGTCCCTGCGGGACTCCCTCTCCAGGCAGTAATGAGCCGCAAAAGTCTGGCTTGAAGACCAAGTAGCGGCCCGGCAGATGTCTGCCAACGGAACAGAGCGGAGATGAGCCACTGACGCAGCCTTCGCCCTGACACGGTGAGCCGTGACTCGACTCTCTAATGAGAGGCCGGCTGCCCCATAAGCCCAGGCGATACAGTTGGCTACCCAGATGGACAGAGTACGCTTAGAGACAGGTACCCCCAACCGATTGGGGTCAAAAGATACGAAAAGCTGGACGGCTTTTCTATGCTCTCGCGTACGGCAAGGTAGAAGGATAAGGCAGTCCAGGGTATGCAGAACAGTTTCAGCTCGGCTGGTATGCGGCCTGGGAAAGAAGGTCGGAAGAACCACCTCTTGGTTGATGTGAAAATGGGAGACCACCTTTGGAAGAAACTTAGGGTGAGTCCGTAGGACTACCCTATTCTTGTAGAACCTAGTGTATGGGGGCTCCGACACTAAGGCCTGTAGTTCACTTACGTGCCTAGCGGAGGTAAGGGCTACCAAGAAGAGGGTTTTCCAGGAGAGGAAACGAAGAGGGCAGGTAGCCATGGGTTCAAAAGGTGGACAGGTAAGCCTTTGCAGAACCACATTGAGGTCCCAGACAGGGGCTGGAGGGCGCAACGGAGGCTTAAGCAGAAGGAGGCCTCTGAGAAAACGCGCCACCAAGGGGTGCGATGAAAGAGGCTGGCCTTCCACCAGCGAATGATGTGCGGAGAGGGCACTGAGGTGGACTCTGACAGAGTTGGATTTGAGGCCTAGATCGGAGAGGTGAAGCAAGTATTGCAGTACCACCGATACTAAACAGGCGAAGGGGTCCTCAGAACGCTGAGAACACCAGGCCGAGAAGCGACGCCATTTAAGGGCGTAAGATTTCCGGGTGGAAGGTAGCCGAGACGCTAGGACAACGGCTTCCACTTCCGGAGGTAGCAGAAGCGGAGCTAGGACTACCCTTTCAGCAGCCAGGCCATCAGGTGCAGGGCCCGGAGGTTGGGGTGCAGAAGAGTACCCTGATCCTGGGTCAGGAGATCGGGCTGAAACCCCAGAGGAAGAGGGGTGTCCACCACTAGCTGTAAAAGTAGAGGGAACCACGGTTGTCTCGGCCACCGGGGCGCTACCAGGATCACGGAGGCCCTGTCCTGGACAACTTTGAACAACGTCCGGGACACAAGTGGCGTGGGAGGGAAGGCATACAGTAGGCCCGTGGACCACGATATGAGGAAAGCATCCGGCGCTACTCTGAGAGGATGCGGGTGCCGGGAGCAGAACCTGGGAAGCTGCCGGTTCAGAGGACTGGCAAAGAGATCCACGGTGGGGGAGCCCCACCGGCGGAAGATCTGCTGGACCACTGCGGGGCTCAGCCTCCATTCGTGCGGCTGCAGAATCCGGCTCAGTTTGTCCGCCAGGCCATTGTCCTGCCCGGGCAGGTAAACAGCCTTGAGGAGGATGTCGTGACCGACTGCCCAAGAGCACAGTCTCCGAGCCTCTCGACATAGAAGGAGGGAGCCCGTGCCCCCCTGTTTGTTCACGTAGAACATGGCAACCTGATTGTCCGTCTGCACCAGCACAGACTGACAAGACGTGAGGTGAGAGAAGGCCCGCAGAGCTAGGCGGATCGCCCGCAGCTCCAGGAAGTTTATCTGCTGGGCGGCTTCCCAAGGTGTCCAAAGGCCTTGAGTGCATGTCCCTTGACAATGCGCTCCCCATCCCAGGAGAGAGGCATCTGTCGTGAGCACCTGGGACGGTGGAGGAGACTGAAAGGTCATGCCAAGTACCAGATTGGGCAGGTGAAGCCACCATTGCAGAGAGGAGACCAGGCGGTCGGAAATCTGTATTAAGTCCGTCAGCCTCCCTGTGGCCTGACGCCATTGAGTGCAAAGGCTCCACTGAGCAGGTCTCATATGTAAACGGGCATTCGGAGTGACATGGACCGTGGAGGCCATATGCCCGAGCAGCTGCAGGAGCTGTCTCACATGCGGAAGAGTAGCCGCTCCAGCATCGGAGGAATCGATACAGTAAAGGCCTCCTTCGGGGGAGAGTCGTATTGGAGGGCCTCAAGCTCTTCGGCTCGAGGCTCCTCCTCCGGATCCACGGGGAAGGCCAAAGCCTTGGCCATATCCCTCACGAAATCGGAGAACCGGGTATCCTCCGAGGGGGACCGCCTCCGAGGCTCCGACTCGGGCGAGTCGGAGGGGACGCACCGAGTCTGAAAAGAACCGGGTGACTCGTCCTCCTCCGTGTCCCAGCCCGACTCCTCCGTGGAGGAGTCGGGTGGCTCCGTGCGGGCGAGAGCCGAGGATCTCCGCCCCGACGCCGAGGCCGGCATCGAGGACCTCGGTCCCGAACGGGAGGCCGAGGGAGACCTAGGCCGAGGATCGACTCGAGCTCGTATGGACTCGAGGATCGGCTCAGCCTCCGGGGTCGACTTGGACGTCGACGTCCCGGTGGTCGGGGCAGATGCACTGGCGAGGCCGGTGATCAATGCCCGCTGCTGGTCCATGAAGGCAGCGATACTGCGCTCCAAGGTCGTCAATCTGAGACCAAACTCAGAAGACCCAGCAGCCCCCGACTCGGGCCCCAACAGCGTCGGGCCCGACGTCGGCTCCCCCAGAGGAGAGTCCAGGAGGACTACAGTACTCACGTGTCCAGGCGACTCCACTTCGAGATGAGGAAGCTTCGAAGGCCTCTCCACCTCCAAGGACCCGGGGCGGCCGACGGGGCTATGCGACCTGGCCCTCGAGGGACCAGGAGCGTCCTCCGACGATGCCCTCGCGGGTTTCTTCTTCCGATGGTGTTCCCGGCTTGGGGACCCCTGTTCAGAGGAACTCCGATGATGCTCGGAGCCGGAGCCACGAGACATCGAGGCCTCCAACGAGGTCCGGGCCCGACCGGACGCGGGGTCAGAGAAGATCCGTTCCTTTTGTGACTGCCGACTCCTCAACGCCTTCGAGGACATTTTGTTGCACGGACCACAACTCATCGAGTCATGGTCGGGTCCGAGGCAACGGAGGCAGCAGTCATGCGTGTCGGTGAGAGACATAAGTTTGATACAACGATCACACTTTTTAAACCCGCTGGCAGCCATCGGGGGAAAAAGGGCCCCCGCAAGGTCGAAAGACCGTGCTGCCAGGGAAGAAGGAAAAAGTGGCGGTAACGCCAGTTAGGAAGGACAAAAACAGAAAAATATGTGAACGGACTTGATAAGGAATATCGAGGCCGGGCAGGAAAGAGGACACACGACGAACCGAGAAAAAACAACAAGAAAAAAACCAACTTTTTCAGCGGCGATAACAAACTACGTCTGTAGGGCTCCGCGGAAAAAAGAAGACTGAGCAAGATGGCACCCTTGGGCGGGAAGGGGACCGTGCATGCGCGCTGCAATTCCCAAAAGCTTTCTTCGAAAGCTGGGGAAAATTGCTCCGCGAGGGCTCAGTCGGCGCCGACGTCACCCATAAGTGAGGACTGACTTCCTGCTTGGTCCTGGAGAACTTACTAAATTGTAAGTTTTTTCAACTCTGTATTACTTTTTCCTTTTAGTTGGAACATCCAGTCTCCAACCTGAATATTATTCAACTGGAGAGCTTCTTCTGAAGCTATAAAAATTCCTACTCCAGTAAATCTTGTCAATACAGAGTTTTTCCTATTAGGGTATTTCTGCACTGGGGGTTTTTACAGGATGCAATCTAGCATTCTGAAAGACCCTACCAGATTGTCCTCTATGCATTTGAGTAGTCAGCTCAAAAGGCATCTAAACCCTCCATAATATAAATATGAAGAACCCACCAGGTGGGTTAAATGAGCTTCTTGAAAAGATAGCTCACATGGGTTTCGGCCTTTTCTACACTGCTTGTGTTTTTAGTGCTGACCTCTCAAATACTCCTTTATGACAGCTCATCAGACAGGAATGTAGTTTCATTATTCCTAATTATGTCTGTTGGTCCTTTTCTTAATCTCCATGGGACCTATTTTTCTGCTGTCTTTATGACAGATGGCTCCACAACGGTTTCTGAAACCCTCTGTTTAATTGATCATTGCAAGGTGAAAAAAGCCTATCACTATTTTTACTATCTTCACTTCTGTCCTACCAGAATTGTTTGAGTTGCAGACTGGCTACTCAGCCAGATCTCACCTAAGCAACCTATAACATGCTCTCTGCAACTGTGCAATGAAGCTCTGCAACTATGGGCCTTTGTCAGAGAGCATAGTAGTTTACCCCTGGTAGGGAACTTCCAGGTGGTCAGACGACCTTGACTGGTAGGCTCTGCTCACTCATGCTCCCACATGGCTGTTTGTTCCTATTTTACCATCTTCCTTAAAAATTTCTTCTTTAAGGAAAGGGAGCCAGGGCCTAGACGATTTCAAGTTAAGGAATAGCACCACTCCCTAGGTTCCATATCCTCAAAAGAACTTCCACCACAGGGATGCATTCCTAATCATTTCAGTTGATCCTCATCTACTGAAAATTTTTTCTCTCACTATCTCCTTGAAGTCTACAAGAAACAAAGAACACATGATACTCATACTGCTCTCATAGAGAGTCAGACAAGGGATTCCCTTACATTGCGTTATTTCTTCCAGCATCTATCCTGAAGTGATAAAAGGATCCAGATCTTTTATCTTAGGATTAAAGATCTCCTCTGCACTCCTTCGGGTACGTTTCAAGGCCTAGTTCTCTGAGGACTAGTCTTTTAAGACCTAGACCTCTTGTCAAGGGTAAGAAGCACCTTACTGGTTTCCACGTAACCTTGCATAAGGTTCTTATACCTTGACTAATAGGTGATTCCCACTAACTGTTCGTAAGAAGGTCTTAACCCTTCTTGTTGTTAGACGAGTCTCCTTATAGAATCTGACCCTGAAATATTCTAACTGTCCATATCAATGCTGTCAGCATACCATAAAGTCTTAAATGGACATCCAATTTATCTGGTAAAGACAGGAAATGTTTCCTTTACCATAACCTTTTTTTCTATCAAAATCAGGTTACCTTATATCTGAAGCTCTCTAGGTAAGTTGTTAGCCTACGTGCTATCACTTACGCAACACACATTACTGATCTTCAGAAATTGGGGCTAATCGCCCAATACGGTATTCTTGTCTGGATCTTCCAGACTAGTCAGATTTCTCTTTTCTTTCCCAAGGCACCATCCTGCTCTAGAGACAGAAATATCTTCGACTATAGACTATAGAGAAGTTTATCTTCTCTCATGGGTCCCAACTTCTTATAAACTCCCCAGTTCCCTGGGGTTACTCCTAGACAATAATATTTTTCTGTCTTTGTCTACATGGCAAATTTCAATTCCCTTTACTCCTCACGGTAAGGGAATTCCATATGAGGACAATGTGATAGTTCTTTACAACAGACCCATATCTACTTCCCCATATGTGTAGTTTTGTTTGCGATACTTGGATGACATCCCTTTTCAAGAGTTGGGACTTCCTATTCTTACTAACAGTTATCTCTACACAAGGACACTTTTTTCTGCATTCCTTGTTTAGTTCAGCTGTCTCACAGTACATCATTTTTACATTGTTTGCTCAACTCCTACCCTCCATCCCTTGGATGCCTGAGGTCCTTAGGAGGAAGCATGACCCATCCATTAGTTTTTGCTACATGCTGGGCCTCTCCCAGGCATCTCAGCTTGGGAATCCCCATATGTGAAGACTCATTCCTGCTTGTTCTTGGAGATAGCACAGTTACTTACCTGTAACAGGTGAACTCTGGGAACAGCGGGAATAAGTCTTCACAACCCACCCACCTCCCCTAGGAGTTGCTCTCTCTCTCTCTCTCTCTCTTTATAATTTGTTTACTTCCCATGTGTGTGGGATGCTCTCAAAAGCTTTCTTTTGAGACGCTGGGGAGCGTTCCCACGCAGGCTCCGTCGGTACTGACATACCCATATGTGAAGACTTATTCCTGCTGTTCCCAGAGATCACCTTTTACAGGTAAGTAACTGTGCTTTATAAGAGCAGAGAAGATGGATGGAACAATGTTTTTGGTTAGTTTAAAGATTGTCATTAGTTGTTTGTATTTTATTCTACTTTGTATTGGAAGCCAATGGAGGTTGTATAGAATTGGGGTGATATGTTTAGAGATATGAGCTCTGAGGGTAATGCACGCAGCCTTATTTTGTGCTAATTGTAGGCTATGAATTGTTTGTTTGGGTAGACCATGTAGAATGCGATTGCAGTAGTCGAGGTGTGGGAAAATCATTGCCTGCAGTACAGATCTAAAGTCATTTTCTGGTAAGAGAGGTCTTAATTGTTGATTAAATCTTATTTTATTATATATGGTTCTGGTAATTAATCTTATATGGGACGTCAGGGTAAGGGACTGGTCAGTTGTGTAACCCCATGGTATTTAACTTCATTTTTAACTTCCAAGGTGACATCCTTCATCTTAATATGAATTGAGGGGTTGTAGTCCTGGTTTCTTGAGACAAACAGTACATCAGGTTTTTTTTATAGTTAATGTTGAGTTTGTGAATTTTTAACTAGCTTGATATTTCAATGAAACAGAATATGATGGGATCAAAGATAGGATTTGTTCTATCAAATGCTAGATATAGCATGATATCTGCATATATGGCATAATTAACTTGAAATGTATTAATGATGGAGCATAAGGGCTGCAGGTAAATATTAAACAACAACGCAGAGAGGGATGAGTCTTGTGGTAAGCCTTGTTGTTGGTCATAGATATCTGATGTTAGGTTGTCAATTTTGACTTCTTGTGACTTGTTCAATAGATACGATTTAAACCATTGGAGTGTAGTACCATAAATACCTATATGTTGTAGCCTATCAAGTAGAATGTCATGATTGATGGAGTCAAAGGCTGAGGTGATATCTAAGAAGATGAGAATGAATGCACTTTTGGAGTTTTCAATCCCTTTTATCAGATTGTTAAATAGTGTCAATAATAGTGTTTTGGTACTATGGTTTGGTCTGAAACCATATTGGTGTTTATGAAGAGGTGAGTGGAAGGTCAATATGGTCCTGGAGTTGAATATCTACAATCCTTTCTATTACTTTCACAAGGAACAGGATACTGGATATCAGTCTATATGACTTGAAACATAATTTGTCCAATGTTTTGTGTTTTAGGATTGGACATATAATGGCTTGTTTTAGTTCATTGGGCATAAGGCCCTATGCAAGAGAGAGATTTATCATCTTGAGAATAATTGGTGCAGTGTGGCCTTAATCCAATTAACAAGACAAGGATCAAGAGCAGATGTTGTTGTGCTTAAGCATTTTAGGATGTTTCTGAGGTGGTCAATAGACACTTGATAAAAATCTGGCCAAGATATTGTGTGAGTTGGATTAAAAGATAGATCAAGTGGCTGGGGGCTGTTCAAGGATTAAAGCTTATTGACGTAGTAGTTTGCGAGTATTTGTGGGTTTATAGTCTGGTTCTGTGAGTCATCCATGGGAGATTTGGTCAGAGATTTAACTATTTCAAATAACTCAGGGCGATTTAGTGATTTCAGGAGGATATTTGAGTAGAATTCTCTCTTTTTATTATTTATAAGATCACGGTATTCATGTAGAGTATTCATATAGTTTAATCTGTCATCAGGAGATTTTGATATTCTCCATTTATGCTCAAGTTTCCTTAGGTGTCTCTTTAGGTTTCTTATTTCTTGAGTGTACCATTGTTTAGATCTTTTTTTTTATCTTGTCTGGTTGCTTTGTTTGAATTGATGCTGAGCTGGCAATGGTGGTGTTCCATTTATTTAGGAGTTCATTTAAGTTATCAGTGTTAGTATCAATATTCATAATTGCATCCTTAATGAAGGTGTCCTTGTCAAAGCTCTTAAATTTTGAATGATGTATATATGATTCGATGGGTGTAGGTTTGTCTGACTGGAATGTCAGGTTGAAGGCGATAAGGTAATGATGATCTGACCATGATACAGGAAGTGAATTTAGCTTTTTATCTTTGGAGGTTTCATATGATTTATTTGGAAGGAATATTAAGTCAAGAGTGTTCCCTTTGTTATGCGTGGGAAACTTTATTATTTTCTGATAATCCATATCATTCATGGCATTTAGAAAGGTTGAGGCATGTGAATGGTTTAAGGAGGTTAGGTTTAGGTTGCCTAATAATATCAGATTGTGCTTGGAGGAGTGCAGACTGTTTCCATTATGTTTGCTAGACTGTTGGGATCAGTTGGTGGTGGTCTGTATACTAGGCAGAATGATATGTTGTTTTTTTCTATTACAAGGATGTCAAATTCTCCAGAGCTATTTGCTAGTGAAAGTGAAATGGTGTGATCCTTCTTTATTAGTGTAATTACACCTCCTCCACGTTTGTTAGATCTAGGAGAATGAAACATGTTATAGTTAAGAACCTTCAGATGGTTCAGGAGGACATTGTTCACTTCTGAGAGCCAGGTTTCAGTAATGAATATGTCTGGTTCGTTGTCATGAATAAGATCAACAATTACTGGTATCTTGTTCCTTATGGATCTTGCATTTATAAGGAAGCATTTTAGGAGGGTTACAGAAATTAGATCTTTAACCTCTGCCTTGGTGTTGTAGCATGTTGTGGGAGTAATATAAATTAGTCTTTTACTATTATGATGCATTCTATGATTGTGCCTGTGGTATAAAAGATGTGGGTAGTTAGCATAACTGTATTGGATTATAGGGATTTGTTGTGATTGTAACTGATATAAAGTGCGAAGTTTGACTTGTGAAAAGAGACAGTACAATAGCATTAAACAGTAAATGAAACTCACGGTCATACGGGAATACATTTTGACAATCTTATAGGAGAGAGAGATGGAATGGAAGGTAGAATATTATGTAGGATCACAAATGAGGGAGAATATACAATAAGATGGTATTTGGGTGGTTTAAGTGCTTACCGAATCTCCACACCAAAGTTCCATGCTTACGGGCCACACCAAAGGGCCCTCTGGCACGGGCCCACTAGGCACGGGTGCGCCTGAAGCGCGGTTCTTTTAGAGTCCCTGGCTAGCACGAGCTATTGGTTGAATCAGTAAGCGGAACTTACCACCTTGAATGTTCCAACAATACGCTGCTTCTCCCAATCGTGCCTGAGTCCTGTGCAGTCTGACAATTCCGTGAAGGGCCCTGTGGTGATGTGGGCAATCCAGTACCATTTTGGTGTCTCTTCTTTGTGCCTTTTCTAATTCCGCTATATCCTTTTTAAGATACGGCAACCAGAATTGCACACAGTATTCATGATGTGGTCGCAACATGGAACGAAATAAAAGTCTCTAGTATTGATCAGACACATCTTTTATAACTCAAAAACAGAAAGACAGGTGGAACTAAAAGGGAACAGGAACAGGTGTTTCAGTCTGATGGTTTCTCAAGTCTCGTTTAGAAATATATTTTTAACAGCAATGTTTCTATCTCCCTGGCTAGCAACATCTCTATTCTTATTCCTATTGGCTAATTCATAGAGCTCATGCCCCATCACCATGACAAAGCAAATTGTTATGGACTCTTGACCAATGTCCAACATCTTCTGTTCACTTTTCTTATCCTTTGCAAGGCTCCTCATGATATAACAGACATACTAATTTCTGCTATATACTTGGCATCACCTTCAAAGCATGTATTTATGCAAGTCATGCAGTTACTTTAAGGGGCTTGTTTACAAAGCCGCGGTAGCGGTTTGCGATCGTAATCGGAGCCGCGGCCCCATTGATTTCAATGGGGCCGCGGCTGCGATCGCGATCGCGAACCACTACCGCGGCTTTGTAAACAAGCCCCTAAGTTTCCAACAGTCGTCTATACTTAACAATTAAACAAGAAACTAAGCTTTTAACTATTTCACTCCTCACTAACCTCTCGAGTCCTGATGACAGCTAACAGGGCTTCCTAAACTTTGGATCCTAGCTTTGTGCCTAGTTTGCCAAAGCTTTAATCTAGCCCTGCCTATGGAAAATGATATTAGTTGCAGTACATGTATAAGGCTACCAGACGTCCTGATTTTTGGGGGGGGGGGGGGGATTGCCCCCAATTTTAGAGCTGTATCCCCAACTCCCACCTTTTTGGCAGCCTCCTGTCCCCAATTCTAGTATTACTGTTTCTGTTTCTCTGTTGATTTGTCTGCTTGGAAGTGATATCGTTACTGTCATTGGATGGATATTGATGAGGGAACAGGGTAATGACGCCTCTCCGCCACACCTTGTTACTCAAACCTGGGACTAAACTATCCCTTCCTACCCCTCCTTGCCCGCCCCCTCCATGTCCAATAAGTATCCCAGACTCGCTTGCAAAAAAAATCTATTGACCTTATAGTAGCAACTGTATGATTTACTCACTAGTTTTCATAATAAAATTAAAAACAAAGGAAATGAAATATACATCTAAATAAATTAAAATATCACTGATTACAGCTAGGGAATTATTAGTAATCCTTGTGTTTGCATGACTTTCTGTGGTGTGTGTGTGTTGTGTGCATATGTTGATTGGGACAAGTTGGGAGAAGCGAGTTAGTTTTGGTGGGTGTTTTGGGTGGTGATAGGTAGTTTGATGTGGGGCAGTTGCATGGAAGTAATCAGAGGGTATTGAGGGCAGTTTGGGAGTGTTGGAGCAGTTGTGGGGGATAGTTATTGAATGTGGGGCATTTTTATGGTCAATTGCAGGGGGATAGTTTTTAGGGCTGGAACAGTTAGCAGATGGTGGGCAGCTGCCAGAGTTATTTTTTTGGAGTGGAGACTTTTCTGAGGGGGTTAGTTTTTGGAGCTTGGAGCAACTTATGGAATGGTATGGCAGTTGCAGGTGGTAGTTTTTGGGGATGGAGGCAAGTTGTAGGGTAGTGGGGCAGTTGCAGATGGTAGCTTTTGTGGGTGGGAGCAGTTTATTTGGTGTTGGGGAAGTTCTGGGGGACAGTTTTTGAAACTTAGGGCAGTTTGCAGAATAGGGAGTGAGTTACAGGAAGGGTATTTTTAGGGGGATGGGCTATTTGCATGGTGTGGGGCAATAGTGGGGGATAGATTTTAGGGATGGGGCAGTTTGAAAGATGGTGGGCCAACTGTGAAATGGTATTTCTTGGCAATAGGGCAGTTAGTATCATTGTAGGAAAAGCTGCAGGATTACATTTTTTGGAATGGGACATCTGTGGGGTGCTGTGGAAGTTGTTGCAAGGATAGATGCAGGGGTCGTTTACAGGATGTAGTGGGAGTGGGGGCTGTTTGCAGAGGTGTTGGGGAATATGCAGGAGTTTAGTTTTTGAGGGGTTGGGAAGTTGCAGGAGGGTAGTTTTGGAGGGTATGAACAGTTGCAGAGTGGTGGGTCAAGTTGTGGAGGGTAATTTTTGGCGGTGGTGGCAGCTGCAGGGGAGTTAATTTTGGGGAATGGAGCTAGTGTGTGGGATGTTTGTCAGTTGTAGGGGTAGGTTTGGGGGTAAATATAGTTTATAGAGCCATGATAGAATTCTGGGGCTCTATTATGGGGTGGGGCAGTTTGGGTTTTGCAGAGACATGAGAACAGGAGAGAGACAGTTTGAATGAAGAAATTCCCTAGGTACTGTATGTAAGTTTCGGAACTACAGAAGCCAGAACTTGATCAATGACAGAGACTTGATCAATAATATTGTTAAGGTAGTAAAAAAAAATAAAAAGGAGCGAGGTTGTGAGACTGGATGACTGATCTGCCAGATGTGGATTACAGTATCATGTCTGCAAATATGGAAAGAAGTGGAGAGATCATGGATGCCCTACAAGAGGATTTATTTGCTCAAGCAACTGGTGAAGGAACCCACCATGGAAGAGTCAACGCTGCATCTGGTGCTCACTAACTGAGACAGTGTGTCTGATGTCCGGGTGGGTGTCCACTTGAGTAGCATTGATCACCACATAGTGTGGTTTGAGGTAAAAACCAAGGCAGAGTCCAATTGTAGCAAACACAGTCCTAGATTTCAAAAATGTTGACTTCAGTAAAATGGGAAAGTACCTGAAGGAGGAGCTGGCAGGGTGGGGTGTAATAAGGAAAGTGGAAAGGCAGTGGGCTAAACTTAAAAGGCCATAACAAGGGCAACAGATCTATATGTAAGGAAAATATATAAAAGCAAGAGGAGAAGGAACCTTACATGGTTCTTCAAAGAAATAGCTGCAAAAATAGAGGCAAAAATGGCACTGTTCACATTTTTCAGAGGATCATAAAAAGAGGAACACCGAAAAGAATACCAGATAAAGCTGAAAGAGGCAAAGAAAGAAAACAGGATGGCAAAAACACATCCAGAATTAAAAATGGCTACAGATATGAAGAGAGGTGTTTTTTGTGGAAGCCAATAGGTTGAAGATCCAAGGCAACATGGATTTCCCAAGAGAAGATCGTGCCAAACAACTCTGATTGAGTTCTTTCACTGGGTGACCAGAGAACTAGATAAAGGGATGTGATGAATGTGGTCTATTTAGATTTCAGCAAAGCTTTTAATACTATCCCTCATAGGAGGTTTGTGAATAAACTGAGCAATCTAGGGATGGATCCCAAGAACTTGTGAACTGGATCAAGAATTGGTTGACTGAAAAACTACAGAAGGTAGTGGTGAATGGAACTCACTCTGAAGAAAGGAGGGCGAGTACTGGAGTGCCTCAGGGATTGGTCTGGGACCACTACTGTTCATTGTCTTTGTGGGTGATATTGCTAAAGGGATAAAAGGAAAAGATTGCCTTTTTGCTGATGATATGAAGATTTACAACAGAGTGGAAACTTCAGAGGAACTATACAACATGAGAAAAGATCAACAAAAATTAGAAGAATGGTCTAATGCTTGGCAATTGAGATTTAATGCAAAGAAGTGCAGAGTGATGCACTTGGGATACAGAAACGCAAAGGAGCTTGTAAACGGGGGCGCTGGGTGAGAATGTCCACAGTCTTGGCAAAGGCAAATTTTAGTATGACTTGCAAAGGATTGTGGGAAATGTAGTCCATTCATACCAGAACCAGCCGTTCACAAATAAATGAGTTGTGCTTGCTCGAGTGTAAGCAAAGAAAATATATTTTATTTATGGGGTTATTTCTCCCACACAGATTTACTTGGTAGCACAAAAGGATACTTGCTTTCAGTATTATACTTAGGAAAAACAAATCATGATCAGCAACTGAACTTCTTAAGCAATCAAGCAAACAATAAAGACCTTGATGGGAACAGAAAGGTCTTTCTGTGGGCTCCTGCTAATACCTTTTAGCAGTGCTCCAAAAACAAAACAAAACCCAAAAAGTAATCAAAAACTGTTCTTTTTCAAGGATAACTTCTTGTATTTTTACACACACCCAGAAGTGTCCTTTCAGAGCTCACATGCAATTATGCAAGGCTTAATTGCTAACAATTAACCAGCTGCAAACCTTTTGGCTGGTTTACTTTCTATACGTGGCTCAAATCCTACCCTAAAGCTTTCTTGTAAACTTTTCTGGGTAGATAAAAGAACAAGATATATTTCTTTTTGATGGTTGTTGTATTTGTGAAAGTATTTTACCACAGCAGCCTAGATAGAGAGCAATCCATGTATTCACTCTGATCATTTAAAATATCTCCTTCTTCTTCAACTATCATAGAATCAATATCATAGACTGGCTCAGAGGAATTTCTTAATGGAGCACTCTCAGGACAATACTTGTTTCCCTGCTGTCTTCCAAGTGAAGAGCTAGGGCATAGATCAGTGTTCATACCTGAGCTTCCATTGCTGTTAGGGTTCCTCTCCAGATATCCTGGCCAGTATGTAGTCCAGTTTTTATGTCCAGCCTTCCAATCAAGATCCCTGGACACTGGTCTCTCTTCACATACCTTCTTGCACTGGTCTTAGGGCCCCTTCCAAATGCAGCCGTCTCCCTCACAGGTGCCGTCCGGGGATTCCTGGCTCTGTAACCCCACTCCTCTGGCTTCCCCCAGTCCAATGGAGTATGCTTGCCTCTGGAATGACTCCCAGCACACGTACTGCTATGGACTCCTTTAGACCTCCAAGATGCTTTTCTCTTCTTTCTTCCACGCTGCTTCTTGCTCTCTCTGTCCTTGAGCTCTGGGTTCCTCATCAACTCCAACTCCAACTCTTTCTGATTCTGTGTAGAATCTGTTTTACTTTTAACTTGTTTATAGGGACACTCCACCCTAGCACAGCTCGGCTGTGCTGAATCAAGCCCTGCCCTTGGAGATGAGTGATTGGGGATTACCTCATAGTTCTCCTGATTGAACACACGTTTCCCCACTTCAGCTCTTCTATAGGGTGTTTGAAACCTGGTGCATTCTGGGACTGGTAGTCTTTTATGAAAACATTCTGTTTTATTATTTCTACCAGCAAAGACAGGTTGCTTGTTCAGAGCCAATTCACCTCTATTATAGCTCCTTCCTGAACTATGATAAGCTTCCTTATCACAAGCTGTACACAATAGGGGACGAGAGGCTGGTGAGCATAGACCATGGGATGATAGTGTCTGAGGATCTCAAGGTGGTGAAGCAGTGTGACAAAGCAGCAGCCAAAGCCAGAAGGATGGTAGGCTGCATACAGAGAGGAATAAGACTGCAGGAAGAAGGTGTTATTAGTGAGGCCTCATCTCCACTCATCATACAGCCTTCTTCTTCCTAGCCCCGGCCCTCTGGAACTGTCTCCCTACTCAATTGAAATTGAGTAAGAGAGAATTTCAATTAAAAAAAAACAGTTAAAAATGCACCTTTTCATACAAGCCTTTGGGGTAGAGCCAACTTAATCTGCAGACTAGACAGTGGCCAATCGCATGTTTTTTGTGTGCGTCCCTCTGCATCTCTCTCCCTTTTCTTTCCTTTCCTTTCCTGTATAATTTTTGGAGTTCCTTTTCTGTGTGTTATAATTTATATTGTTTGCTTTTATTGTAAAGCACTCTGTATGCCTGGCAAAGGGCAGTCTATCAAATACGAATAAACCATAAACCATCTCCCAAATTACTTCAGCTCTGAAAACAGGAGAATCCACTCATGAGGAGACATCAAAGAGAGACCCAATTTTAGAAGACCTCCACAAGCTGCCCAAATCCTTCTCATTTCACAAGGTTACCCTGTTAGCCCTTTATATTGCACCCTGTTTATTGTAAGTCCAGTGAAACTTGCCTACTCTGGATAAATGTGTTACTTGTAAACCGCACTGATTTCAAATAGCGCGGTATAAAAGAAACATTAAATAAATAAATAAGGTGGTCAGGAAGATTCTAATCTCAGAATAGGATTCTGGGAAAACTCTGTCCAATACCCCAAGAAGATTTAGGTCTTCTCTTCTGCCTCCCCGAAGTGAATGATTTGGTAACTGTGGTGACTTGGAAGACCACTATTTCAGTGGAGGGAGGCTTGGCACTAAAGGGCTCTCAGGATCAGAAGGTAGACGTCCTTCTGAAAAAAGCTTTTCTTTTTCTTTGTTAGGCATGCATGTGGCGATATGTGAAGGATATGTGGCCTGTGCCTTACTTTGGTGGATTCAGCGATTGCCGAAACGTTCAGAGGTAGCCTTGGTTGGAGTCAGGAATGGTTTTTTTGCCTCATGCACTGTACGATCTTCATATGATCAGCTTAAGAACAGTAGCTTCAGCAGTGGTGGCATGGAGGTGGTTGTGGCTCCACAATTGGTAAGGTGTACTCAGAGGCTGAGTCATCTAGTAGTTTCTCCAGGAGAAGGTTGCTCAGGGGCTCTGGGTGACTCAAGAAGATTCCTGGTCTATCAACAGATTGCAGATCAGAGTCATTTGGCTAGCCTTGGAGAGATTCCTCCCAACAGTGCGAGGGATGGTAATATGGGTGTTGTCCACCAATGTCACAGTGGTAGCCTATATCAACAAACAGGGGAGAACCCAAAGCGTGGTGGTAGCAAAGGAGATTGTCTTGTTCTGCCAATAGGTGGAGAACAATCTGAAAGTGATCTCTTTGGCCCACATAGCCAGAATAGAAAATGTGCAAGTGGATTTCCTCAGCCAAAATGTCCTAAACCTGGCAAATGGGAACTGAATCCCCAGGCCTTCCAGTTGGTAGTTGGGGTCAAATTGGAGCGCAACATAAAATTCACCAGTAGCACCTGCTGAATTGCTGTGTATCTCCTAGGGGAGAGAAAAACGTTCCCTCCTCAAGTCTTGCTGAGTAGTACCTTCATGTGGTAACCCCACTGTAAAATCTATAATCTATACCAAATCTTAGCAAGGCAACACTACAGTTGAAGTATGCTAGAAATAAAAGAAAAGAAAGATTACATACTAGCCACACATCACCTAGGATGAAAAGGTACTCACCCACAGCTTACATACTAGGGCTAGAGATGGTAGTAGCTATAGTTCAGACACTGCAGATGAAGGTAACTCTGCCAGTACAGATAAAGAACATGGTAAACTTGTTCATGGATCCACTGCAGCAGGAGGTGAACACAAAAGTTAATGAAAAGGTTAAGAGGATTAACTACAATTAAGTGGCCTCCTGCAGATAAAGAGGAGATAATGTAATGCTACATTTACCCTACAAATCCTATATTCAAATCCAAAGAGTATATTAAGAGAGTCCACCAGAAGAAAAATGTATATTACTACAGAAAAACCGCACAAAGCAACCAATGCAAATTTAATATCCCTAATTTTAAAGATCAAAATAAAGAAGCACTTCTTAAAACAACTGAGGGCCTTTGTAAAATTAAGTGAGAGAAAGAGACACCTAAGCAGGAGCACCAGATGAAAGATATAAGCAGAAAAAGAAAAAAAAAGCCTGAGACAGGAACAACAGAAGAAAAGCTGATGCAAAAGAGAAATAGGGGGTCTGGAAAGGAAAGGCCAGTGCACAGGAAGAAGGAGAGAATCCAGGAAAGAGCACAAGACCAGATGCAGTGAGAGAAAGAAGGGATACAGAAAGGAACACAAGAAAAAAGGTTGATGAAGAGAGAGAAATGAGTATTCTGGGTTCCTTGAGAGAGAAAGATACTCAAGTTGAATTTCACACCTAAAGTAAAGAGTATAAGTAAGATGAATATGGCCATAGCCTGTATAAAGGGATAATCTATTATTACCGCAGCAATAAATCAAATACAATATTGTGCAGCCAAAATTATTACTGAGAGAATCCTACCAATGAAACCACAGGACCAGAAGAAAAAGGAGATGGATTGCAACTCCTTTAGAAAAAAACGCATTGAAGGTAAAATAAAATCACTGCATACAAAGGTGTCTCTGATAGACAGGTATCTAGAAAGATAATTTGGAAGATCCAACATATCAAACTGAAACATGCTGCATTAAGAAAAGAAGACCTTACATTTATATGCTTCAAAAATAAATTGAAATTGAATACAAAAATACAAGCCAAGAAAAGAATGTCTTAATTTTTCCAGATAGAAAGAAAGATCATAAGACTAGAAAAATGGAGAAAGATGGCTTTCAGGGCAGGGCCAGTGCAATCATTAGGCAAACTAGGCGGCTTCTTAGAGTGGCAGTGGTCTAGCGGTGGTCAGTTGCCACCACAGCCACCCCTCTCTGGGACCTGCAGAGGTGGCAATGGCCTCAAACAGCCCTGTGGCTCTTATCTTACACTTCAGTACCACAACGTTGTTTGCATCCACCCCCACCGACCCCCAGTGCCAACTTCCTGTTTGCATGGGAGCAGAATCAGCTTCCGCCCCCATGCAAGTAAGAAGTCAACATCAGACAGTGTAGGGATCGGAAACAAACAGTCCCACAGTGCTGAGGTTTTAAGGTAAGCACTATGGGGCTGTTTGAGGCTATTGCCACCAAAGTAGGTCCTGGAGAGGGGCAGCAGTGGGGGCCGGAGAGGTGGAAGAGGGGGCGCAAAGGATGAGGTTCGCTTAAGGCGCCTCATCTCCTTGCACCGGCCCTGTTTCAAGGTAGTGGTGCTGAAGTATTGAAATAGGAAAGAACATTAATATGGTAAAAATACCACCAACTAAAGTTGAAACAGAAATTCCTGGAGAAACCTCTACAAGGACCCTGTAGAGCAGTGGTTCTCAAACCTGCCCTGAGGGACCACCAGCCAGATGGGTTTTCAGGATATTGACATTGAATATGCATGAGATAGATTTGTATCCCTACGATCTCCATTATATGCAAATCTCTCTTATGTTAATTTATTGTGGTTATCCTGAAAACACAATGGGCTAGTAGTCCCCCATGACAGGTTTCAGAACCATTGCTGTAGAGCACACCTGAAAAGTGGAATGGCTACCCTGCATATGGAAGAATTTAGAAAAGCAAACATCAAACCTGTGGAATAGCCTGTAGTACCAACAAAATAATTTTAAAGAAGGTTTAAAAGAGCCCCAAAGTGGAAGAGCCCTGGCCCCCCAGATGGAATGACCAATTTTTAGTTCAGTTAACATCACTCCACCAAGATCTGGCAAACTGCAAACATCAGTTATCAAGCAGCCAGACTTAAACATCACAATGACTAATAACAGAAAAACATGTATTTTCCAAAGGGAGAGCCAAGTAACATTCCCAAACTTTACAGACCAATAACATGTCTATTTACAATCTATAAGTTGTTTACTGAAATTGATGCAGACTTATATATATGATTATATCAATTCCAACAACATTGTGCAGTAGAGCAGAATGGCAATACGAGAGTATATGGAACCGTAGACCAGTTAGCACTGAATAAAGTCATCATGGCCACTGCTAAGAAATGCAGAAATCTCAGTCTAGTGTGAATTGCCTATAAGAGAGGCCTTGATAATATCCCATACTCTCAGATAATAAATTTCCTTGAAGCATACAAAGTAAACTCTGAATTGACTGGGTATATTGGACCCAATATTGAATTGGGGAGGCTATGCACCGCTATGACACATAGCCCTGCCCATCGACCCTTAACTCTAGATATTCAATGATGCATTGAATATCCGGGGTCTCCGCACATGCCCCGGAGCTGCTGAAGCTAACCAAGTAGCGGCGATATTGCAGTGCTACCCCGTAGCTTCCACAGGTAAAACTAGGCCATCTTTTGCTATGGGTAGCAGTGCAATATTGCCACTACACAGTTAGCGACAGTCTCCACCTCTGCTCAGCTCCAGAATGCCCCCAAAATGCCCCGATGCTAACTGCATAGCATGGGGATATGTAGCGGGGTTAGAAGAGGTTATTCAATGGCACTAACTGTGTAAATGCCATTGAATGTCCCGATTTAAGATATTTACACAGTTTACTGGGCTGTAAACCATGTAAATGCCTTTCGAATATGGGGCCCATCAAGTTCATCATGAAAGATGTGACAAAACTTTTTCAATAGTATTTTTTTAGGTATCTTGAGTATTTTTTGTTATAATTGTTTAAAAAAAGAAACAAAATGTGGCAAACCACACTCCATGTGAAGTATGAAGATATTTCTTGCTAGCTCTTAATGTTAGGAATGGAAAACTATTTCAGGAAGAAGCTACTTTTTGCCACCTTTGCATGGTGCTTAACCCACTCTCATTAGCCTTAATCCTAAAATGATAACAATCCAGAGGTAACATCACATTTACTGTTTGTAGATGAGTTAGAAGCTCTAAAAGTTCAAGGTGGAATATTCACACAGGTGCTAGCGCTGCTAACATGGTGCTGAAATCTAAACCCAAATATTCAATGCTAGGGTCATATCCAGCTCCAGCATTGAATATCCAGGTTTGCTGCAGTTGCCAAATGCTAACCAGGCAGTGGTGATATTGAGCCACTGCCCAGTTAGCATTATGCGGCAAACGTTAGGCCAGGGTTTCTTGCACCTGACTTTTACGGCATATCACTAACTGGATAGCGGCTCAATATCACCCCTGCACAGTTAATGATCGATGCCACCTCCGTTCTTCCCCGGAATGCCCCCGGATCGCATCAGGGCGTGTAGAGGTGGCACTTGTGGATATTCAGCAGCACTAGCCATGTTAGTGCCACTGAATATCCAACTCAACTGCATTTACACGGTTTGCAGGTCTGCAAACCATGTAAATGCCTTGGAATATTCCCCTCCCCCAAGTGACCAAGAATTAGCAGAACTCCTCCATGTAGTGAAAAGTTTTTCAGTTGACATCGAGATGACTTTTGGCCTTAACAAATGTGCTACGGCAACTTTTCTTAGAAGAAAATTGAGTAAAACTGAAAACATCTCCCTAAATGAGGACTATGACATCAAGGAACTTGAACAGAAAGATGCATATAAATACCTAGGACTAGAGAAAGGAGCAACCTTCAAGCAAAAGTTACTGAGAGAAGGTGACATTTTACTTACTGGATAATGTCCTTTCCTTGAATCCTGCTAGGCCAGTCCAGACAAGAGGGTTGTGTTTCCCTATCAGCAGAGGTGGAGACAGAGGTTTCTGATGACTTCATTCTGAATTATATCTGGATCCAGGTCTGGCCCGTCCATTGAGCAAGAATGTTGTTTGCAAAGGACCCTGCATTTCAGGGGGCCCTGCGCAAACAACATTCTGCTTTTAAAGACTTCGGTAAATTAAAAAACAAAACAAAAAACTGGCTGCATCTACTGAAAGGTGTTTCTCTGGAGACTCCTCGTTGGATTCTAGTGACAACAGATGCAAGTCTCTCCGGATGGGGTGCTCTCTGTCAGCATCAATCGATGCAGGGGATGTGGTTGACTCAGGAGGCGCAATGGTCCATAAATTGACTGGAAGCATGGGCGGTTCACCTGGCTTTGCAGCATTTTCTGCCTCTCCTCGAGGCACGGGTGGTACGAGTTCTATGCGACAACGCAACGACAGTGACATATATCAACCACCAGGGCGGCATCAAGTCCCTAGGAGTATCCATGGAAATGGCCCTTCTCCTTCCCTGGGCAAAAGCACATCTGCAGGCTCTCTCAGCGCAACACATCGCAGGGGTGCAAAACTTGCAAGCCAACTTCCTCAGCCGACACACTCTCGATCCCGAATTCTCTTGGGCTTTTCAGAGAATTATCCGAACATGGGGGCAGCCGATAATGGATCTAATGGTGACAGCAGCGAATTCCAAAGTACCGGTCTTTTTCAGTCGCAGGAGGGAGTTTCACTCCTCCGGATTGGATGCCCTGGCTCAACCTTGGCCGCAGGGGGAGCTACTATACGTGTTTCGTCCATGAGTTCTCATCGGCAGAGTACTCCAAAAAAATTCTGTTACACTGGGGGAATGTGATCCTGGTAGCTCCCGACTGGCCTCGGAGGCCTTGGTGTGTGGACCTCGTTCGATTAACTTGAGTACCACCATTGCATCTGGGTGCTCGTTGGGGTCTACTACATCAAGGCCCAATTCTGATGGAATACCCGATTCGCTACTCGCTTACGGCCTGGCTCTTGCAAGCTGATGCCTAAGCGGTAAAGGTTATTCGAGTAGCGTGATCACAACCCTCCTAAGGATGCGCCATCTGTCGACTTTGTCAGCGTATGCCTGAGTTTGGCGCATCTTCGAGGCTTGGTGCACAGCGGAGTATCTTTCCTTGGAAGATGGGCATCCCAAAGATTCTTACCTTCTTCCAGGAGGGTCTGGATAAAGGGTTAGAGCACTGGGGTCCCTCCGGGTGCAAGTAGCTGCATTGATTTGTTTTCGGGGGCCTGTTGGTGATCGCTGTGTAGCGTCCCATGTGGATGTGTCCCGTTTCCTTAAGGTGGTTTGAACTCCATTTCAGCCTCTGCTATCGACATGGGATCTGTCCTTCATCTTAGGGGTTTTGATGTGGGCTCCTTTTGAGCCACTTAAGCACATCACCGTGAGAAATTTAACGCTTAAAACTGTGTTTCTAGTAGCAATGACTTCGGCACGGAGAGTATCCGAATTACAAGCACTGTCCTGCAGGGACTCTTATCCTTTCTTCTCAAACGAAGGGGTCCTCTTGCGTACTGTTCCTTCTTTCCTTCCAAAGGTACTTATGTCGTTTCATGTCAATGAGCCGATTTTTGTACCGTGTTTTTCAGAGGATCAGTGTGCAAGCGAAAATAAGGGACTCCGTTATCTGGATCTTGGCAGAATCCTTTGAAGGTATCTTCGGATAACCTTCTGTGTCTCGGATCATCTTTTCGTGCTGTTTGTTTGCTGGACCCCGAAAGGATCAAGCTGCTTCCAAGAGCACAATCGCTCGGCGGTTGCGGTTGGCAATTGAATTGGCGTACATACTTAAGGGGAAACCTATTCCTATTGGTCTCCGAGCACACTCTACATGAGCGCAAGGTACGTCTTGGGCGGAGCGCTTTCAGGTTCATCCTCTTGATATCTGTCGGGCGACCACGTGGTTCTCCCTGTCCACTTTTGTGCATCACTATTGACTTGACACTCAAGCTCGGGAAAAAGCGCAGTTCGGAGCAAAGGTTGTCTTGGCGGCTGTGTCTTCCCACCCAAAGGGCAGTTATCTTGGGTACATCCCACTTGTCTGGACTGGTCTAGCAGGATGTATTGGAAAGAGAAATTTTCACTTACCATTAATTTCCTTTCCTGGAAGCCTGCTAGACCAGTCCAGGACCCTCCCTATTCTGATTATCTAGTTCAGAGGTGTATTGCGGAACAACCAAGACTTTGCAGTGGAGTGTATCGCCTCTTGTAAATATTTGCTTCATGGTTACATCTGTTTTCCATTATGACTTGTTACAATATTGGAGCGCCCTCTACTGGGAGTAGCTAGATATTATCAGGGAACAGCTGTCAGGCTACTGGTATTTTTTTTTTTTATTTGTCTCTGTCTCCAACATCTGCTGGTAGGGGGACTAAACCCACTTGTCTAGACTGGTCTAGCAGGATTCCAGGAAAGGAAATTAACGGTAAGTGAAAATTTCTCCTTTTGAACTCTCAGTCACAATGAGCAGAAGCAATTGGTAAGAGCCACGGTGGGATTGGGGGAGTGGGAGAGTTGTTTATTAGTGGAGTCCATTGTAGGGAGGATGGCACTGTTCCCTCTAAGCTGTGCACGTGTGCACGTGCGCACACCTCGCCAAGCGAGCGCACAAACTTTACAACAGAGCGCACAAAAATTATGGTTCTGATTCTGATAGAAAACAACACAGACATCTTAAAATTTAAAAGTTGTTGTGTATTTACGTTTTTCACAAGTTCTACAATTATTTTCTAGTGCAGTCAATGTGGTGTACATACTGTATTCTGACGTGTAGTCAAATTTTCAAGTATATAACTCTGAGTGTCGTTATGTGGCGCACAAAAATTTAACCTTTCTTCAAAAGCTGCACAGCTGATATTTTATGCGCACAGCCTACAGAAAATTAGAGGGAACATTGGAGGATGGGGCTATTGAACTTGGTATTGATGTCAAGAGGGGCTCTGTCTGAGGGGAGGCTTGATATTGGGATGGGGAAATTGATGCTCTTGTCGGAGAAGAGGTGGGGGAACTGATGTCAGCCTTTGAACTTGTCCCTTCAAGCTCACACAGGTGTGTGCCTTGAGGCAGGTGTAAAAACCAACATGGTATCGTTTAAGTCTAAACATAAACATTCCTCTTGTAAAAGGGGGACTATGCGTTTAGATTTCACTGGTCAACATTGAAATCGTTACTGACTTTAATATAACATTAAAAAAAATTATTGGCTCTCATTTTGAAGATATTGCATGTAGTTCATTTTTGACGTTTCACCGTAAATTTATCCAGTAGGACATCAACAACATCCCAAATAAGCCTTGAATGATGTAATATTGCATCACATTGCATAATACCAGCGTGCACACATCATCCAGAGTTGATTGCATCATTTTCTGATGCAATGCAATACTACTGCCAGACAGCTGCTGAAGTCATCTGACGTCAGCAGTGCACTATACGCAGTCGGAAAGGTTGGGCATTTAAAATATTTCAGACTGTGTGTGAGACAGTTTAAGCTACTGTTACATGTAACTTTTATTAATCATATAATTTTAGCTATTTAGGTACAATACAGAACAGTAATGCCGCAAAAGTGCGTTAATACCGTTGACAATTTCTGCTACATTTGTGGGGAAGTGACATTTGCCAACCAGAAGAAAAGTATCACTTCTCAACTGAAGAAGGCATATCATCTTTACTTCGGATGCAAGATTGGTGACCAAGACAAGCCTTGGGCCCCGCATATATGCTGTGCTACATGTACAACACAGCTTTCACAGTGGTTGAATTGCAAAAGACTATCAATGCTGTTTGCAGTCCCCATGGTGTGGAGAGAGCCAAGCAACCACATAAATGACTGTTACTTCTGCTTGGTTCCTCCTCTTTCCAGCAGAATAATGAAGCAAAAGAAGTCGAGCATAGTCTACCCAAACATTCCGTCTGCATTGAGACCAGTTCCACATGGTGAGGGACTTCCTATTCCAGAACCTCCATCAGAATATTCTCTTGATTCATCTGATGAGGACAAGGGTGAGCCGACCTGTTCTTCTCCTGGTCCGTCAGCATGCAGTGACCCAGATTTTCACTGGGATGCATATCAACTTCACACAGAATAACACAGGAAGAACTAAATGACCTGATTCGTGATTTGGACTTATCCAAGAACAAGGTAGAATTGCTAGGATCAAGACTCCAACAATGGAATCTTCTAGAAGAAGATGTCAACATTACTTCATATTGAAAGCGCCACCAGCAGTTGGAGCCTTTCTTCAGAAAGGAAAGTAATCTGGTATTCTGTTCCGATATTGAAAGCCTCATGAATGCCTTAAAAATCACTCATGACCCACAGGGCTGGTGGCTATAAACTCTTCGAAACTGAGTCTGAAGGCTGTGTTTTGAACAATGGAAACCGTTTTCCATCTATTCCAGTAGCGCATGCCATCCACATGAAAGAGACATACGATAACTTAAAGCATCTACTGACTTCCATTAACTATAACAAGTACAGCTGGCACCTCTGTGGTGACTTGAAGGTAGTTGCCCTTTTAATGGGACTGCAGCAGGGATATATAAAATACATGTGTTTCTTATGTGAGTGGGATAGCCGAGCAAGGGATTGGCACTACTTGCAGAAGGAATGGAATCGCAGACAAAATGTAACAGTTGGAGAGAAGAATATCCAGGACCCAGCTCTGGTCGAGGCTCACAAAATCCTGCTATCACCCCTTCACATCAAACTAGGCTTGATGAAAAACTTCGTGAAAGCCATGGACCACACTTCGCCAGCTTTCCGATACCTGCATGAAAAATTCCCTCGATGCAGCGAAGCAAAGATTAAAGAAGGAGTTTTTGTGGGTCCTCAGATTCGAGAGCTCTTCAAAGATGACCAGTTCAACAACTTGCTGCAGGGTGATGCGAAACAAGCATGGAATGCTTTTTGCCTAGTGTCAACAAACTTTCTCGGGAAGGTTAGGGCAGAAAACTACAAGGAACTAGTAGAAGACACGCTGATACAGTATCAGAAACTTGGCTGCAATATGTCTCTAAAGATCCATTTCCTTGATTCCCATCTTGATTTCTTTCCTGACAACTGTGGTATGGTTAGTGATGAACAGGGCGAACGTTTTCACCAGGATATCGCAACGATGGAGCAAAGATACCAGGGAAAATGGTCCACTACAATGCTGGCTGACTACTGCTGGACACTCCCCAGAGAAGCTCTCGAACAGCTGTACAAGAGACAGGTGAAAAAATCTAAGAAGTAGTCTATGACTTGGCTTTTTACAGGTATTAACCGAAGGCCTATTATATTTACTATTGACATGCATTTCGTGATGTGAACATTAATTCTTGTAGATTACCAAAATATTAGGGCCAACTTTGCAATTTCAGTGTTATATTTGTGTTCGGTATATAAAAATTGATAAGAAATGACTATTTTTATTTCAGTAACATGACTTTTGTAAAAATTTGTTGACCAGTGTTTTCGGCCCACCTAAACCATACCTTAGCCACACACAAACCACACCCTTCTGTAGTCTGGAAATAGTGCCGGTTTTCACATATAAATAGCCACTTTCTAAAATCACTCTTTGCACATGAAGCCAATCTACATGTCTGAATGTCATTATTTACACATGGAAATGCTTCTAAAATACCCCCCAGTAGTCATTTTCATACAAGGGAAATTAATAAAGAACCAAGGACTGGGTTATTACTAGCATATATAAAATGACTTAGTTTGTTTTGCCAAACATCAAAAACAGTTACCAAATCAGACCATTTGGGGGATGGCCTGGTGCATATTAGTTGGATCCATGCTTGTTTAAAGGCTTTTTATGGTGTCTGCTAATAGTTTGCTAGTGCCCATTTATATTTAGAAGTCACCCTTTAGGAGTTGTGGCTGTCGGAGTGTGAGGGAGGAGTGCGTGCCCTGTTGAGGGCTCTACAGTGAGCTGGGACTATCTGCCGCGGCTGCGGGTTTACTGCAGGCACTCCTGGGACAGCCGGATACCGGCTGGGACCTCCGGTACCTTAAATTCCCCTCTTTGACCATCTGAAGTGGAGTTGTGGCTGTCGGAGTGTGAGGGAGGAGTGCGTGCCCTGTTGAGGGCTCTACAGTGAGCTGGGACTATCTGCCGCGGCTGCGGGTTTACTGCAGGCACTCCTGGGACAGCCGGATACCGGCTGGGACCTCCGGTACCTTAAATTCCCCTCTTTGACCATCTGAAGTGGAGTTGTGGCTGTCGGAGTGTGAGGGAGGAGTGCGTGCCCTGTTGAGGGCTCTACAGTGAGCTGGGACTATCTGCCGCGGCTGCGGGTTTACTGCAGGCACTCCTGGGACAGCCGGATACCGGTGGGGACTTTGCTTGGTATAAAGTGCAACTTTGTTTTCCTCCGCGTCCGTGGAGCGCGTCCGTGGGGCGTGTTTGAAGGAGCGTGTCTAAAGGGGCAGGTCCTGCCCCTTGGACGCCCCTTCGACGCTCCATCGACGGAGGTATTGTGTTATGTTGATAGTCGCTGGGCTTAGCTCTGTGATTTATGTTGTACCTTAATACATTTTCCTTTATATTGCTGGGTTTATTATGGGGAAAAGGAAGGCTAAACTGCAGGGCAAGTCCCAGGCGGCCGCCCTTGATGGGGCGAAACCAGCTGGCCCTTTAGATAAACATTTTGCTCCTGTGCCTGTTGCTCAATCTTCCCCGGAGGGGGTGTCCCTGAGCCCGGGGGGAAGATCTTCTTCTCCCCCCTGTCCTGGTGTGGATGGTTTGTGTATGTTAGGGAGTTCGCCTCTGTCGGTTAGTAGGGATAAAGCCGTGATTAAATTGCCTTCTCCTGTTTTGTTGACTGCACTGGATGGCTCCGTAGAGCTACCAGTCCTGGCTTCTGAAACGGAAGTTACCTTGAAAGATTTATGGGGGGCTTTGAAATCTATTGATGCCAAAGTGTCAACAACTTTTGGCTCCTTAACTTCCTTTTCTCAAGATACTGCTTTAGCTATACAGCAACTCGATAAGAAAGTTTCTTCACTTGATAAGGCTGTTGATAAACTGGAGTCTCAAGTGCTCCCACTCCAGTCTATAAATGTAATGGGCATTAAAGATTCTTTGATTTTGCATTCCAAACTGGAGTCACTTGAAAATTCCATGAGGTCATGTAATCTGAGAATTTTAAATTTTCCCTATACTTCTCTGTTGTCATCAAAAATCTTATTTGATAAATATGTGAAAGAAGTGCTTGCCTTTTCAGATATAATAGAGGTTAATCAGATTTATTATATTCCTTCTGGTATCAAAAAGCTAAATGTTGTTGACGGAGAACTTGATGAGATTGTCCCCCGTATCGCTAACCTTACTGCCTTCTTAGAGGACTCCTCTGATAACATTACTATGCAATCTACTTTATTGGTCACGTTACCTTCTGTCCAGGTAAAACAACGTATTTTGAAAGTTTTCTTTAAAGTGAAGTCTGTTTTATTTTGCGGACAGAAAGTTAACATCTTTCCAGATGTTTCCCGTAGCACCCAGTTGAGGCGAAGGCAATTCTTGTCTCTTAAGCCTCAGGTTCTAGCTCTGGGTGCTACGTTTTTTTTACGTTTTCCTTGTAAGTGCCTAATTGATTTTAAAGGTGCTTCATTTGTATTTCTTGACGTATCTCATCTGGAACGTTTTTTTGACTGATCATCAGGGCTCAGCAGGATTAGATGGCGCTGATAATTGTTCCTCCTGATAAGTGGCAGTTTTGCCTGTTTTCTTGTTTCTAAATAGATTATTATTATTTAGATAACAGCTAGCTCCCTTGATGAGGTCTGCTTTGCTATGTATGTGATGTTGATGCTTTATTTTGTATCCTGTGGTTATTTTTTCCTTTACATATAATGGCAAATTGTCCTGTATTTTATTTGGTTATTGTATATGACTGAAAATCTAATAAAAAAAAAAAAAAAAAAAAAAAAAAAGAAGTCACCCTTTAGTTTGTGGGTGTTAGAATATGTTTGTTGCTAATTTGAGAATTTATGCAAGATTGTGAGTGGTTTGGGGTGCCGTTTTTTTTGCAATTGAAACTTTAGGTTGCTTTTGGGGGAGGACTTTGTGCCAGGAATATTTTAGGGAGTGTCACTTAGGTGCCAAGCACGATGTGTACGATGTGTACTGTGGAGAAAATGTTAATACATTGGATTTAAGTTAGGCATTTTGGAGGTGCTCATTTATAGCTTGGGCTCTTGCTTCCAAGTTTTTATTAATTTGGGTCTGTTAGCCAGTATTCTGAGCTCATGCAAGCATCCAGTCATTTCATCATAAGCTATTAAAGAGCAAATGATAATGCTTTCCACCTGTTGTGTCTTACAGACCATGTCCCGACCGGCAATGACTAAATCACGGGCGGAGAAAATCCGAACCTCCATTCCCACTCCCCTCCCCGCACCAACTGCCCCGCAAATAGTGGACATTGTTCCAGGCCGTTTCTCAGAGGCAGATTGGATCTCTATGGTGGCTGTGGAGGAAGGGGAAGAAATTGTAGGAGAGACTGTAGATGAACTGATCAACCTGGTCATGAAGCAGTGCTTTCAAGTGTATTTACAACGACAGGTAATTACAGAAATTCTGAGATTCAAGGGGTGCTTTCCTTAGGTAGAAATGGTATCAAATCACATGCGAGAGGGAATAATAATGGATCTGGTACTTAACTGGAGAAGGTGTTTCTAATGTCAAAGTAGGTGGTCATCTGAGCTCCAGCGATCATCAGATAAAGCACAGTTACTTACCTGTAACAGGTGATCTCTGGGAACAGCAGGAATTAGTCCTCACATATGGGTACGTCGGAACCGACGGAGCCTGCGTGGGAAAGCTCCCCAGCTTCCCAGAAAGGAAAGCTTTTGGGGCCTCCCACAGCGCATGCGCGCTGCCTTCCCGCCTTCCTGACCAATTCTCCTCAGTTCGAGTTTAAAGCTGAGACAATAGAGAGAGGAAAGGAAAGAGAGAGAGAGATACAACTCCTAGGGGAGGTGGGTGGGTTGTGAGAACTAATTCCTGCTGTTCCCAGAGATCACCTGTTACAGGTAAGTAACTGTGCTATCTCCAGGAACAAGCAGGAATGAGTCCTCACATATGGGGACTCCCTAGCTAAGATGCCGGGGAGATCCTCCTCCAAGAGTTCCTCTTCTTCCTATGGATCTCAGGCATCCATTCAGGGAAGGTGGGCAGGAGTTGTTTAAGAATGGAACAGGTGTCTGAGGACAGCCTGACCAAACAAGGCATCCCGGCAGGAGTCCTTGTCCAAGCAGTAATGGGCTGTGAAGGTATGAACCGAGGCCCAGGTGGCTGCTCGACAGATCTGATCGATGGATACAGAGTGAAGATGAGCCATAGATGTGGCCATGGCTCTCACATTGTGAGCTGTGACATGGCCTTCCAGAGAAAGGTTTTTACTCTGGTAAGCAAAAGAAATACACTGAGCAATCCAAGTGGACAGTGTTCTTTTTGAGACTGGAAGTCCTAAATGAGAAGGATCAAAAGCAACAAAAAGCTGAGAAGACTTTCGATGTTGCTGTGTCCTGTGGATGTAAAAGGCAAGAGCTCTTTTACAATCTAAGGTATGTAGGTTCCTCTCTGCACTGGATGCATGAGGAGCTGGAAAAAAGACAGGTAGATATACTTCTTGATTAAGATGAAAAGGTGAGACCACTTTAGGCATAAAGTGAGGATTTGTCCTAAGGACTACCTTATCATGATGGAACCTTGTATAAGGTGGATTAGCCACTAAAGCCTGCAGTTCACTGATGCGGCGAGCAGAAGTGATTGCAATAAGGAAAATAACTTTCCAGGAAAGAAATTTCAAGGGGGTAGTGGCTAAGGGTTCAAAGGGTGGCTTCATTAGCTGACCAAGAACCACGTTTAAGTCCCATGCCACCGGAGGTGGGCGAATGGGAGGCTTAGTTAAAGTTAGGCCTCTCATAAATCTTGCAATAAGGGGATGAGAGGAAACAGGTTGTCCATTGATAGGTTTAAGAGATGCTGAAATAGCACTCAAATGGACCCTTACAGAATTCGTTTTAAGGCCTGCATTGGAAAGATGCAGGAGATATTCGAGTAAAGAATTCAAAGGTAGTGCTAGAGGGTTAAGACCCTTTTGGGCACAGCAAATGGAAAATCTTTTCCATTTAAAAGCATAAGAACGCCTGGTGGAAGGTTTCCTAGAGGCATGGAGGATATCTTTCACCTGTTGAGAAAGATTGAAGTCTTGAAGGTCTAGGCCTTCAGTAACCAAGCTCTGAGGTGAAGGGACTTGGGGTTTGGGTGCCACAAAGTCCCCTCCTCTTGAGACAGAAGGTCTGGAGCAGCTCCCAGATCCAGGGAGGGGGCCTGGGAGAGATGCAGAAGTAGAGGGTACCACACTTGGCGTGGCCAGCGTGGAGCTATGAGGATCATTGATCCTTGATCCCTCTGCAGTTTGAAGAGAGTCTTGGGAATCAAAGGAATGGGTGGAAAGGCATACAGGAAGGCCTGACCCCAGTGAAGGAGGAAGGCATCCTTGGCCTGAGCTCCCTGACACGGAATTCTGGAACAGAACCGGGGAAGTTTGGCATTCCACGGACTTGCAAACAGGTCTATGTCCGGGGTTCCCCATTTCTGAAAGATTCTGAGTACCTGATCCATGTGCAGGGACCATTCGTGTGGAAGCAGAACTCGACTGAGTCTGTCTGCCCAAGAGTTTTGGATTCCTGGGAGATATACTGCCAGGAGATGGATTTGATGCTCTCTGGCGAAGACCCACAATTTTAGAGCTTCGTTGCAAAGCGACAGAGAGCCAGTTCCTCCTTGTTTGTTTATGTAGAACATGGCTACTTGATTGTCGGTATGAACAAGGACTATCATGTTGAGGAGGAGGGTATGAAAGACCTTGAGAGCAAGGAAAATTGCTCGCAGCTCCAGAAGGTTGATATGAAGGGTGGTCTCCTGTGGAGACCAAGTGCCCTGAGTGGAGAGGTCTTGGAGATGAGCTCCCCAACCTGTTTGGGAGGCATCTGTAGTGAGAGTTGTTTGGGGTAACAAAGGTTGGAAGGGGGCCCCCAACGACAGATTTTGAGTGGATATCCACCATTAGAGAGACCAAAAAATACGTTTTGAGGTTGCTATTTGGTCTGAGAGAGCTCCTGATGCTTGGGTCCACTGGGTGGACAAAGTCCATTGAGCTGCTCTCATATGTAGGCGAGCATAAGGCACCACATGAACTGTGGAGATCATGTGGCCTAGCAGTTGTAGCATCTCCCTGGCAGTCAAGTGGCTTCTGGACTGTATTTGAGAGGCTAAGTGCACTAGACGGTGGCAACGGGCCTGAGGAAGATAGGCCCTTGCAGTGGTGGTATCTAGCCAGGCCCCTATGAATTCTAGGGACTGAGTAGGGGTGAGTTGAGACTTCGGCAGATTGATGACGAGTCCCAGATACTGTAGAATGCGTCTGGTGTGGTCCAGGGAAGTCTGAGCTTCGGACTGAGATGGAGCTCGGATGAGCCAGTCGTCCAGGTATGGGAAGACAAATATTCCCAGAGTGCGTAGAAATGCAGCCACTATTGACATGCATTTGGTGAACACTCTTGGAGCAGAGGCTAGACCGAAGGGGAGTACTCTGTATTGGAAATGTTTTCCCTTGAACAGAAATCGTAGGAATTTCCTGTGAGATGGATGGATGAGTATATGTGTGTACGCATCCTTTAGGTCTAGAGAACAAAGCCAATCCTGACTCTGTAGGTATGGAAGGAGAGTACCTAGAGAGAGCATCTTGAATTTCTCCTTGTATAGAAATTTGTTCAATTCTCTCAGATCTAGAATGGGTCTGTGCCCTCCTGTTTTCTTGGGGATGAGAAAATAAGGGGAGTAAAACCCTGACCCCTGTTGAAGAAGAGGAACCTCTTCTATTGCCCCTTGGGCAAGAAGGGTGGTCATCTCCTGACCCAACAGGTATAGGAGAGATGGGGGAGAATTGAATTGTCTCACCATGGTATGGGGAGGAAGGCTGGAGAAATGTAGTTTGTAGCCCTCTCTGATGATAGAGAGGGTCCACTGTTCTGATGTGATTTGTTCCCATCTGGGAGCAAAATGAGTTAACCTTCCGGGAATGGTGAGAGGCTCTGGTTGTTGCAGAGCTAGAAAGGTTAAGTTCTCTGGAATAGAGTCAAAAACTCTGAGGGGGTTGGGACTGCTGGACTGTAGCAGCCCCTGTAGACTTTGCTCTGGCCTGTTTAGATTGCTGACGCTTAGGAGCAAAGCGAGCTTGGGAAGATTGCTGGCCAGTATTTGTGGAAAATCTGGTCTTTTTATAGAAAGGCTTCTTAAAAGATTTTTTCTTGGCAGGGGTAGAGGTAGACTTAGAAAGTCTATCTAAAGCAGCATTCTCTGCATCCATTTGAGTGGCTTTGATTTGCCACTCTTTGCCAAACAGATTTTCACCTGTACAGGGCAGATTGCCCAAGCCCTCTTGTACCCAGGGCTCCAAATCAGAGCCTGGAGCCAAGCAAGTCTGCGAGCAGCTATGGCAATGCCCGAGGCTCTGCTAGCTCCCTCAAAGGAGTCAAAGGCTGCTCTATTGGAGAACTTTGAAACATCTTGAGTATGCTTTAGCAAAAGAAGGAACTCCTCCTTTCTATCCTCTGGGATAAAGGGGAGAAAATGACGTATCTTTAGTGCAATCTCTTTCAAAAACATGCCCATATAGAGGCTGTATGAATTGATTCTGGCAATAAGCATGCTAGCCTGGAAGATTTTCCTACCAAAAGCATCCAGAGTCCTACATTCTCTTCCTGGAGAAGTAGAAGAGTGCCTTTTAGTACTCTATCTTTTTTATAGCAGACTTCACCACAATAGAGTGGTGAGGGAGCTGAGTTTTTTTAAAACCAGGAGAAGGAGGAACCCGATACATGGTGTCCAAACGTCGAGAATGTGGAGATAGGGTGAGAGGAGCCTCCCACAAGTCCATCATGTGTTCTTGAAGAATTTCATGTATGGGTAAGGTGGCTGCCTCTTTGGGAACCTTAGAGTATCCTAAAATATCTAAATTTTTTGCTCTAGGTTCCTTTTCAGAGGTTACTGAAATGGAGAGTCCTTTAGCTACTTCAAGAATGAAGTCTTGAAAGGACAAATCCTCTGGAGGAGACATTCTCCTCTTTGGAGAAGAGGGCTCCTCAGGAAGAGTGAAAGATACATCAGCAGAATCATCTGAGGTATCAGAATCCTCAGAAGACTCGAAGTACCGTCTATTAGCTTCCAGAGATCGATACGCGTACCGACCGGTATCGACATCGGGCGTACCGGGAATCGGATCGGTATCGAGAAAACCTCCGGAACCAGAGACCGGAACCGGCATGCTACTGGAAGTAGATGCTCTGGGTACCGGTATCGGTTGTGGTACCGGAACCGGAGTTGGAACCGATTGTTGCGGTACCGAGGGCGTTGCAGCGTTAATGAAAGCCAGTATGGCCTGCTGCATGGATTGTACAGTAGTACCCATAGACGCCACAACTGCCTAGATGTCGGTACCGGTGTTGGCCGGTACCCCAAAGCAGTCTAACAGGTGATCGGTCGAGGCCGTGCCATCGATGTCAACCTGTAACCCCATAGGAGGAGCTTTGGAAGCCGGCGCTTCCCGCCGGGGTTGTTTGGCTGGGGCAGGGTCCTCAGGGTCAAACCCAAGGGCTTCTCGCTGCTTAGAGGGAGATTTGCCCTTTGAGGACCTGCCTGAAGAATGTTTGGTTACCTGAGATCCATCAGGAGAGGAAGACCTGGAGGATGTTGATGCTGGTGTATCCGTAGAAAACAGCATATGAAACTTGGCTGCTCGGTTCTGTAAGCCACGTTTGGACATCAGAAAGCAGGATGGACAGTCCGGAATGGAATGGTCAGGCCCCAAACATTTAAGACACCATTCATGGGTATCTGTGACTGAAATAGTACCGGAACACTTGGTGCATTTTTTAAAACCAGAGGCTGGTTTCTCCATGAGGGAGAATCTGAGAAGGCCTAGAGGCCTCGCAGGACAAACACACCAAGTGAGGAAAAAAGTAAGTTTTTTTTTTTTTTTTTTTAAAGAAATAAAGGAAAAAAGACCGGCAGTACCGGTCCGGAATCGGGGAAGGCAGACACGCGGCCAAAGAAACAAATTAAAATAACAACTTCTTCAGCGGTGACAGGAACATGACCTGCTGGCTCCGTGGAAAAAGAAGAACTGAGGAGAGTTGGTCAGGAAGGTGGGAAGGCAGCGCGCATGCGCTGTGGGAGGCCCCAAAAGCTTTCCTTTCTGGGAAGCTGGGGAGCTTTCCCGCGCAGGCTCCGTCGGTTCCGACGTACCCATATGTGAGGACTCATTCCTGCTTGTTCCTGGAGATTGCGGTTTATATAAGTCAAAGCAAAGAAGATTGATACAGAAGTGTAAGTTCTGGACTTCAGCAGTACCAACTTTATTAAAACAGAAGAGTACATTAAGGAAGGCCTTACAAGGTGGGAACTTTTGTGACATAGAAGAGTGACTAAACAAACAAGTGGGGAAAGCATGCAGAGCATGCTTCATGGAATTCTTTTCAGCCCTTCCGTATATGTGTATGTGTGTGCATATGCGCTGCCACATAACTATGTTTGTATCTATGTTGCCTGTATGTGTGTGTCCATGTCTGTGTGTGCCCACATGTTTATGTGTGTCTGTGCATGTGTGTGTGTGTCTGTGCGTGTGTGTGTGTACTTGCATGAGTGTGTTTGTATGTTTGTGCGTAAATATATCTGTGTTGGCTTTTGATATGTCCAGTCAGGGAGGGCAGTTTGAAAGGTATAATTCCTTAATCACATAAATGGATTCACTATAACATAATGTGCTGCGGCTGTTGGAACTGCTTCTCCCACAAAAATGTACCAGGGCATTTTTTTGGCAGGGAGGGGGGAGATTCATTTATTTTTCCCCTCCCCCATCACTGCAGAAACTTGACTTCTACAGCATATGAATTTCCCCCAGCTCACTTTCTTCCTTCCTGTGACTAAAATTGAATTTTTGTTCTGCCGCCACTACCTTCCTACTGGCTGGACTAAAATCAAGAAAAATAACAAACAATAAAGCATTCTCACACATAGCCCCTAACCTCTGGAGCTCCCTCCCAGACTACCTAAGAGAAATAAATAACCTCTTAGCCTTCCGAAAAAAACTTAAAACCCATCTGTTTATCCTTCACTTTGGAAATGAACCTAACAGTAACAACCCCACCACTAATTAATCTCACCGCCAAAATACATCCCACCCCTAGCTGATCTACTCAATCCAATATTCCTTCCTATTTGGACAACCAAATTTTGTATGTAGTTCATGATTATGATTGTTTTCCATTAAAACAATGTTAATGTATATAGTTATAACACGTTCTTTGTAAATGAATATGTACATTACTGTACAATTCAACTGTTGTTTCACTGTAATCCACATACAGACATACATACAGACAGAGACAGACAGACAGACAGCTTCTGTTGCTATTTACGCTGGAAGAAGGCAGGGCAAGCAAATAGAGGTTCTGAACCCAGAAGAATTTCCAGACACATTAGACTTCTACCTTCTTGATATTAATTCAAACATGTTGAAAAAAAACAAGACAGTTGGCAATCCTAATCTTCCGAGTCCTGAGCAGATCTCATAGGACGCCTCTAAACATCTGGACAAAAATTCTGTGAGTAGTTTGTCAGCACTTTAATCTGTCCGTTCCCACAACAGCAGATATTAGTTAGCCATGCACTAAGAGGCACATCCCGATCTGGATGTTGTCACCCGTGAAGGTCCCCAGAGGCCATAAGCATGGGTTAGCTCAGCGGGGCGTGTTCTTTGGTAGCTGTGGAGTGTTATAAAGGCGTTGCAATGCCCCTTGGTACTTGTAGTTCCACACACTAGCAAAAGAATGTAGTTGTAGTCAAGAGGTAAGGCTTTAAGACAGGACTTTTTATTCCCCTTCCCAGGGTTGGATTCTCAGCACATTGAAACAAAGCAACACAAAGACCATGCATCTGGTACTAAATTAAAGAAACATTTGAACCCAAAACTCTGCTTAACTTCAGCTTGCAAAAGGGAAAAAGAAAACAGTCTCTTTCAAAAGCAATCACGTTTCTTCCTGTTTTCTTTTACAAACACTTTACAGTACTTCAACATAAAGAAGTGACACCATCTGCCATGGTATACGTACAGTCCATGCAACTGTCATCAATGGGTCCCTCGTATGACTCACATTGCATACCTTCAACCCCGGAGTAAGTTTCTCTTGGACTGAAACCTCCGTTGTCGTTGCAAAGATCCTCCCTATAGCTCCGGGAGTTCCCCTCCTCCTCCTGACTAGAAGGGAATGGATAGCTACCGTATTCTCTGTATTTCTCTTCAGAAGAGCCACACAATTCTTGGTAAGTGCAGGGCAATTCGTTATACTCAACTCTCCCTCTATTAGGATCAATAAGCCTACCTTCCAGCACTCTCTCTTCAGCGTCTCTCAGCCGAGCAGAGCTGGGCACATATGAAAGCCTTTTACTAGGTTTTCCTTTCAGCTTCCCTCTGGTTACAAAACTCTCTTCAGGATAGGGACCCTCTCCCTCTTGGTACCTGATACTGGGCAACTTGACTTTCCTCAGCCTGGTTCCCGGACTACCTCCTTTGCTCCCTCCTTAGCAAGGTTCCCTGGGACAGTGTTCAGCTGTGCACTGCTTTCCAAAGCAGTCCCTCGAGGATTCAACAGCTCTGTACTTCCCTGGTAGTCTTTCTCTATCAGCAACAGTTCCTGAATTCCCCGGTGCTCTCTTGCTCTCAGCAACGGTCCTTGAATTCCCTGGTGGTCTCTCCTCACTACTCCCTGGTAAGTGATTTTTAACTGCGTAGGCTCTGGTGTCTGTTAGGGCTCCACCCCTTCCCAGCTGCTCCTCATTTCCTAATGAGTTCTGAGCTAGCCTAGTGTTTGGGCGTTCCCTCACACCTCGTGCAGCAGCTTGTGTACGTTGCTCATAGCAACCTTGGGCCATGTGTAGATCTGATCTGACAGCCTTAGCTCTGTTTTACTCAGAGTTTCCTGTTTCCATAGGCTCTGCCCTATCTACCCCATGACAACGTCCAACCCCTTGTCCAGGTGCCCAGAATCGGGACGTGCACCGGCTGCACCCAATTCTAATCCCGTGGGGGATAGATGTGCCTGCGGGATCAGAATCGGGAACAGGGCCAGGATGTCCAGGTTGTGCCCTGATTCTGGATGCCTGGCATGCACAACGGACTCCCCAGATAGCCCAGCCAGGCTCCTGAATGGCGCTGCAGTGCCATGGTGTCCCGTCGCCAAGGCACCATGGCTCCATTCAGGAGCTGCAATCCTCGGCCACTGACCAAAATCCCCTTTCCACGCAGCCCGACCCCCGATCTGGCCTTCCATGGCCAGGGTTGGGCTGCAAGGAGCCTCTGCACCTCCTCACCTCCTCTGCTGGTCCCAGCTCAGCTGTCTCCTGAATCTAGGGGGACTTATTCCACCTCCGAGGTGGAATAAGTCCCCTGTCCATTTTGCAGACCCTGGACATACAGGGCCGACCTCAGAATCAGCCCTGTATGTCCAGGGACAGTCATCGCCCACCACCTGCCCTCGCTTCTCCCCTGTCCCCCCCTCCCGCCCACAAAACAGAGATCCCCACAAAGATTAGATGAACGTGTGGGGAGCTCTGTTTCCCCTGGTGCCAGTCAGATGAATAGTGGGTCTGGACAGACGTCAGACCTGCTATTTTGGTCTCAGAATAGACCCCATAGTAACCAATAAAAAAATGGTATGATTTCGTTTTTACAGATAATTAACCAAGAAAATATAGATCAGAATGAGCGAAAAACATCCCATTAAGAATATGGAATTATCTACAGTATGAATGTATGTGTGTGCTGGTGTTGGTAAATCTGTATGTGTGTCTCTGTTGTGTGTGTGCTGTGCATATGCTGTCTGTAAAGGGCGGGGCAGATAGGGGTGGTGGGGAAGTTCCAGGGGGGAGTTTAGAGAAGGACGGGGCTTTCTGGCATAATTGCAGGCTGCAGTTTTGTAGTGCGGCTGCAGTTTGTGTAGTGGGGGGGGGGGGGTCAATTTGCTTGGGAGGGTAGCTTTTGAGAGTGCAGGATGGCAGACCAGTTGGAGGAGATGTCAGTTTTTAGAGTGGTAGGATAGTTTGCAGGGGATAGTTTTGTGGATTGGGGCAGTTTTCAAAGTCAAGGTTGCAAGAGAAACTGTTCCCCAGGTCCTACTCGGCACCGGCCTCCCCAACACTGAGCTCCAAGCACAGCACTTTCATGAGGCTCGAGCATCCTTGGAGTCCCACAGCAGCGGCTTCTCTGAGAAGACCCTGGACACCAAGAGAAAAAAGAAAAAATCCTCAAAGTCTGCCAAGGTTGCATGGGAGAAACCCAGTAAAACAATTCGGAGGGACCCGGGCGACTCTGAGAAGTGGCCTACCAGAGTCCTCAAGAAGGATTCCTCGGTCGACAAAGACTGTGCAAGGTTCCTCAAGACCATAGTCCTTGTCGTGGATGCACTCGTGAGAATGACGGCGATGAGGCATCCCTGGAAACAAGACAGCACCGAGATATTCCCTCGGAACCGTCTCCCCCGGCGCCATTCTCCTCTGGAAGATGGCCTTTCACAACTTCATCAAGGATAGGCCAGAGTCCTCTCGGTGCAAATCGAGGTGGAGGAAGATCCACGCACCGAAGAGCTGGAGATTCTCCAATACGAATCTCCACCCAAGGAAACTGTCACGGTGCCCATGCAGCTGATCCTCGAGCAGCTATTGCTCAGAATGTGGGAGACGCTGGCATCAGTGCCAGTGGTGAGCTGGCATCTCGATGCCATGTACTGCGTCCAAAAAGACAGGGGATGCCAAAAACCACAGCTCCCACACAACTCCATGGTCGTCAAGTTGACCATGCAGAAACATAAGAGCCAAAAGGCCCACTCCTCTGTTCTTCCTGGAGAGGAGCTGGAAGGGAGAAACACAAACAGAGAAGCACTCCACCTGCAGTCCGAAAGAAACACAAACAAAAGCAGGTGACGAGAGTCCCTGGGAGGAAAATAGCTTTATTAGAAGGTCCGCCCCACTCGTGTTTCGGCCAAACCGGCCTTCTTCAAAGGACTGTGACCACCTAAAACATTATTATAATTATTTATTTATTCATGTATTTTAAACAATACAGTTCTTATAAAGTTGAACAGGGGTAAAATTAAAAGTCAGTATAAATGTACAATGATACAAATAAAAAGACTAAGAATACATTAATATCTGGCCATGAATATAGTTGATCCAATGTATAATTAATCCAAAACAATAAAAACGAACCATAAAAACAATAAAAGTCGAAATCAAATAAATATTGTTAAACAGACAGGTACTGTCGATAGCCAAAATTTAATGAACAACATATATGTAAAAGACAAGCCATACAAATTGTAGCATAAAATGCAAACTCACCAAAAGCTGAAAAAGCAGATATTCTAATCCACAAGGGGTAATTGAACAAATTGCTAAAAACTAAAGACAGAACAAGCACATATATTAAATCATAATCTCACATGAATCCATCAGGAGTAATGTATAAAATATAAAAGCTACTCAAAATAATACATTAGAGCAATAGATAATGGAAAGGAGAAGGGTGCCCAAGAAAAGGAACAATTGTTGAATTGACAAATGTTAGCTGGTGTGAGGTCCCAAGAATAAAGAATGACAAACTTTAAAATGACAACTGGATAGGGGAGGGGGGTATGTGATGTAATTTGAGAACCATGAATTTATTTTTTGAAAAAATAATCAAATGGAGGTTCGGGGTATGTATCTAAAAGAGATACAGTGAGAGAGATATATAATGGGTCATTGTGGCACTAGTAGCACAAGATTAATGAAGCAATAAAAACATTACTGAAAACATATTGAAGACCGCAATTTTCTCCAGGAACAAGCAGGAAGTCAGTCCTCACATATGGGTGACGTCAGCGCCGACGGAGCCCTCATGCGAAGCAAATCCCCAACTTTCAGAAAAAGCCTTTGGGAGTTGCCATCACGCATGCGCGGTCCCCTTCCCACCCAAGGGTGCCGTCTTGCTTAGTCTCCTTTTTTCCACGGAGCCCTCCGGACGTAGTCTGTGTGTCCCAGAGAAAAAAGTTGTTTTTTTTGTCTTTTCCTCGACCGGTCGACACCGGTACCTCTTCCCGCCTTCGGCTCGGTACGTCGGTATCGAGTCCGGTTCTATTTTTCAGTTTTTGTCCTTCATGACTGGCGTTCGCATCTTTTTTCTCTTTTTCACTGGCAGCCCGTATCTTTGACGTTGCAAGGGCCCTTTTTCCCCCGATGGATGTCAGCAGGTTTAAAAAGTGCAATCGGTGTGTGAAGTTAATGTCTTTCACCGATACGCATGACTGTTGTCTCCGGTGCCTCGGGCCCGACCATGACCCATCGGTCTGTGGCCCGTGTAGGAAGATGTCCTCGAAGGCCCTGAAGAGCCGCCAGCAGCAGCATGATAGGATTTTTTCCGTTTCCGTGCCTCCGAGAGCCAGGACCTCATCTGAGGCCTCCATATCTCGGGGGGAGCTCTCCAAGTCCGAGCAGCATCAAGGTTCCTCGGATAGGGGGTCTCCCTCGAGGGAGCACAAGAGGAATAAGTAATCCTTGAGGGCGGCGTCTCTGGATGGCTCCGAGTGAGCCGGCTCATCCCAGGGCCAGTCACGGAGCCCTGAGCACCGGCTGGGATCTTCGGAGACGGAGCGCCCGACGAAGATGCCTCATCGAGAACCTGTAAAAATTATGGGTCTGATTTCCAGAGTAATAGAATTGCTCCCAATACTGTTAAATTACTCTACTGTAACCAACTCACTCAGAAGAAAACGGGAGGGTAATACTGTATTCTACTTTAACTTCAAAGGATGAGCTATGAAATCGTCTCAGACTTATCGGCTGCCTCTTGCTGGAACTTTGAAAATTCAGGTAACCAGCGGCGCCTATTGGCATCAATGACTGATTTCAGCTCTTTTTTTTAGCTTTTTATACACCCCTCTCTCCACGTGTTATGTTATTTGAATCATAAGTCTCTGCTTATAGTGAAACAAACACTTAGCTCCTCTGTTGCTTCTCAGCACAAGAGACGCAGATATAATCTGAGAAGCAACAGAGGAGCTAAGTGTTTGTTTCACTATAAGCAGAGACTTATGATTCAAATAACATAACACGTGGAGAGAGGGGTGTATAAAAAGCTAAAAAAAAGAGCTGAAATCAGTCATTGATGCCAATAGGCGCCGCTGGTTACCTGAATTTTCAAAGTTCCAGCAATAGGCAGCCGATAAGTCTGAGACGATTTCATAGCTCATCCTTTGAAGTTAAAGTAGAATACAGTATTACCCTCCCGTTTTCTTCTGAGTGAGTTGGTTACAGTAGAGTAATTCATCGAGAACCTGATCAGCCGAGGCAAGTACCAACTGTCCTCGTTGAGGACTCCCCTCCGGGGGAGCCGGCGTTGGGCCTGACCGGGTCGGGGCTTGAGCTGGTGGCTGCGGAGCCTTCTGGAATCAAGTCCAGAATGGCGGCCTTGGAGCGCAGTTTCACTGCCTTCATGGAGCAGCAGCGGGCGCTGATAGCCGGCCTGTCCGGTTCCTCCGCCCCGACCACCGGGCCCTCGATATCGAAGTCGACCCTGGAGGCTGAGTCGATCCTCGGCCGAGGTCTCTCTTGGCCTCCCGTTTGGGACCGAGGTTGTCGCCGCCGAGCCTGCCGGTGTTAGGGCGGTCGGTGCCGAGGCCCTCAATTCCTGAGGAGCCTGCCGATTCCTCCTCGGAGGCATCGGTGTGGGAAACCGAGGATGAGGAGTCTCCGGATACCCGCCGGCAGAGGGATGTACCATCCGATTCCCCGGTATCCGAGCCTCAGAGAATGTTCCCCCCTGAGGACATGAGGTTCTTGGACTTCGTGCGGGATATTCCAAGGCGTTGGCGTTCCCCACGAAGCCCAAGGAGGATCCTCGAGCCGACGTGCTCGAGATCCTCCAGTACGAGGCCCCCCCCCTCAGGAGGCCCTTACTGTACCAGTGCCTCCGATCCTGGAACGAATGATGTTCCGCATGTGGGAGACACCGGCATCAGTGCCGATGGTCAGCAAGCGGCTCAACTCGATGTATCGAGTCCGCCAAAGCCCTGTGTTTCAGAAGTCGCAGCTGCCGCACAACTCCATGGTTGTGGAATCAGCCATGTGCTGGCTGAAGAGCAAGAAGACACACCCCTCGGCAGAAAGTGCTTCCAGGGTTCAATGCTGACTTATCGGATCCAGACCTACCAGCTGTACATGGGCATGTACCTCAGGGACCTTTGTGAAGGAACTTGCCGGGTCTCAGCTGGTCTCTCCGAGGAACCCTTGCAGCGCTTCAGGGACCTGTCCAAAGCCATCCATGAGTGCTCGAAGTTTATGTCTCGGGCGGCCTATGACGGGTTCGAGTCGGCGGCCCGGGTAGCCACGGCTGGCATCGGTGCACGCCACCAAGCATGGCTGCAGTCGTCGGACTTCGAACAATGGGTTCAGGAGAAGAGGTCGATGTCCCATGCTGGGGGGGGAGAATCTCTTCAGCAAACCCATGACCGACAAGGCTGCAGAGCTGGAGACCGAGTACATGACAAGGACACAGCTCTCCAGGAAGACCTCTGCCTCTTCTCGCAAAAAGGGCTCGGGTAAAAAGCCCTTTTACCCAAGGAAGGGTGCTGCTTACCGAAGCTACCACCATTTTCAGGCCTCCCCGGCTCCCCAACAGGGGCAGCAGGCCAAGGGACAGGGGCATGGCCCTCGTAAGCAGAAAAGCCCCAAACCCCAGGCACCGGCTCCAGCCCAGCCTGGCAGTGGCTTTTGACTCCTACTGTATTGCCACTCTTCCCACAGGGGAAAGGCAGATCACAGGGGGCCGGCTTACTCTGTATGCTCACAGGTGGACAGCCATTACCACCAATGCCTGGGTTTTGCAGATAGTCCAAGAGGGCTATCTTCTTCACCTAGCCCAGGTGCCTCCTCACTATTTTCCAGGAGAGCCCATCAGGTCTCCTCTTCACCGGGACCTTCTGAAAGAGTTGGCAGGTCTTCTCGAGGATCAGGCAGTGGAACCAGTGTCCCACCACTTGCAGGGAAGGGGCTTCTACTCCAGGTACTTTCTGGTACCAAAAAGGACAGGAGGCCTCAGACCCATCCTCGATCTGCGCAACCTCAACAAATTTGCTGGTGAGGGAGAAGTTCAAGATTCCCTTGGAATATTGCTACCTTACCTCCGCCAGGGAGACTGGCTGTGCTCCTTAGACCTGAAAGATGTGTATACATACATCCTAATACACCCAAACCACAGGCAATATCTACGCTTTGTGGTAGGGGGCAATCACTACCAGTACAGGGTACTCCCCTTCAGCCTTGCCTCGGCTCCCAGGTGTTCACAAAGTGCCTAGCTGTGGTTACCGCTGTTCTCAGGCTCCAAGGAGTCTTTGTATTCCCCTACCTCGACGACTGGCTCATCAGAGGTTCCTCAGCTACAGAGTCTCACCAGGCCACAACTTGCACCATCCAAGTGCTGCAGCACCTAGGATTCGTGATAAACTACCACAAGTCCAGCCTCACTCCAACTCAGAAACTAGAGTTCATTGGGGCCAGTCTCAACACCCTTCAAGCAAGGGCCTATCTGCCTGCAGACAGGGCAAACAGACTTATGGCTCTGGCAGGCCAGGTGAGCCGCAAGTCTGCAGTGTCATCAAGACTTTTCCTGTGCCTTCTCGGGCACATGGCTTCCACAGTCCATGTTACCCCGGATGCCCACCTCCACTTGCGGACCGCTCAGTTGTGCCTTAGGGACCACTGGTCTCAGGCCAGGATGCCTTTGGGACAGGGTCAGAGTATCCAAACTTCTAGTGTGGTCCCTAGTCTGGTGGCTCCAACGGCATCACTTGTGGGAGGGGATGCCTTTCCAGGTCCCTCTGCACACGACGATCCTGACCATGGATGCATCACTGCTGAGCTGGGGAGCCCATTGTCAGGGTTTCTGGACTCAGGGACTGTGGTCCTCGAGCGAGCAGGCTCAACAAATCAATTTCTTGGAACTACGTGCCATCTGCCTAGCGCTAGGAGTTTTCAGGCAGTTCCTGGTCCAAGAATCTGTCTTTGTCCAGACAGACAATCAGGTGGCCATGTTCTATATGAACAAACAGTGTGGCATGGGGTCCTGCCTCTTATGTCAGGAAACCCTGGATCTATGCTCCTTTGCAGCCTAGCATGGCATTCGTCTCAGAGCAGTCTACCTGCTGAGCCAGGACAACTGGCTAGCAGACAGGCTGAGCAGGGTTCTCCAACCCCACGAATGGCAGCTGGACCACGGGGTAGCCAGTTGGCTCTTCTAGACCTGGGGGCAGCTGGTGATGGACCTGTTTGCGAGTCCGGACAATCACCAGTTGTCCCTTTTTGGCTCCAGGCGTCCACACCCGCACAGGGTGGCTACCGATGCATTTCTGATATCCTGGTCTGGGGACCTTCTGTATGCGTTCCCCCCGACACCTCTGGTGGCCAAGACACTGTTCAAGATTCTCCAGGATAGGGCCTTGGTCATCCTTATTGCCCCTCGGTGGCCCAAGCAACCCTGGTTCCCGCTTCTTCTGCAGCTCGCAGTGGAGGTCCCGATCCCCTTGGGGTCTTCACCAAGTCTCCTGTCTCAGGAGGGAGGCTGTCTTTTGCACCCCAATCTCAGCTCACTCAACTTGATGACATGGTTGTTGAAAGGGTAATTCTCACTCCACTCCTCCTTTCAAAAAATATTGAAGAGGTCTTGCTGGCCTCACGGTGGCCATCGACCAGACGAGCATACGTCTTGAAGTGGCATAGGTTTGCGGTATGGTGCAAGGAGCGGGAGTTAGATCCTTTCTCTTGCCCAGTAGGGGTGGTCCTATAATACCTTCTCCACCTCTCTGATTTAGGCCTCAAGTCCAACTCTGTCAGGGTGCACCTAAGTGCCCTTGTGGCACATCACCTTTCAGTGGATGGGAAGCCTCTCTCCGCCCACCCTTTGGTCTCTCGGTTTCTGAGGGACCTCCTTCTCTTGAGACCCCCGGTCCACCCCCCGGCAACCGAGTGGGATCTCAACGTGGTGCTAGGGCAACTTACTAGGCCGCCCTTTGAGCCATGGCTACTTGTCATCTACACTATCTTTCTTGGAAGGTGGTTTTACTGGTGGCACTCATATCCGATCGGCGGGTGAGTGAGCTCAAGGCCCTAGTGTCAGAAAGACCCTATACCGGGTTCTATAGGAACCGGGTGGTGCTTCGTACGCACTCCAAGTTCCTTCCAAAAGTGGTCTCCTCATTCCACTTCAACCAGGAGGTGGTTCTGCCTGTCTTTTTTCCCAGGCCGCATGCCAGTCGGGCAGAGTCGGTCCTGCATACCCTGGACTGTAAGAGGGTATTGGCCTTCCATATCCAGCATACGCAGCCACATCGGAAGGCTTCTCAGCTTTTCGTTTCTTATGACCTCAATAAACTGGGGATGGTGGTATCTAAGTGCATGCTGTCCACCTGGGTGGCAGACTGCATTGCCTGGGCATACAGGGCAGCCGAGCTTCCTATGGAGGGTCGCGTTATGACCCATAGGGTCAGGGCCATGGTGGCTTCAGTGGCTCATTTCCGCTCTGTTCCTTTGGCAGACACCTGCCAGGCCGCCATCTGGTCTTCGAGTCAGACTTTTGCAGTCCATTACTGCCTGGACAGGGAGTCCCAGCGGGACAGTGCCTTCGGCCAGGCTGTACTCCATAACCTTTTCAAGGTCTAGGCAACTCCTGCCCTCTGCCCCCTCTGTGTTAGGCTATCGGAATGCTATTCCCTTGGTTTGGTTTTCTGTTACAGCTCTCGTAGAGGGAGCTATTTTTAGCTATAGGTTCTCGGTGGCCTATAGCTGGGGAGTCCCATATGTGAGGACTGACTTCCTGCTTGTTCCCAGAGAAAGCTTAGTTACTCACCTGTAACAGGTGTTCTCTGGGGACAGCAGGAATCAGTCCTCACGACCCTCCCTCCTCCCATTGGAGTTGCAGTCCAATTGTTATTATATTTTGTTCTTTTTGCCATCTTTTTAGCTATGTCATTTGACTGAGCAAGATGGCACCCTTGGGCAGGAAGGGGACCGCGCATGCGTGTTGACAACTCCCAAAGGCTTTCTCTGAAAGCTGGGGAGTTGCTCCGCATGAGGGCTCCGTCGGCGCCGATGTCACCTATATGTGAGGACTGATTCCTGCTGTCCCTGGAGAACACCTGTTACAGGTGAGTAACTGCACTAAATTGGAGATGGTTGACAAAAAATAAGAAGTCCAAAACGGGCCTTAAAACAGAAAAATATGTAAAAACAGAAACCAATCATAAAAAGCATATTATAGTAATTGTTGATCATGTGTAACCTAACTCAGAGAGAGCATGTTTTAAGACAGAGAAATAGAGCCTGAGGCCGCACCGTATAGCATTGTTGCAAGAAGGATAGCACAGAAAACGATAAAGTGAATGCAGCGTAATATGGCTATAATTTATCTGTATTTAAGCATTGGGACGATGTCTAGCCCATAGTAAATATTAGAAATATGTGATATGTGTGTGGATGACAACTAAAACAATTGGAAGGCAGGAGTGTCTTCTGCCTTGAACAAGACAAATACCATGTATAGACTCATTGTCCGTGTATAACCAGCAGAGTGACATTAAATCTATTTTGTACAAGAAAAAACAACTCACTTAATGCAGACATATTACATTAGGGACATATTAATAACGGATCTAACACTCACCTATCGATGCTTCGATGAATTCAACCAAATGTGAAAGCCCGCTCAAAAAACATTTAAATACGGTGGTACTACAATGATGTCATTTTCTTATGAATAGATTAGCCACTTTGAACCAGTACACGGTATCATTCAATCAAGAGGTGAACAAAAAAAGCACAATGTTAAGGTTGAATGATCTATTAAATGAGTGAGGACAGCATAGGTCTATCGATGTTGCAGGATGTAAAGTCAAAGCATCTCACCTACATGAATGTGGAACAAATGCGTCCTATAAAAACTACTAAAAAAGAGGTAGCTGATCATAAAAACGGACAAATTTGATGACTGAAAGGTAAAAAAAAGGTAAAAGAAGTATGCAATATAGACGGGCAACATAAGAAAAAAAACGTGGTGCTTCCATGTTAAAACCAAAGCCAACTAAAGGACCCAATTGAATGAGTGCAAAAATAATGAACCTCAAAAAAAAAACTGAAGCGCATCACTCACACCTAAAACTATAAGTTATGTGCTGATGAGACCAATAAGTAAATAAAACAATATCCTGGTTATAAGACAAATTAATAAACAGCCCTAGCAACCATAACAGGGAACCACAAGAAAAGTAGACTTCAGACTTGAGAGACCGTGGGCAACTAGTCTGTGAAAAACCTGAACCATATAAAATATATATGTGGGACCTAAGAAGGGGGACGAGAAAACGAAAGGGGGTAGCAACGGAATTGTGAACCGAGTAATGTAAATGAATACTAAAATGAACATCCCAGTAAAATCGGGACCGGATAGTAGCAAACAAATATAAAAAAACAAAGGATAAAAAGTAAAAATACTAGGAAGGGAAGGATAAAAAATAATAAATAAATAAGTTAAAAAATAAATTTAAAAAAATCGAATAAAAAAGTAGGACAAGAGTAAGGAGTTGGTCATATCTATAAAAAAAAACAAAAGAAAAATCAATGTCTTGATTGAGACCAAATGGATGCAATGTGTTCAAATGTAAAATGAATCTCTGTTCGAATATGAGACGTGTTTGCTCAACATTCCCTCCACGCCAATGTGGGTGAATTTGCCGTAAACAAGGTATTTTAGATCACTAATCTTATATCTCTTAGATGTCCAATGTTCAACCAAGGGTTTTTGAGAGACATTATGTTTAATGCAGCTGCGCTGCTCAATAAACCTCATTTTGACACTTCTACTTGTCTTCCTTATATACAGCAAATTACTGTACATGGACAGATGATTGCATAGATCACATTTTCTATTTGGCAATGGTGAAACTAGTTAATGGAACCTTAACAGAGGTAGAGGGATGTGTGAATTCTCCTTCTGTTGTAATGACCAAATCACAGAGTGAACAAGTACAACAGTGGGAATGTCCAGTGGTTATAGGTTTTTGGCACGGAACTGGGAGAGCAGGCGGTATCAAAAAATTAGATTGAATCACAGCAGGTTATGATAGCATATCGCAGAAATCAGAATCTAATGCTGGAATAGTTTGTACTATATGCCATTCCCTATGTATATAATCTCTGAGATCTGTCTTGATTTACTAGAAAAAAGGAGAGGACAAACCACCTTATCCATTGCTGATTTCTTCTGGGTCAGAAAAAGTGTATCTCGTGGGGAATCTTTTGCTTGGTAATATGCTTCATAAGGTATTTCTTTTCCAAGAATCGGTCACAGAGAAAGGCCGCATTGTGGTTCAAAATCCACAGGATCTGAGCAAATATGCCTGGCTCATAGGAACTGACTGATTGGAAGATTGTTTTTTAGGGAACTGTTGTGAAAACTTTGAAAATGCAAAAAATGATTGCGATCAGTACAAATTTGTTAGAAATCCCTGTTCCCATTTGATGATCTTAATATCAAGATAAGAAACTGCCTTATCATCCACACAAGCCTCAAATTGTAGATGTTGATCAAGAGTGTTCAACCAATATAAAAAAAAGTATCTAACACATCACAGTCTCCATCCAAAATGAAAAAGACATTATCAATATATCATAACCATAATTTAATGGTACTTTTAAAGGGATAATTAGTCAAAAAGATTTTCTCAAACCAAGCCACATGTAAGTTTGCTACATCCAGTGCCATAGATGAACCCATTGCCACCCCCTTCACTTGAAGATGAGACTATCAAACCAGAAAAAATTGTTGATTAAGGCTAAATGAGCCATCTGCATCAGAAAGAAAGTAGGAAAGCATTGGAATCTCTCTTCCCATTGCAAAAACACATCTTCTAACATATTAATAGCTTCAATCTGGGGAATATTAGTATATAGAGAGATGATGTCCAGAGTAACCAACAAAAGATTACTATGATAACCTGTGAAGTTCTGTAAAATCTGGATAACATGAGCAGAATCACATGTGTAAGAGGGAACCTGAGTGACAAATGGTCACAACAGGACATTCAGGAATTGAGAAACAGGTTCAAACAAGGAACCAATAGCAGATATGATGGGACAACCAGATGGATTATGTAGTGATTTGTGAATTTTGCGTAATATGTATACTGTAGGGACAATGGGATGTGATACTGTCAGGAAATTCTGCTTTTCTTTAGTCAAATAACCTGCATCAACGCCAGTTTGAATAAGAGCGTCCAGCTTCTTTTTTTAATAATGGTGTAAGGTCCTTATCTAACCGTACATAGAATGTCTTATCCTGGCGTTGTCTTTTAATTTCTGAAATATAGTCCTTACGATTTCATGACAACTATAGCCCCTCCCTTATCAACAGGTTTGTTAACCAATCTGAAATCTGATCTGAGTTCTTTGAGTGCTTGACGTTGTTCATGTGTGATGTTATAAAAAGCGCAACATTTTTTATCTTCCAAATCCTTGATTCCTTTGAGAATGGCCTTCTCAAAGATAACTATAGCAGAGTTGCTGTTATTCAGTGGTAACCATGTAGATTTCTTATGTATAATAGATGGATCGACATATGTGGACTGAATATTTGAAAAAACTCCTTAATTTTTAATTTTCTAATGAACTTGAAAAAATTGTGGAGTTGGAACAAGCAAGAGACCTTTTTCTAATACATTTATTTGAATAGGAGTAAAGTGAATGTCTGATAAATTAAGGGCGTTGCCTGTTATTCCTCGTAGGAGTTCCTCCGAGTGCCCTCCTGCCATCTCCGCCCTCGTCCCCTCCCCCAACCCGGATAATGGGATTGGTATTCTAGCCTGTGATGTTCCTGTTTCTTGTGCTGATCTCTGTTCTGTTGTTTGAATAGATAGGGCTCCTTCCCCCCTCCTTTCCAAAGTTTGTCCATGGAAAAATCCTGTGATGGCAAATGATCTGAATTAAACAGTGGAGCAGAAGAGTCCAAATGTTCTTCAGATTTACTTCTAATTCTTTTTTTTAGCCAGGCCTGCCTCAGGCTCAATGCAATCATCTTGGGCAGGTCTATGCTTATAGGTAGATCTATTTCTTCTATGGTAATCTTTGAAGGCACCCTTTCTCTTACTCCAGGAATAAACATATCCAAACTGGTAGTCATCCTCATCTCTTCTGAATTTTGAAAGTTTCTTGTCTTTGATGATCTTCTTATTGGACTCCAAGTTTTTATTATAGCCCAAAAGCAATCTGTCAAATCTGTTATCCTCAGTTTTGTGAGTTCTATCTGTCTGTTTGTCTCCACATATTTATTGATTTGTCATTATTCGTGTGTTCCCTTACCTTAATTTTCTACTTGTGTTCAGCTCTTCTCAGCTGAATAACATATACCCCTCTACCCACCCACCCCATGACTGGCTGTCTTTTATAGCTGTTATCTGCTCATTATCTAATTTCTACACAGGTGCACTGAATCCCTTGATTCTCCTACCTTCTATATTCTCTGGCCTTTGTTCTCCTCTCTATTCCTCTTCTATGGCTCCTCATCACATTGTCTTCCTCTTCTTCATACTCCCTAACTGTTTCCCCTCTTACCAGCACCTTCACTCTTCCCCTCCTTATCTCCCCTTTACTGTCCTCACTTCCCCCTCCATTCTGTCTTCTACCCTATCATCAGCTCTTGAGCTTCATCACTTTCTCCCTCTCATTCAACGATCTCCTTTCTCTCTAAGGCAACCTCACCCTCGTTTCCGCCGTACTATCTCTTCTCTACCCTGTACTCTACTACTCCTTCTCTTTCTCTCATCTGGAGATATCAACCCCAATCCTGGCCCCCCTAGACTTCTGTCTCACTCTGAGAACAGATCTTCACGCAACATCACTAATCTTATCCATATCCCTCTCTTTCCCCTTCCACTCTCCCTTTCTCATGTGCCTTGTGGAATGCACACTCTGTCTCTAATAAACTTGCTTTTACTCATGATCTCTCTATCTCTAATGCTCTACATCTTCTTGCTCTAACTGAGACCTGACTCCTCCCAGATGATACTCCATCTACTGCTGCTCTCTGTAATGGGGGCTTTCAGTTCTCCCACACGCCTCGTCCCACCGGCCGTGGTGGTGGTGTTGGGCTTCTACTTTCTCCCTCTTGCCAGTTCCAGCCCCTCCTGCTGCCTCAGTCTCACTCCTTTCTCTCTTTAGAAGTCCACTCCATCCACCTTTTCACTCCATTTCCTCTCTGGGTAGCTGTTATTTATCGACCTCCTGACAAGTCTGTTTCTACCTTTCTCACTGACTTTGACTTGTGGCTTTCTTTTTTTCTGGATTCCTCTTTCCCCACTCTTATTCTTGGGGATTTTAACATTCATGTTGATAACCCCTCTGATCCTTATGCTCTAAAGCTCCTCTCCCTTACCTCCTCGTTTTTACCTCCAACTTTGTTCCACTGCCCCCACTCACCAGCATGGCCACTGCTTGACTTAATATTTTTCTCTAGTTGCTTACCCTCGAACGTCTGTAGCTCAGTTCTTCCCTTATCTGACCATCACCTTTTAAGCTTTAATCTTCATCGCCCACTGCTTCAGCCTCGTCCTGTCTCCTCCAACCTATTTAGTAATCTTCATGCTATTGATCCCTAGGCTCTCTCTTCCACTATTTCTTCATCTCTTTCTTCCACTATGTCATTTAAATCTGTTGACGAGGCAGTAACTTTTTATAATGTTGCACTCTCCTCAGCTCTGCATGCTCTCGCTCTGCCCATGCCACGTCCTGTGAGACTTTCTGCACGCCAGCCCTGGCTTTCATCCACTACCCGCTATCTATGTTCCTGTGCCTGTTCTGCTGAGCGTGCTTGGCTCAAATCCCGCTCCCCTGCAGACTTTCTACACTTCAAATTCATGCTTGTCTCTTTCCAGTGAGCCATAGTTCTTGCCAAACAAGACTACTATGTCCATCTGACTAACGCTCTTGCCTCTGATCCTCACTGTCTCTTTACTACTCTCAGTTCTTTTCTCAAAGTGCCTCCGCCTCTGATCCCTCCCTCCCTTTCTGCCCAAAACCTGGCTGACTATTTCCATGACAAAATCCACAAAATCACCCTCCAATTCCCCACAAAGTCAGCTACTTCCCCTCCTCCTCCTCTTCACTCCAAACTCTCCCCCCCCCCCCCCCCCACACACACCTCTGCTACCCTCTCTTCCTTTCCTGTGATCTCTGAAGAGGAAACTGCACACCTTCTTTCTTCCTCCAAACTCACCACCTGCTCCGAGCCTATCCCCAACCGTCCCCTAAGCCCCATCTCCTCCACTGTTCTCCCTTCCATCATATTCTCAACCTATTGCTCTCCACTGCAACAGTCCCTGCAGACGTCAAGCATGCTGTGGTCACACCTCTCTTCAAGAAACCCTCACTTGATCCCACCTGTCCTTCAAATTATCAAACCATCTCTCTCCTTCCCTTCATTTCTAAACTACTTGAACGTGCGGTTCACCGCCGCTGTCTCAACTTCCTCTCCCCTCATGCCTTCCTGGATCCCTTACAGTCTGGCTTTCGTCCTTTACACTCTACTGAAATGGCTCTTGCCAAAGTCTCCAGTGACTTGTTCCCTGGCCAACTCCAAGGACCTTTACTCTGTCCTCATCCTTCTTGATCTCTCTGCTGCTTTTGACACTGTTGACCACAACCTTCTCCACAATACCCTGTCCTCGCTTGGTTTTAGGGGCTCTGTACTATTCTGGTTCTCCTCCTATCTCTCCCATCGTTCTTTCAGCGTGTGTTCTGGTGGCTCCTCCTCCTCTGCTACCCCGTTCCCAGTTGGTGTACCGCATGGATCTGTCTTGGGTCTGCTCCTTTTCTCTCTCTACACCCAGTCCCTTGGTGCTCTTATCTCTTCCCATGGCTTTCAGTACCATCTGTATGCTGATGACTCCCAGATCTACCTCTCTACGCCTGAAATCTCTCTGGCAATCCAGACCCGGATCTCTGCCTGCCTTTCTGACATTGCTGCCTGGATGTCTCACCGCCGCTTGAAACTGAACATGGCCAAGACTGAACTTCTTATCTTTCCCCCTAAAACTTCCCCTCCTCTTCCTCCTTTCTCAGTCTCTGTGGATAACTCTGTACTCCTTCCTGTTTCCTCAGCCCGCAACCTGGGGGTTGTCTTTGACTCTTCTCCCTCTTTCTCCACACCTATCCATCTGATAGCTAAGACCTGACGTTTCTTTCTCTATAACATCAGCAAAATCCGCCCTTTCCTTTCTGAACACACTACTAAAATGCTTATCCACTCCTTAATCACCTCCTGTAACCTACTCCTTACTGGTCTCCCTTTGAATCATCTCTCTCCCCTTCAATCTGTTCAACACTCTGCTGTGCGGCTAATCTTCTGCCAGCCTTGTCATGCTCATATTACTCCTCTTCTCAAGTCACTTCATTGGCTTCCTATCCATTTCCACATCCAGTTCAAACTTCTCCTTTTTTTTTTTGTGCCATCAAGTCAGTGTTGACTCATAGCGACCCAGCTACCTCTGGGTTTTCTTGGCAATGTATCACTGGAAGTAGATTGCCAGCCTTTTCTTCCGAGGCAATGGAGGGTAAAGTGACTTGCCCAAAGTCACAAGGAGTGCCAGTGGGAACTGAACCCTTGATCTTCTGTGTACTAGGCAGTTGCTCTAACAACTAGGCTACTCCTCCACTCCCTGCTGACCTATAAATGCATTCACTCTGTGGCTCTTCACTATCTTTCTTCTCTTATCTCTCCTTACAACCCCCCTCGGGAACTCCACTCTTCTAGCAAACTGCTTCTATCTGTGCCCTTCTCTTCTACTGCTAACTCCAGACTTCGCTCCTTTCACCTTGCTGCACCTTACACCTGGAACAAACTACCTGTGTCTGTATGCCAGGCACCTTCTCTAACCCTCTTCAAATCCAGGCTGAAAACTCACCTCTTCGCTGCTGCTTTTGGATCTTGACCCACCTGATCTCCTTTTTCTTTCCCCTTGCTTTATCCCTGCCTACACCTTCTGTGTTTGTCTTGACTAGATTGTAAGCTCTGATGAGCAGGGACTGTCTCTTACATGTCTGTGCAGCATTGCGTACGAATTGTAGCGCTATATAAATGCTCAGTAGTAGTAGTAGTTTTGAGTGCATTCAGTTTAGCTTTTAACTCTTTGATATTGCATTCTGTTCTTTTTTTGGAGGTTCAGATCAAGAGGATCATTAGATCTAGCGAACACTTGTTCAAAATTGAATTTCAACTTTGTATAAATTGTTCATTATTGTGGTACATATCCGGGGCTTTATAACTCAAAGTCCCCGAGGAATGACCTTGGCATAGTAATCTAACACGGAGGCAGCATGCATCTCCTCCCTGGTATTTCTCTCTCTCAAATGAACAGTTTTTCCCATGCTCAACTTTATAAGAACTATATTGTCTAGCATAATTATTTATTTATTCATGTATTTTAATGTTTTTATTGGTCACAGTCCCTTGAAGAAGGCCAGTTTGGCAGAAACACGTATAGGGTGGACCTTCTAATAAAGCTGTTTTCCTCCAGGGACTCTCGTCGCCTGCTTTTATTTGTGTGCTCCCTGGAAGGGAAGCCAGAGCTCTCGACGCCCTCGGGCACAAGTGCTATCAGGGCTGAATGCTGGGTTGCTGGATCCAAGCCTAAGAATTGTACATAGGCATGTACCTGAAGTCCTTAGCCCAAGATTTGTACACAGTCCAAAACGTGATCTGAGTGGAAAAACGCTTTATTACCAATAAATCTAAGACCTAGTACAACCCGACACAGGCCGTGTTTCGGAGACCTTAGCCCAAGATTTGTCCAGGTTTTCAGCGAGACTTGCTGGGGAACCCCTCCAGCGGTTCCAATCCCTGACCTCCGGGATCAAGGACTGCTCTAAGTTCCTCTCCTAGGCGGCCTACGACGGCTTCGAGTCAGCAGCTCGAGTAGCAGCGGCTGGCATCGGTGCCTGGCACCAAGTCTGGTTTCAGTCTTTGGACCTCGAGCAATGGCTCCAAGACAAGCTGCTCGACATCCCTTGCACCGGGAAGAACCTGTTCGGCAAACCTATGGCCGACAAGGCAGCCAAGATCAAGGCTGACGTGGTGACTCACCAGAGGCTCTCTAAGAAAGACCTTATCCTTTCCCCATAAGAAACCATCGGGGAAAAGTTCCCTGTTCTCGACAAAAAATGGGCCTTTTCAATAGAGTCGCCTCTACCAGCCCTTCTCGGGCCAGCAGCAAGGTTCTCAAGAACCTGAAAGATAAGGCCATGGAGCTCAAAAGCAAAAGGCACAGAAGCCCCAGGTCCTAGCCTCACCCAACTCGGGGGAGCATTTGACTCCCATGGCAGGGCCTCCCCTCCCCCAGGAGACCTTCACCAGCCAACAGGGGGGTGCCTGGCACTCTTTGCTCACAGGTGGGCCGAGATCACCTCAGACCAGTGGGTACTGCAAATGGTAAGGGAGGGATACCTCCTCCCACTACAGCAGGTATCACCCAGATTCTTCCCAGGAGAGCCGATGTGACCTCTCCTTCACCAGACCCTTCTGCTCTTAGAGCTCACAGGTCTGCTCAGAAACAACGCATTAGAGCCTGTACCTAAGCCCCTATGGGGGAAAAGGCTTCTACTCCAGAGACTTCCTTGTCCCAAAGAGAACTGGGGGCCTCAGACCCATACTAGACCTGAGAAACTTAAACAAGTTTCTGGTGAGGGAGAAGTTCAAAATGCTCTCCCTCAGAACACTGCTGCCTTACCTTCACCAGGGAGATTGGCTGTGCTCCTTGGATCTAAAGAATGCATACACACACATCCTGATCCACCCCTCCCACAGACAGTACTTACAGTTCGTGGTGGGAGGAGGGCACTACCAGTACAGGGTGATACCCTTAGGCCTAGCCTCCTCGCCAAGGGTCTTTACCAAATGCCTGGTGGTAGTAGCTGCCCATCTGCGCCTACAAAGGGCTTTCATTTTCCCCTACCTAGATGACTGGCCAATCAGGGGTGGTACAGCCTCAGAGGTCAGTCAGGCCGCAGAGCGTACAATTCTCCTTCTGCAGCACTTGGGGTTTGTCATCAACTACCACAAATCTCATCTCTCCCCAGCCCAAAGCCTGGAGTTCATAGGTGCTCAGTAGGACACATTACAGGTCAAGGCTGTCCTCCTAAGAGAAAGGGCAGAACACCTCAGGCAACTGGCAGTACAATGCCACAGGTCGGTGCCGGCTCATCTCCTCCTCCACCTGCTGGGCCATATGGCCTCGATGGTCCATATCATGCCCTCAGCCTGCTTGCGCATGCAGACAGCCCAGTGGTGCCTCTGCTCACAGTGGACTCAAGCTCTGGATAGGCTACGGGACAAAGTCAGGTTACCCACCAACTGGCGGAGTCCCTCAACTGGTGGCAAAGCTTGTGCCACCTCCAGGCGGGAATGCTCTTCCAGGCTCCCGCACCTCAGAGGACCCTGACCACAGACGTCTTCCTCCTGGGTTGGGGGGCACATTGTAGGGACTGCTGAACACAAGGCAGCTGGTCTCAGGAGGAGTCACTCTTGCAGATCAATCTCTTGGAGCTCAGGGCAGTCTTCATGGCCCTGTGGGCATTCCGCCACCGCCTGCAAAACTGGCCCATACTGATCCAGACGGACAACCAGGTTGCCATGTTTTATATCTATAAGCAGGGGGGCACAGGGTCGTACTCTCTCTGCCAGGAGACTGTGGCCCTCCTCCTTCACAGCACACAACAGCATGCTTCTGCAAGCAGTATACCTCCTCGGCCAAGACAACTGCCTAGTGGACAGGCTGAGCAGTCCTTCAACCACATGAGTGGTGCTCGATCCCCAGGGTGACAAAACAGCTCTTCCACCTCTGGGGCAGGCTCGTGATGGACCTATTTATCTCTCCAGACAACATTCAGCTGCCTCGCTTCTGCTCGCGTCAGCCGACCCAGAGAGAGTGGTGGCAGATGCCGTCCTGATCTCGTGGTCCGAGGGCCTACTCCCACCAACCCCCCTGGTCACCAGGACGCTCTTCAAAGTCCAGAGCGAAAGGGCATCAGTTATACTGATTGCCCCAGGTGGCCCAGGCAACCTTGGCTTCCTCTGTTGCGCTCCCTGTCAGTGGCACTTCCAGTCCCTCTGGGCCGAGTCCCAGACCTCCTGTCCCAGGAAGAGGGCTCCCTCCTGCATGCCAATCTGGGGTCGATAATGCTAATAGCATGGCTGCTGAAAGGATAGCACTGGCCTCTTTCATTCTTCTGAGAGAAGTCGAGGAGATACTACTGGCCTACTGAAAACCCTCCACCAGACAGGCTTATGTCTTTAAGTGGAGAAGGTTCTCTGCCTGGTGTGCGAAAAGGAAGGAGAACCCCTTCTCCTGCCATGTGCAACTAGTATTTCAGTACCTACTGCACCTATCACACACCGGGCTGAAGTATAATTCTGTGAGGATGCATCCGAGTGTGATAGCCACTCACCACCACCCTATCGAGGGTAAACCCCTCTCAGACCAGTCCTTGGTCTCCAGGTTCCTCCGGGGCCTCCTGTTATCCAAGCCCCCTCTCTGCCCTCTGGCAGTGGAGTGGACCTCAGCATGGTGCTCTCATAGCTCACCAGACCGCCATTCGAGCCCCTAGCCACTTGCCACCTGCAGTTCCTTTCTTGGAAGGTAGTCTTCCTGGTGGCCCTCACATCCGCTTGAAGAGTGAGCAAACTCCAGGTCCTGGTAGCTGATCCACCATATACAAGGTTCTACAAGAACAAGATAGTGCTCCGCACACACCCCAAATTCCTCCTGAAGGTGGTATCTTCTTTTCACCTCAACCAGGAAGTGGCCCTCCCCATCTTTTTCCTGCGGCCTCATGCCAGCTAAGAGGAACTAGTGCTTCATACAATGGATTGCAAACGGGCCCTGTCCTTTTACTTATAGCGGACTCAGGCCCATTGCAAAGCTCCTCAACATTTCATGTTTTATGACCCCAGCAGACTGGGGCTTCCTGTGACTAAGCAAACTCTGTCCATTTGGGTGGCAGACTGCATCACCCTTGCCTATGAGCAAGCTGGCCTCTCCCTTGAGCACCAGATCACAGTGTATCACATGAGAGTGATGGCAACATCGGTGGCCAACCTTTGCTCAGTGCCGGTGATGGAGATCTGCAAGGCCACCACATGGTCTTCAATCCATACGTTCGCAGTTCACTACTGCCTTGAGAGCGACTCCTGCAGGGACAGTGCATTGGCCAGGCAGTACTCTATAATATTCTCGGGGTATAGGCAACTCGTTCCCTCGGACCCTTCTGTGTTCAGGCTACCAGAGTGAATGTGTTGCTGGATGCTAGGTTTCTGCAGAGTCTCTCAGTGGGGACCCATTCTTCTGCAATTCACAGTTACCCAACTTGGTCACCACTGGTGCTGTTGTGGTTTGGTCCTCAGCACCCTAGAGCTAGGAAGTACCATATGTGAGGACTAACTTTCTGCTTGTTCCTGGAGAAAGCGTAGTTACTCACCTGTAACAAGTGTTCTCCAGGGACAGCAGGAATCAGTCCTCACAACTCTCCCTCCTCCCCTGGGATTTGCCTCCCTACCTTGTTTTAGTTTTTACTACTGTCCTACTTATGTCATTTGACTGATCAAGATGGCACCCTTGAGCAGGAAGGGGACCACACATGTGTGGTAGCATGTCCCAAAGGCTTTCTTTGAAAGCTGGGGAAAATGTTCCACATGGGCTCCATCAGCGCCGATGTCACCCGTATGTGAGGACCGATTCCTGCTGTCCCTAGAGAACATCTGTTACAGGTGAGTAACTATGCTTTATAGGGTGCTAGCTTTTGAGGATGGGGCAATTTTCAGGGTATTGAAGCAGTTGCGGGGTAGTTTTGGAGGTAGGGCAGTTATATGGATTAACTTTTGACAGATGTAGCAGTTTGCAGGACAGTGGGACAATTGCAGGAAGCTAGGATTTGGGGGTGGACAGTTTGCGAGGTGGTGGGACACTTCTAGGGGCTAGTTTTGAGGCTGAAGGCAGCATGTGTTGTGTTGTATTTTTGGGGGTAGGAGTAGTTTTTCTTTGAGCAAGCAGGAAGAAGTCCTCACAAATGGGTGGCATCATTAATGGGTCCCCACGTGCAGGAGTATTCTCAGCTCCGTCTGTTAAGCTTTTGGAAGCTTCAATGGGTATGCATCTGTCTTCCCACCCTCTGCGGTGGTGCCAGTTTACCTCAGTCTGTTCTTTTCCCACGGAGCCCTGCAGACGTGTTTCCTCATCGTCGCATAAGTAACTTTGTCAGTACCTTTTCTCGTGGCCGTCTGGCTCTCTTTATGCTCTTGCATTCCTTGCCTGCTGTCATGACTGTTCTTTTCCTATCAGTGTCCTTAGTTTAGGTTTTTTTCAATCATTTTTAGGTTTCCTTTCTTTTTCCTGGCACGGTGGCCCCCTTAGGCATTGGTGCTCCAGCCACAGCCCTCTATACATTTTTTTCTGTAAAAATAGATCAATTTGATTTTGATGCAGCTATTTTTCTGGGCAAAATGACCAAAAACTAGCCAGCAGATTTAAAAAGTGTTCCAGGTGCTCAAAGTCCATATCCATTGTGGAAACTCATAGTTGTTGCATTAAGTGATGATGTAGTATATCTGAATTTTCAGAGGGCCTTTGGTGAGGTCCCTCATGAGAAACTGTTGGTGAAACTGAAGAGCCATGGGATAGGAGGCAGTGTACTGTTATGCATTGGAAGCTGGTTAGGGGATAGAAAATGGAGGATAGGGCTAACAGAAGAACTGAAATATGAGATTGAAAGAACTGAAATATGAGATTGCAGACCTGCTATTAGTAATCTGTGAACTATCATTAAAATCATCTCTAATACCTGAAGATTGGAGGATCGCCAATGTAACACCAATTTTTAAAAAGGGTTCCAGGGGTGATCCGGGAAACTACAGACCGGTGAGCCTGACATCAGTACTGGGAAAAATGGTAGAAACCATCATAAAGAATAAAATTACTCAGCATGTAGATAGTCATGACCTAATGGGAGACAGCCAACATGGCTTTAGACAAGGAAGATCTTGTCTTACTAATCTGTTATGTTTTTTTGAAGGAGTGAATAATCAGGTGGACAAAGGTGAGTCGGTTGATATTGTGTATCTGGACTTTCAGAAAGCCTTTGACAAGGTCCCTCATCAGAGACTTTTGGCAAAACTAAAGAGTCATGGGATAGGAGGCAGTGTACTATTGTGGATCAGGAACTGGTTAAAAGATAGAAAGCAGAGGGTAGGGCTAAATGGCCAATTTTCCCAATGGAGAAAGGTGAATAGTGGTGTACCCCAGGGATCTGTGCTGTGTCCGCTGCTTTTTGACATATTCATAAATGACCTGGAAAGTGGAATAACGAGTGAGGTTATCAAATTTGCAGATGACACAAAACTATTTAAAGTTGTTAAAACCCAAGAGGATTGTGGAAAATTGCAAGAGGATCTTGATAAATTGGAAGACTGGGCATCAAAATGGCAGATGAAATTTAATGTGGACAAGTGCAAGATTATGCACCTAGGGAAGAACAACCCAAACTATGGTTACACGATGCAAGGTTCCACATTAGGAACTACCACCCAGGAAAAAGATTTAGGCGTCATTGTGGATACCATGTTAAAACCCTCGGCCCAGTGTGCAGCGGCGGCCAAGAGAGCAAATAGAATGCTAGGTATGATAAGGAAAGGAATGGAAAATAAAACAAAAGATATTATAATGCCTCTATATTGTTCCATGGTGAGACCGCACCTTGAATATTGTGTGCAATTCTGGTCACCGTATCTTAAAAAGGATATAGCGATTTTAGAAAAGGTTCAGAGAAGAGCCACCAAAATGGTAAAGGGGATGGAAGGATACTCCTATGAAGAAAGGCTAAAAAGGTTAGGGCTCTTTAACCTGGAAAAGAGACGGCTGAGGGGAGATATGATAGAAGTCTATAAATTAATGAACGGAGTGGAACGGGTAAAGCACAGTTACTTACCTGTAACAGGTGATCTCTGGGAACAGCAGGAATTAGTCCTCACATATGGGTACGTCGGTACCGACGGAGCCTGCGCGGGAACGCTCCCCAGCTTCCCAAAAAGGAAAGCTTTTGGGAGCATCCCACAGCGCATGCGTGCTGCCTTCCCGCCTTTCCTGACTAATTCTCCTCAGTTCGAGTTTAAAGCTGAGACAATAGAGAGAGAGAGAGGAAAGGAAGAGAGAGAAAGAATACAACTCCTAGGGGAGGTGGGTGGGTTGTGAGGACTAATTCCTGCTGTTCCCAGAGATCACCTGTTACAGGTAAGTAACTGTGCTATCTCCAGGAACAAGCAGGAATGAGTCCTCACATATGGGGACTCCCTAGCTAAGATGCCTGGGAGATCCCCAAAGGTATGAGACCCTGAAGGGTTCCTCATCTTCCTATGGATCTCAGGCATCCATTCAGGGAAGGAGGACAGGAGTTGCTCAAGAATGGAACAGGTGTTTGAGGACAGCCTGACCAAAGAGGGCATCCCGGCGGGAGTCCTTGTCCAAACAGTAATGGGCTGTGAAGGTATGAACCGAGGCCCAGGTGGCTGCTCGACAAATCTGATCGATGGAGACAGAATGAAGATGAGCCATAGAGGTGGCCATGGCTCTCACATTGTGAGCTGTAACATGGCCCTCCAGAGGAATGTTCTTACTCTGGTAAGCAAAGGAGATACACTGAGCAATCCAACTGGACAGTGTTCTTTTAGAGACTGGAAGTCCTAAGTGAAAAGGATCAAAAGCAACAAAAAGCTGGGAAGACTTTCGATGTTGCTGTGTCCTGTGGAGGTAAAAGGCAAGAGCCCTTTTACAATCTAGAGTATGAAGGTTCCTCTCTGCACTGGATGCATGAGGAGCTGGAAAAAAGACAGGTAAATATACCTCTTGATTAAGATGAAAAGGGGAGACCACTTTAGGCATAAAGTGGGGATTGGTCCTAAGGACCACCTTATCATGATGAAACCTTGTATAAGGTGGATTTACCACTAAGGCCTGCAGTTCACTGATACGGCGAGCCGAGGTGACTGCAATGAGGAAAATAACCTTCCAGGAAAGAAATTTCAAGGAGGTGGTGGCTAAAGGTTCAAACGGTGGCTTCATAAGCTGACCAAGAACCAAGTTTAAGTCCAATGCTACCAGGGGAGGTCGAATGGGAGGTTTAGTCAAAGTTAGGCCTCTCATGAATCTTGCAATAAGAGGATGAGAGGAAATAGGTTGTCCATTGATAGGTTTAAGTGATGCTGCGATAGCACTCAAATGGACCCTTACTGAATTCGTTTTGAGTCCTGCATTGGAGAGATGCAGGAGATATTCCAGTAGAGAATTCAAAGGAAGTGCCCGAGGGTTAAGACCCTTTTGCGCACACCAAATGGAAATTCTTTTCCATTTAAAAGCGTAAGAACGCCTAGTGGAAGGTTTCCTGGAGGCATGGAGGATATCCTGCACTTGTTGAGAAAGATTGAAGGCTTGAAGGTCTAGGCCTTCAGTAACCAAGCTCTGAGGTGAAGGGACTTGGGGTTCGGGTGCCACAAAGTCCCCTCCTCCTGGGACAGAAGGTCTGGAGCAAATCCCAAGTCCAGGGAGGGGGCTTGGGAGAGATGCAGAAGTAGAGGGTACCACACCTGGCGTGGCCAGCGTGGAGCTATGAGGATCATAGATCCGTGATCCCTCTGGAGTTTGAACAGAGTCTTGGGAATCAAGGGAATGGGTGGAAAGGCATATAGGAAGGCCTGACCCCAATGAAGGAGGAAGGCATCCTTGGCCAGAGCCCCCTGACACGGAATTCTGGAACAGAACCGGGGAAGTTTGGCATTCCACGGACTTGCAAAGAGGTCTATGTCCGGGGTTCCCCATTCCTGGAAGATTCTGAGTACCTGATCCATGTGCAGGGACCATTCGTGTGGGAGCAGAACTCGACTGAGTCTGTCTGCCCAAGAGTTTTGGACTCCTGGGAGATATACTGCCAGGAGATGGATCTGATGCTCTCTGGCGAAGGCCCATAGTTTTAGAGCTTCATTGCAAAGCGACAGAGAGCCAGTCCCTCCTTGCTTGTTTATGTAAAACATGGCTACTTGATTGTCCGTATGAATGAGGACTGTCATGTGGTTGAGGAGGGCATGAAAGACCTTGAGAGCTAGAAAAACTGCTCGAAGTTCCAAGAGGTTGATATGAAGGGTGGTCTCGCTTGGGGACCAAGTGCCCTGAGTGGAGAGGTCTTGAAGATGAGCTCCCCAACCTGTTTGGGAGGCATCTGTTGTGAGGGTTGCTTGGGGCAACAGTGGTTGGAAGGGGGACCCCAACAACAGATTTTGAGTAGAGATCCACCATTGGAGAGACCAAAAGAGACGTTGGGAGGTTACTATTTGGTCTGAGAGAGCTCCTGTAGCTTGAGTCCACTGGGTGGACAAGGTCCATTGAGCTGCTCTCATGTGCAGGCGGGCATAGGATACCACATGCACTGTGGAAGCCATGTGGCCTAGCAGTTGTAGCATCTCCCGGGCAGTTAAGTGGCTCCTTGACTGAATCTGGGAGGCTAACTGCACTAGACGTTGGCAACGGGCCTGAGGAAGGTAGGCCCTTGCAGTGGTGGTATCTAGCCAGGCCCCTATGAATTCCAGGGACTGAGTAGGGGTGAGCTGAGACTTTGGAAGATTGACCACAAGTCCCAGATACTGCAGAACGCGTCTTGTGCGGTCCAGGGAAGTCTGGGCCTCTGACTGAGACGGAGCTCGGATGAGCCAATCGTCCAGGTATGGGAAGACAAAAATTCCCAGAGCGCGTAGAAATGCAGCCACTATTGCCATGCATTTGGTAAACACTCTTGGAGCAGAGGCTAGACCGAAAGGAAGTACCCTGTATTGGTAATGTTTTCCCTGGAACAGAAACCGTAGGATTTTTCTGTGGGATGGATGGATGAGTATATGTTTGTACGCATCCTTGAGATCTAGAGAACAAAGCCAATCCTGACTCTGGAGGTATGGAAGGAGAGTAGCTAGAGAAAGCATCTTGAACTTCTCCTTGCATAGGAATTTGTTCAATTCTCTGAGATTTAGAATGGGTCTGTACCCCCCTGTTTTCTTTGGGATGAGAAAATAAGGGGAGTAAAACCCTGACCCCTGTTGAAGGAGAGGAACCTCTTCTATTGCCCTTTGGGCCAGAAGGGTGGTCACCTCCTGACCCAAAAGGTCTAGGAGAGATGTGGGTGAATTGAAATGTCTCACCATGGTATGGGGAGGAAGGTTGGAGAAATGCAGTTTGTAGCCCTCTCTGATGATGGAGAGGGTCCACTGTTCTGATGTGATTTGCTCCCATCTGGGAGCAAAATGAGTTAGCCTGCCTGGAATGGTGAGAGGCTCTGGTTGTCGTAGAGCCAGAAAAGTTAAGTTCTCTAGTATCAAGTCAAAAACCCTGAGGGGGTTGGGACTGCTGGACTGCAGTAGCCCCTGCAGGTTTTGCCCTGGCCTGTTTAGGTTGCTGATGCTTTGTAGCAAAGCGAGCCGTGGAAGATTGTTGGCCAGTATTGGAAGGAAATCTGGCCTTCTTGAAGAAAGACTTTTTAAAAGATTTTTTCTTGGCAGGGGTAGAGGTAGACTTAGAAAGTCTATCTAAGGCAGCATTTTCTGCATCCATCTGAGTGGCTTTAATTTGCCACTCCTTGCCAAACAGACTTTCACCTGTACAGGGCAGATTTCCCAAGCCATCCTGGACCCAGGGTTCTAGGTCAGAAGCCTGGAGCCAAGCAATTCTGCGAGCAGCTATGGCAATGCCTGAGGCTCTGCTGGCACCTTCAAAGGAGTCAAAGGCTGCTCTGTTGGAGAACTTTGAGATGTCCTGAGTATGCTTTAGCCAAAGAAGGAACTCTTCCTTTCTATGCTCTGGGATAAAAGGGAGAAAATTGCCCAGCTTTTGCGCAACCTCCTTCAGAAACATGCCCATATAAAGGCTATATGAATTGATTCTGGCAATAAGCATGCTGGCTTGGAAGATTTTCCTACCAAAAGCATCCAAAGTCCTGCATTCTCTTCCTGGAGGAGTAGAAGAGTGTCTTTTGGTACTCTTTATCCTTTTCATAGCTGACTGCACCACAATAGAGTGATGAGGAAGCTGAGTTTTTTGAAAACCAGGAGAAGGAGGGACACGATACATGGTGTCCAAACGACGAGAATGTGGAGATAGGGTGAGAGGAGTCTCCCATAAGTCAATCATGTGTTCCTGAAGAATCTCATGAATGGGCAAGGTGACTGCCTCTTTGGCAACCTTAGAGTATCCCAAAATATCTAATTTTTTTGCTCTGGGCTCTTTTTCAGAAGTTACTGAAATAGAGAGCCCTTTAGCTACTTCTATTATGAAGTCTTGAAAAGACAAATCCTCTGGAGGAGACATTCTCCTCTTTGGAGAAGAGGGCTCCTCAGGAAGAGTGAGAGATACTTCAGGAGAGTCATCTGATGAGTCAGAATCATCAGAAGAATCCAAGTATCGTCTGTTTGCTTCCAGGGATCGATAGGCGTATTGACCGGTATCCACATCGGGCGTGCCCGGTACCGGATCGGTATTGGGAAGAACCCCGGAACCGGGAACCGGAACCGGTATCCTGGTCGATGTGGATGCCATGGGTACTGGTATCGGGTGTGGTACCGGTACTGGAGCCGGTACCGCTTGGTGCGGTACCGTTGGCGTCGCAGCCTTAATAAAAGCGATTATGGCTTGCTGCATGGATTGAAGAGTATGATCCATGGACGCCACGGCTGCCTGGATGTCGGTACCGGAAGATTGTGCCGGTACCCCAGAGCAGTCTAACATGTGATCGGTCGAGGCCGTGCCATCGATGTCAACCTGTAACCCCATAGGAGGAGCTTTGGAAGCCGGAGCTTCCCGCCGGGGTTGTTTGGCTGGGGCAGGGTCCTCAGGGTCAAGCCCGGGGCATCTCGATACTTAGAGGGAGATTTGCCCTTTGAGGACCTGCTAGAAGAATGTTTGGTTACCTGAGACCCATCAGGAGAGGAAGACCTGGAAGAGGTCGATGCTGGTGCCTCCGTGGAAAACAGCATATGGAACTTGGCTGCTCGGTTCTGTAAGCCTCGTTTAGACATCAGAGAGCAGGACTGGCAATCCGGAATGGAGTGGTCAGGCCCCAAACATTTAAGACACCATTCATGGGTGTCTGTAACTGAAATTGTACCGCTACACTTGGTGCATTTTTAAAACCGGAGGCTGGTTTTTTTCCATGAGGTAGAATTTTCTCAAGGGCCTAGAGGCCTAAGTAGAAAAACACACCAAGTGGGGAAAAGAAAGGTTTTGTTTTTTTTTTGTTAGAAAAGTAAAGAAAAAGACCGGCGGTACCGGTCCGGCGGGGAAGGCAGACACGCGGCCAAAGAAACAAATTAAAATAAAGAACTTCTTCAGCGGTGACAGGAACACGACTTGCTGGCTCCGTGGAAAAAGAAGAACTGAGGAGAATTAGTCAGGAAAGGCGGGAAGGCAGCGCGCATGCGCTGTGGGATGCTCCCAAAAGCTTTCCTTTTTGGGAAGCTGGGGAGCGTTCCCGCTCAGGCTCCGTCGGTACCGATGTACCCATATGTGAGGACTCATTCCTGCTTGTTCCTGGAGATACGTAGATTGATTGTTTACCTTATCAGAATATAGAAAGACTAGGGGACATGCAATGAAGCTACAGGGTAAACTATTTAAGACTAATAAAAGAAAATATTTTTTCACTCAACGTGTAATCAAACTCTGGAATTTGTTACCGGAGGATGTAGTAAAGGCTGTTATTGTAGCTGGGTTTAAAAAAGGTTTGGACAAGTTCCTTGAGGAAAGGTCCATAAACCATTATTAAGAAGGGACCCAGGATATCAATGCTTGAACCAATACAAGCATTGTGGAACCTGTGTCCCTTGGGGAAACTGCTAGGTACATATGACCTAGATTGGCCACTGTTGGAAACAGAATACTGGGCTTGATGGACCTTGGTCTGACCCAGTATGGCATATCTTATGTTCTTATGTTCTAACAGGCCGATTTTCTCAGTGGAGAAAGATGAGTGATAGAGTACCCTTGGGATCTGTGCTGAGCCTGCTGCTTTTTGACGTATTTGTGAATGACCTGGAAATGGGAACAACAAGTGAGGTGGTCAGTTCTGCAGATGACACAGAGTTGTTCAAGGATATTGAAACACAGAAGAATTGTGAGAAATTGCAGGAACATAGAAACATAGAAGTATGATGACAGAAAAAGACCACATGACCTATCTAGTCTGTCCTTCCATATCAACCACTACAACAGTCCCCTTGAAAAACTGGGAGACTGGTGATCAAATGGCAGATGAAATTTAATGTGGACAGGTGTTTATGTTTATGCAATTTCTTGATATACCACCCAGGCTGAAGGGCATCAGAGCAGTTTACAATAAGGTACTGGATATATTCCCTTGTCTCCAAAGTGCTCACAATCTCTGTGTACCTGAGGCAACAGAGTGGTGAGTGGCTTTCCCAAGGCATGCCTATAGGACTAGAAACCCCAGTCCCTCTGGCCTGAGATTGCTGTCCCAGGGGAGAATTGAACCCCTGGCACTCCAACCTGAAATACCTTGTCCTAACCACTAGGCCACTCCTCCTAAAGTTATAAACTAAGGGAAGAAGAACCCAAAGTTACGGTTACATGATGCAAGGTTCCTTATAAGGACTCGCCACCCAGTAATGGGATCTGGACTTCATCATTGATGATATGTTGAAACCCTCTGCCCCGTGTGCAGCCACAGCCAAGAAAGCAAATATAATGTTAGGAATAATAAGAAAAGGAATGAATAGAACCAAAGATGTTATGGTGCATCTGTATCGCTCTGAGGTGCGACAGTACCTTGAATATTGTGTGCAATTCTGGTTGCCATATCTTAAAAAGGATATAGCAGCAGTAGAAAAAGTACAGAGAAGAGCAATCAAAATGGTTTAAGGGGGTAGAAGGATATCCCTATGAGGAAAGGCTTAAAAGGTTAGGGCTCTTCAACTTGGCAAAGAGAAGGCTGAGGGGAGATATGATAGAAGTCTATCAAATAATTACCAGTGGTGTGCCCCAGGGATCTGTCCTTGGTCTGATTCTTATAACATCTTTGTTAGTGATATAGCGGAAGGGCTGTCTGGTAAGGTTGACTCTTTGTGAATGATACCAGAATCTGCAATAGAGTAGACACCCAGGAACGGGTACATAACATGAGGAGGGATCCAACTAAGCTTGAAGAATGGTCTAGAATTTGGCAGCTAAGATTTAATGTTAAAAAATGCAAGGGCTGCAGCAATCTAAGGGAGCAATATAGTATAGGGAGTGAAGTACTTTTGTCCACTAAAAAAGAGCAGGTCCTAGGCATGATTGGGTCTGCTGATTTTAAAGTAGCTAAACAGGTAGAAAAGGCGACAGCAAAAGCAAGAAGGATGCTTGGGTGCATAGGGAGAGGAATGGCCAGCAGAAGAAAGGAGGTGATAGTGCCTCTGTATAAGTCTTTGATAAGATCTCATTTGGAGTATTGTGTGCAATTCTGGAGACCGCACCTTCAAAAGAATATAAACAGGCTGGAGTCAGTACAGAGGGTGGCTACTAAAATGGTTAGTGGTCTTCATTATAAAAGCATATGAGGACAGACTTAAGGATCTTCATATGTACACCTTAGAGGAAAGGTGTGATAGAGGTGATATGATTGAGACGTATAAATACCTCCGTGGCATAAATGCACAGGAAGAGAGCCTCTTTCGATTGAAAGCAGGCTCTGCTATGAGGGGTCATGGGATGAGGGTGAAAGGGGATAGATTCAGGAGTGATATGCGGAAATATTTCTTTACATGAAGAATGGTGGATCCATGGAATAGTGATCCAGTGGAGGTAGTAGAGATGAGGACAGTATCTGAATTCAAAGAAGCATGGGACAAACACAGAGGATCTCTAAAAGAAAAAAGGTGACTGTTGTAGTGGTTGATATGGAAGAAGAGACTAGATAAACCATGTGGTCTTTTTCTGTCATCATGTTTCTATGGGGTATGTTTACTAAAGCGTGGTAACCTTACCAGCATTAATTGGAGCGTTAACGTGAGTAATGCTATATAAGGAAGTGGGCGTACCGGCGTTAAGGTAGCAATGGCCGTGTAACGCGCATTAAAGGGCGCCTTGGCCAGTTAGCGCACGTTAACAGGACATTGCACGTTAAAGCTGAGAAACAAAACATAACAAGGCTGACAAGGCGCCTTATAAGGTGCCTTAACTTAAGGTGCTGTATAAGGTGCCCTAAGGATGATAAGGTGACCCAAGATATGGTGCCCAAGGGCAGTAAGGTGCCCCAAGTTGACAAGCATGAAATGTAAGGGCATAAAACAGATGTAACCCTAACACTGCACAGAGCACCAAGGAAAGGCAATGGACAAGTGAAACATAGAAACATAGAAGTATGATGACAGAAAAAGACCACACTTCCTATCTAGTCTGTCCTTCCATATCAACAACTACAACAGTCCCCTTTTTACCTTTAGAGATCCTCTGTGTTTGTCCCATGCTTTTTTGAATTCAGTTACTGTCCTCATCTCTACCACCTCCACTGGGAGACTATTCCACGGATCCACTACTCTTTCCATAAAGAAATATTTCTGCATATCACTCCTAAATCTATCTCCCTTCACCCTCATCCCATGTCCCCTCGTAGCAGAACTTGCTTTCAATTGAAAGAGGCTCTCTCCCTGAACATTTATGCCACGGAGGTATTTAAACATCTCAATCATATCACCTCTATCCCGCCTTTCCTCTAAGGTGTACATATTAAGATCCTTCAGTCTGTCCTCTTATGCTTTATAATGAAGACCACTAATCATTTTAGTAGCCACCCTCTGCACCGACTCCATCCTGTTCACATCCTTTTGAAGGTGTGGTCTCCAGAATTGCACACTATACTCCAAATGAGGTCGCACCAAAGACTTATACAGAGGCATTATCACCTCCTTTTTTCTGCTAGCCATTCCTCTCCGTATGCACCCAAGCATCCTTCTAGCTTTTGCTGTCGCCCTTTCTACCTGTTTAGCTACTTTAAGATCATCAGACACAACCATGCCTAGGTCCCTCTCTTCTTTAGTGGACAAAAGTACTTCACCCCCTATATGTATTGCTCCCTTGGATTGCTGCAGCCCAAGTGCATGACCTTGCATTTTTTAACACTAAATCCCAGCTGCCAAATTCTAGACAATTCTTCAAGCTTAGCTAGATCCCTCCTCATGTTATCTACACCTTCCTGGGTGTCTACTCTATTGCAGATTTTGGTATCATCCGCAAAGAGGCAAACCTTACCCGACAGCCCTTCCACTATATCACTAACAAAGATGCTAAAAAGAATCGGACCAAGGACAGATCCCTGGGGCACACCACTGGTAACATCCTTCTCCTCAGAGTGAGCTCCATTTACTTGTACTCTTTGTCGCCTCCCACCCAACCAATTTCTAACCCAAGCAGTAACTTTAGGGTCCATCCCTTGGGTGCTCAGTTTGTTTATAAGTTGCCTGTGAGGAACAGTGTCAAAGGCTTTACTGAAATCTAAATACACCACATCTAGGGCTCTCCCTCGGTCCAACTCCATGGTCACCCAGTCAAAGAAATCAATCAAATTTGTCTGACAAGACCTGCCTCTGGTGAATCCATGCTGCATCGGATCCTGTAATCCGCTGGACTCCAGAAACCTCACTATTTTCTCTTTCAGCAGCGTTTACAATAATTTACTCAACACTGAAGTTAAACTAACCGGCCTGTAGTTTTCAACCACATCCTTACTTCCGCTTTTGTGTAAAGGCACCACATGAGCCTCTCTCCAGTCCTTTGGCACCACTCCCGACTCCAAAGAGGCATTGAAAAGGTCAGTCAGTGGAGCTGCTAGAACATCCCGAAGTTCCCTCAGTATTCTAGGATGTATCCCATCCGGTCCCATCGCTTTGTCTACTTTAAGTTGAGCTAGTTACTCACGAACACAGTCTTCTGAAAATTGTTCAAGATGTCCCTTGTTTCTGTTCCTATTTGTGGGTGTTTTCTGAGGTCCTGCTCCTGGTTCTTCATCTGTGAACACAGAACAAAAATATTTGTTAAGCAAGTCCGCTTTATCCTTATCAGCTTCTACATATTCCTCCCCTGCACCCTTGAGTCTGACAATACCACTTTTGCCCTTCCTCTTCTCACTAACCTATCTGAAAAATGTCTTATCCCCCATTTTATTGCATTGGCTATTTCCTCCTCCTTTTGAATCTTTGCCTTCTTGACTACTTTGCTAGCTTCTCTAAGTTTTTCCAAATACAGATGCCTGTTTATGTTTATGTTTATTTAAAAATTTGTTATACCGCCCAACACCATAGGCATCTGGGTGGTTTACAATCATAAAATTACATAGCTGCAGAAACAGAAAGGAATGCCATTATTTAAAAACAGTAAGGAGAAGAAAAGATGACAGAGAACAGTTAAGCAAAATATGACAACGGAAACACATCAGCAAGGAAAGGAAGAAAAAGAGCGAAGACTGCGGGGGAAGGTCAAATGCTAGGCTGAACAGGTGAGTCTTGAGTTTTGTTTTGAAAATCTGGAAAGACGTTTCGGATCGGAGGGAAAGGGGAAGTGAATTCCAAAGCCTCGGGCCTAAAAAATAAAAAGCGGAGGAGCGAGTGGATTCCAGGTGAGCATGTGATGGAGGGGGGAGGGACATACGATTGACATGGATAGAACGAAGTGAACGGTGAGGAGTATGAAAGCGAACCTGGTCTGCAAGATAAAGGGAGGTGCCTGTGTGGAGTGCCCTGTGAACGAATGTGAGAATCTTATACTGAATATGGAAAGATACTGGTAACCAGTGTTGATGCATAAGAAGAGGGGTGACATGTTCAAACCGGGAAGCATGAGTTAAGAGATGGACCGCAGTGTTCTGAATGCGCTGAAGACGGGAAAGTTGGGTCTGTGGGAGACCTGCTAAGACAACGTTACAATAGTCGAGTCGGGACATCACCAAGGAGAGTAGAAGTGTAGCCAAAGCAGGGGAGGAAAGAAAGGGGCGAACAGCCCGCAGCTGCTTAAGAGAAAAGAGTGACCGCTGGACAACTGAAGAGATATGTTCCTTAAAAGAGAGGGAAGAATCAAGAACCACACCTAAATAATGGAAAGAAGAAACTAGGGGAATAGACTGGGAAGAAAAAGTGGGAGCACATGGGGGTGAAGGGCTCCCTAATGTGAACCAGGTAGCAAAGGACTTAGAGGGGTGACCTTTTGTATTTCATGAAGGCCTCCCTCTTTTTCTTCACTTTTTCAGCTACTTCTTTCGAAAACCATAGCTTTCTCCTTTTCCTTTTACCTTTATTTACCATTTTAACAAAAAGATTGGTTGCCCTTAAAATATCCCCTTTCAGTTTTGCCCACTGTTTTTCTACATCCCCCAGCTGTTCCCATCCCACTAACGACTCCCTGAGGTATTGGCCCATCTTCGCAAAGTTAGTCTTCCTAAAGTCTAAGATCCTCACCTTTGAATGGATTCTAACAGCCCTAGTCCTAATACTGAACCACACCATCTGGTGATCACTGGATGCAAAATGATCTCCCACTACAACATCAGAAGCACTTTCACCATTGGTAAGCACCAAGTCCAGTATGGCCCCTTCACGTGTGGGGTCTGTTACCAATTGCATGAATAGTTCTCCCTGTAGAGAATCCAGGATCTCCTTACTTCTAGATGATACTGCAACAGGAATGTGCCAATCAACATCTGGCATATTGAAATCTCCTATCAGTAGCACTTTCCCTTTCCTAGCAATGCTGCGCATGTCTTCAATTAACTCTCTGTCCACCTCTTCCTCTTGTGAGGGAGGTCTGTATATCACACCAATGCAAATAGATTTCTCTTTCCCTCTTTCTAGTTTAACCCACAATGCCTCCTCTCTCTCTTTTAAGCTCTGTAATTCCAAAGCTTTAATAGTAGTTTTTAAATATAGTGCTACTTCTCCTCCTCTTCTTCCTACCCTGTCCTTTCTGAATAAAGTATAGCCAGGTATAGTTACATCCCAGTCATGGTTTTCTGTGAACCATGTTTCTGTAACTGCCACTAAATCCAAGTCAGCCACTCCCACCAAAGCTTCAACATCAGGGATCTTATTTCCCATGCTACGGGCATTAATACACACTGCTTTCCATATGTTACCCCTGTTACCCATTTCCATAAAGGTATTTAATGTATCACCTACCTGGGGGCTTTCACTTACCTGGGGGCTTTCTTCACCCATCCACAACAAATTTAGTTTAAAGCCCTCTTCAGTAGATTAGCCAGTCTACTACCGAAGACGCGTTGACCTTTCTTGGACAGATAGATGCCATCTCTGCTCTGCAACCCTTGGAACAGCATCCCATGGTCTAGGAAACCAAAACGCTCTCGATGACACCATCCATGCAGCCATGCATTCATCTCCAGGATGTGAGCCTCTCTGCCTTGGCCTTTACCCTCAACAGGGAGGATTGAAGAGAACACCACCTGTGCACCTAACTGCTTCACCCTCTGTCCCAGAGCCATGAAGTCACTTTTGATACATTCCGAGGTATACCTGGCAGTATCATTTGTTCCAACATGGATTAGCAACATTGGGTAATAGTCAGTGGGCTTGATGAGTCTTGGTAAACTCTCTGTAACATCTTGGATTTTGGCACCAGGCAGACAGCATACCTCTCTGGACATCAAGTCTGGTCGGCAGATGGATGCCTCAGTACCCCTCAGAAGAGAGTCTCCAACCAGCACTACCCTTCGTTTCCTTCTGGTCACTGATTCTGCAACGTTTGGGTACTTGAGCTCTGGTTCTTCCCTTTCCAGGGATGCTTTTACCTCCTCCACTTCCAGGGCTGCATAATGGTTCTTCAGTTCAAGGGCTGGAGAAGTTGGATTGGTGATTTTGCAGGCCCTGGTGACTTGTGTCCAACCATCGACATTCTGTTGGCACCCATCGTCTCCTGTGCTGGAGAGCTTGGTTGCTGTAAGAAGCATCTCATCAATGTACTTCTCACTGTCTTGAATGCTCCTCAGCCTCGCCACCTCCTCTCTGAGTTCCTCCACTTGTTTCCTCAGAGCTTCAGCATGCAGTCACCCTGCACATGGAACCGGTCCTTCAACTGGCATTAGGACCTCTGTCTTGACCGAGGCAGAAGCTGTAACGGGGGCAACAGCTTTAGTGATACGATTTTTCCCAGCCATTGTTCTGTTCATGGAGCTTAGGTATCTGTTAAAGCAAAAGAGAGAGATCTACCAAGTACCAGCCGGTTTCCCAGCTGTCCTTTCAGAGAAAAAGCAGTTACATTTCTTTAATTATATTCAAAATGTGCTGGTCCAATTCTCTGTGATTTGTTAAATGGGGAGGTGCCCTATAAAGCAAAACTGCTCACTAGGGGTGGGTGGGAGTCGGGGTGGGTAGGGAGGGAACTAACACCTGATTAGGTGTTAGCAGTTCCCAAAACTGAGGAGGTTACTAGAGTTCAGCAACCTACTGTGCTCAAGGAAAGTTCCACTAAAGCATCAAAAAGAAAGTAACCTTGCTTTAAAAATATACAAAAAATCCTTTTAAGAGCTCCCAGTCAGAGAGCTAGCAATTTAATATAATAAAATAAACCCTCAAATCCTTACTGTTGGTTGATCCCCCCCATTCCAGCAACACCAAGGGGTGCCCCAAGGATCCACACTGTCAGCCATGCTTTTCAACATCTACCTCCAACCACTCTGCTCAGTCATACGCACCCACAACATCAGCTTCCACATATATGCTGACGATATCATGCTCTACGCCCCCATTACAACCACGAACCCAACAAACACCCATCTATCAGCATGCTTCTCCGAGGTGTCCGACTGGTTACAAGCAAACAACCTATCCATCAACATGAAGAAAACAGAAGCCCTCATAGTCACTAGAGACCCAGATTTCACCCCACCAACACACCTCAACATAGGACCCACAAGCATTAGAATACAACCACAAATACGATACCTGGGCATTATTATTGACCAAGCCCTCACCTTAAAACAGCAAATCACCAAAACCTCCGTAACTATATTCCACAAGGCAAGAACGGTACAATGTCTTAGACCCCTTCTTGAACATCAAGACTTCCGAACTGTAATGCAAGCCATGACGCTCCCACATCTGGACTACTGCAACATAATCTACCACGGCCTTCCAGCCACACAGACCAACCCCCTCCGAACAGCACTGAACACCACGGCAAGAATCATCCAGAGTGCAAAGAAAACCGATCACATCACCCCAATTCTGAAAGACCTACACATACTTCCCCTCGAAGCAAGGTCTAAATACAAAGCCATCCTACTCACCCACAAAGCCATCCATCAAGCACAAAACTCCCAGCTTCGCACCCTACTGTCCCGTCCGGCCCACGGCAGAACTAGCAGACAAACCTCCAGCAATTCCCTCATCATCCCTCACAAAAAAAACAAATGCTTGCAACGGACCTGCAATCGAGCCTTTGAACTTTATGCTCCATCCCTATGGAACTCTCTACCGAGTTATCTCAGAAACAATGCCGATCTACCATCCTTCAGGAAACAGCTGAAAACCACCCTGTTCCAAGAATACTTCAAACCGACCCCCACCAAAAAGCACACTAACCTCTGATCTCGTCCGCCAAGAACCTCTGATCCAAAACTACATTAACCTGCCCATGTCCAAAGCCTATCCCATGTCCAAAGTCTGTACCATGTCCAAATCATTAACGTTGCCTCCCTGGTGATGGCCCCGCCCTTACTTAATTTCCCCACTCTTTTATGTAATGCCGCTTTGATCCGGTGAAAAGCGGGATATAAATACAGCTAAATAAATAAAATAAATAAATCTGTAGAGCCCTTGTTAGGAAAGCCTCAACAGGGCAGGGCACTGGAGCCTTTTATGCAGGCCTCAGCTGCTCTCAGGTAATCAGGCCCACTAACTCCTGATTAGGTGTTAGCAGTTCCCAAAACTGAGGAGGTTACTAGAGTTCAGCAACCTACTGTGCTCAAGGAACGTGATGGAAGGAAGTAGAGATGGGAGCTGATGGACCTGCCAAATCTGCGTGCAGCCAGTGTGGCAGCCAGTAAAATGGACAAACATATTGGAGGCAGCTTTACCGATGCACAGGGTGTTGGCAATGTAAAGTGTTACAATGACAGTGGGTGGAAGAGGACAGGAATATGTGCCCTCCAGTGGAGGTAGAGATGGCAAGATATTTGCAATGATAGGAGGACAGAGGAGTAGTAGTGCCATGCAGAGCAGACACAGGAGAGGCAAGCATGAAGAGCCACAATGCAGAAAAGGGTACCAGTGCAGGACATGGGGTAGCAGCCTGCACATGAAGACGAGGTGCTACACAGCTGACAGACGCAGATAGACGGACAAAAGGATGGCTGGCAACTGTGATGAGGGTACTATGTGCTGGCAGCACAGATCTGCAGAGATATGACTGTCACAGGAATGAAAAGGACTTGCCTTGGACAGGCCCAATAAAATGAGACCACGGAGAGATTGAACCCATGACCTCTGCCTAGGACATCATTGTATTAACCAGTGGGCTATACCTCTATGGCTTCTGTCTCAGCAATGGCTGGCTTCAGAAAGACTGCAGGTCACCGCACAAACTGTCTTCTGTGTCTACCAGGATAGGGTAAACCCACCAGTACCCATCATGCAATGCACATGCAGAACAGCAGTCTACATCTGATCACCAGATGGGGTATGCAGTTCTCCAGCACCTCAGCTTGGTAGGAGGAGCTGACCATGTGTGATACTGGCACAGAGTAGCTACACACCATGCAAATGTGCCGGTTCTGTGTTCACCCTGAGGGTGAGGTGGGTCGGCCAGCACCAGGTCCGCAGGACCCGTGTTGCTTGAGATAGGCTTTGCTGCAGGGGTCTATCATTGCCAGTGTATGATAGGTATTTCTTGCAGCCACACCTAAGATAATCCTGTGTCCATCTGTATTCCCCAGTCACATCTAGCCTTTGGGGACCAGGAGCCACCCAAGTTAAGCATATCAAGTGTGGTTGCTATGGTCAATTGTTATAAGAGCAGGGGGGTATCTGGACCCACATGCGGATAATGTAGCACCACCCACCAACCTGCCCTGTCTGGGGGCAAGGTGGTGGACAGTATCTGCCCCCAACAGACCCACACTCTACATCTTTGCAATGGAGGCAGTAGAGGGGCATGATGAAAGGCTGTGGGACCATCAACCCTAGTCCTACTGGCAAAAGGGCACCATCCAGGGCAATTGATGCAGATCTGTACTTATCAAACAGGCACTGGAAGAAGGCCTGGAAAAGCTCAGATACCCCCCACCACAATCTGACATTCACCAGTAGCAAGCACAGTCAGTCTGCATCTGCTGCACCCTGCGAGGCATTCCAACCATACACATGCTGACTGCAGACAGTCTGCTAGCCAATCCAGTGCATGTCCCCAGAGGGACTCCATACATTCATAAGTGGGATGTAAGCACAGATACCAAGCAGGTATCTCAGTGATTGGGCCCTCAGAACAGGGAACACACAGATATCACTTGAGAAAAACACTGTATAGCACTCTGTGTGAACCTAGACATGCCATGGTCACTGCTCAGTCAGGGTGAGAGTGACCTCCCAGCATGACATGCTGTGGCCACCCTGTCCATGCAGGTGGTGGTCGGGCACTACAATGTCCCAGCCATTGCCCCACACCCTGTGCAGATGCATCCTGCCCAGTCCGCCCTGTCTGGACCATACCCACAATACCTTGCTCCTCATTATGCACATTGGCAAGCTAATGCTGGAAACAGTGTAAGCATTGTGGACCCAGTGAGGAGTAGGCAGCCACAAAACAATGGATAGACATACACACACTCCCACTCCTATTTCAGCATTGTGCAAAGATAGAGGTGGTTGGCAGCCCTGCCCGCCACACTAGTCCTGAGCACATTGCAGGCATTACTAAGATATGCATGTGCTAGTAGTAGTGCTTTGGTGGTAAGTGCTGCTCTGTGCCGAGTCCAACAGCCTGACTCTCCATGAGGCTTTGGATAGTGGAGCCTGTGGGTATGGATGTTTGTACCCCTTTTGGCCGATATTCTAGGGAGTGCACATGTTTACGTTGTATGTGCAATGTGGGGTAAAATGTAGGGACATGATTGGCAGGAGCCACAGCTGTGACTTGAACCTGTGACCTTCTGTCCCAGGACACACTGTCTGTGTGTACTGCACCATACTGTTGCCACAGAGGCAAGCCAGTCCCTGGGGATACCATGACTGTTCATCAGACAGATCTTGTCTGTTGCACTGCATGCCACCCACCTAAACAGGGCTTGGCCTTGGTCTTCTGTGGGCAGATGCCACTGCTCCCTCCACCACCAGCACCTCTCCTCCACCATGCTGACATGCCCATATGCTGGTGGTGCACAGTCCCAGGCCATCCAGTGTTCAGGTAGGCGGCTGCCTAGGGTGTGGGGTAGGGGTGCCTACATAGACATCCACGCTTCCTCCCGACACTGCCTGCCAACGTTATGTGCCTTTTGGGGTACCTGCTGGGTAATGTTCCCTGGATGGAACACTGTGGGACACAGACTCATGGGCATGTTTGACTTTTGTCAGTTGCTGTCTTGCTGATTTCCAGATTTTGCTTTCCGATGTGCCACCTAGGCATCTGCCTAGCCCATCCTGTGCCCCAGTTGCCCCACTGCATGTCCCGCCTGCAGCCCCCTATGCCCCATTTGCAGCATCGCCATAGTGCCCTTTCATACCTGGGCACTATGCTGTTGCTGCACATGTAGCACTACTATCACTTTTTTTGGGCCCCTGCCTATGCTGTACATTGCTGACACTGAAATGATTTCTCTCTCCTGCAAATGTGCATCTAATGACAGGTTTTCACTCGCGGTAATGTTCAGCCCTTCAGTTCCCCGCGTTAGTGTAGCAGGAGCCTCTCCCCACCCTCTCCCCGCCCATTGACCTCTTCTCTCCGCCCTCTCTCCACCCTCTGCGGGACTTAACGCTGCCGAAGATGTTAACGCGTGCTAATGTTGCATCTGGTAACGTTAGCACGCGTTAGCGTTACTTATCGCGCGATAACGTAGCCGCTGCTACGTTATCGTGGTTTAGTAAACATACCCCTATGTTTCTATGTTTTAATAATGAATGGAGTGGAAAAGTAGAAAGACTAGGGAACATGTAATGGAGCTACAATGTAGCACATTTAAGACAAAATCAGAAAAAATATTTTTTCACTCAAATGCATAATCAAACTCTAGAATTCCTTATCGTTCCTCCAGTTCAGTCCTCTACCTCTGGGTTGTCAATCTCCTCCTGTAGCTTGGAGACTGGTATGTCAGAATGATGACATCACTGGATATAGCCTGCTGCACTCCTCCCTCAATCCCAGTGTTACCAGTCTCCATGCAGCAGGAGAACTTGACAAGCCTTTTAGAGGGCTCTCTGGAGGAATGGATAAGGAGCCTTTACTGTAGTAGCAGCTAAGTGTGCAAGAATTGGGTTTTTTTAGTGTAATGCCTCTTTTTTTTTTTTAAGAGTGCAGTGCTGCTTTAAATCTGTGCTCTGGCTCCCTTGCTCCCTACCTGTGCCTGTGGGGTGTTTTTCGGGGGTTCTGGCTCAGGGCTTTCGAGCTTTCCCCCCCTTCGGTGCCCAGAGGTCTCTCCCCCAGGACTTTTCGGGGGAGAGCCCCTCTTTGTGACAGTGGCAACTTTTGGCCGGCAGCCTGCCTTGCCGCGGCTTCCCTGACTGCACGGGAGTTCAGCGAGGCAGTTGGAGCCGGTGCTGGCAGCCTTCAGCAGCTCCGTTTTTCGCCGAACAGCAACAGACCGCGCCGGTAAGTCCTCTGCCGGCGTCGGTCTGTTTTTCCTACGGAGATAGCCTTTTTCTGAGGTGCAGGGGCACTCGCAAAATTTTGGCACCCTTTTTTCCGCTTTGGCGATTTCGCGGCGGCCATTTTCGGCTCCGCGGTGAGCCGCGTGCTAGCAGGGAGCCTGCCGTTTCGGTGCAGAGCGTCTTGAAGGCCCGATTTCTGTTACTTTTCTTTTTATTTCTTTTAATTTCTTTTAATTATCTTCTCTTTTGCTTCGTGTTTTTTGTTTCATTTTGCTTATTGCATTTTTTTTCTGGGAGCTTCCCTTGCTCGTGGATTATTCCTCCTTTTCAGCCCTCCTACAAGGGCGGGGGGGGGGGGTAAGCTGAAGGGGTTATCTTTCTAGGGGGCAGTGTGTTTAAAAAAAAAAAAAAAAAAGGACAAACACTTAGGAATCTATACCTCTTCTACTCCAGAGTGCTGAGGTTGATCCCAGCGGTGGGAGTAGGGAAGGCTGCAGGCTATATGGCTGCCAGACCTCAGTGTATTGTCTGTGGCACTAGGAGAGGCATGGTGGCTGATACTGGGGTTTGCCGGGGCTGTGCAACACTCTCATCCGCAGTGGAGCAGCAAATGGAATTGCAGGAGTCCACGGAGGCGCAGGGGACGCCCGCGGGGGGGCAGGCTGCGTCCCCTCGGCCTTTAGCGCAAGGAGGGCCGTTAGAAGAGCTGGCGGGACCCTCCGGCGTCTCCCTTCCGGTCCCGGCGCCGTCTCTTGGAGAGTTTAGTCCAGAGTTTGTTCTGCTGATGCATCAGGCTTTCTGCCTCAGACAGCAGGGTGCAGCAGCGGGCACCGGGTCCCTGGTCTCGCCGGTTTCGCAGCTGGAGGCAACTGAGATGTTGGCTGAGGGGCCTCTGCCGCCTAACCGTGCAAGAGCTAGGGACCCTGCGCTGTCGGAGGGCGACTGGCCTGAGGCCTCAGTGCCGGAATGGGACCAGGAGGAAGGTACCCAGGATCTCGAAGAAGGGGAGATTCCTGAACCCGAGGATCAGGCTAAGATAGTTAGGGTCTTCCGCAGAGAGGAGTTAGCGGCCTTGATCTCGGAGACCTTGCAGATGTTGAATCTGGCTACGCAGGTAGCCATGGAGGATGATGTGGAAGATCCAGTTATCCGGGCAGTGCGTCAGATGCAGGTGGTGTTTCCAGTGCACAAGGTAGTGGACAGGATGATTCAAGATGAGTGGGATAAGCCGGAAGCTGGTCTGCGGGGCTTACGGACCTTGAATAGATTGTACCCTTTGGCTGATAAGGATAAGGAGAGATTCCGGGCTCCGCGGGTGGACGCAGTGGTTTCCGCGGTTATAAAAAAGACCACCATTCCGGTGGAGGGCAGTGCGGCCTTGAAGGATGCCCAGGACCGTAAAGTGGATGGCCTGCTCAAGCAGGCTTTTGAGGCAGATTCTATGTCTCTGCAGGCGTCCATCTGTGGGGCGTGGGTGGCCCGAGCATCCCTGAGATGGGCACAGCGCCTGCGTCTGTCCCCCCATTTGGATCTCGAGGAACTGAAGGAGCTGGATCGCCTAGAGTCCGGGGCGGCTTACTTGGCGGATGTGCATTACGATTTGATCAGGGCACTGGCTAATAGCACAGCGTCTGTGGTGGCCACCAGGCGTTCCTTATGGTTGCGGAATTGGGCGGCGGACGGACCTTCAAAGTCCTGCCTTAGCAAGCTCCCCTTTAAGGGGGGTTTGCTGTTTGGAGAAGATTTGGAGAAGTTAGTGAAGGACCTGGGGGAGTCCAAGGCGGGTCGCCTCCCGGAGGATAAGCCGAAGCCCGGCAAGTCCAGCCAGGGCTTTCGGGGTCAGTTTCGTGATTTCCGGAGATTTCGTTCTCCACGGTTCGGTGGTTTCCAGAGGGGCCGGTATTCGTCTCGGGCCCAGGGATTTCGCGGGTTTCGTGGAGCGACTAGAGGTTTCGCCTCCAACCCGTCTACCGCTTCCCGTAAGTCGCAATGAAGCGAGGCGGGTCCCGGTGGAGGGGCCTCCCATCGGCGGGCGACTTCGGGAGTTTCTTTCCGCTTGGACCCAAATCACTTCCGACCAGTGGGTGCTCGAGATTATTCAGCACGGCTATGTGCTGGAGTTTTCCAAACCTGTGCGGGATTCCTTTGTCATGTCCCCTTGCAGGGGTCCAAGGAAGATGGCGGCGATCCGCGGAACCTTGGATCGGCTTCTTCAGTTGGGGGCCATGGTGGAGGTTCCCAAAGCCGATTACGGCTTGGGTCGGTACTCGATTTATTTCGTCGTGCCAAAGAAGGGCGGCACATTTTGGCCCATTCTCGATCTGAAGGCCGTGAACCGGTGCTTACGGGTGCCGCACTTCCGGATGGAGACCCTGCGGTCGGTTATTGTGGCGGTGCGTCGCGGGGAGTTCTTAACGTCTCTGGATCTTATGGAAGCGTATTTGCACGTTCCCCGTTGGCGCATCAGAAATTCCTACAGTTTGCTCTTCCTTGGGGGCATTATCAGTTTTAGGCCTTGCCTTTCAGGTTGGCCACGGCGCTGCGCACCTTCACCAAGATCATGGTGGTGGTGGCGGCAGCGTTGCGCAAGGAAGGCATTCTCGTTCATCCTTATCTCGACGATTGGTTGATACGTGCCAAGTCCGAGGAGGAGAGTTACCGGGTGACGGACAAGGTAGTGCACTTTTTACAGAGTCTCGGTTGGGTGGTCAACCTGGCCAAAAGTCAGTTGAAGCCCACCCAGGTTCTCGAGTACCTCGGGGTCCGGTTCGACACCAGCAAAGGGCAGGTGTTTCTGCCGCACCGGCGGGCCGAGGGCTTGAGGTCCCTAGTCAGGCAGTTTCGGGCGCCGTCGGCGTGGGATTATCTCCGAGTCCTGGATACGATGGCGGCGACCCTGGAGGCGGAACCATGGGCCAAGGTCCATATGAGGCCTCTCCAACGGGCCCTTCTTCGCCGCTGGTCGCATCAGGCCGATTCTTTGAGCACACGGCTTCCTTGCCCGATCGCAGCCAGGCGCTCGCTTCACTGGTGGTTACTCCAGTCATCGCTGGCGGTGGGCATGCCGCTGGAACAGCCGGAGTGGGTTCCGTTGCTGACGGATGCCAGTCTATCCGGCTGGGGAGCCCACTGCGAGAACCAGTTTGCGCAGGGACTTTGGTCTCCGTTAGAAGCGTCTTGGTCGATCAACCGTCTGGAACTGAGGGCTGTATTCCTTGCCCTTCGGGCGTTCGAGGATGTGCTTCGCGGGAGACCCGTAAGGGTGCTCTCCGACAACTCGGCGATGGTAGCGTACATCAACCGCCAGGAGGGCATGGGGAGTACCGCCATGGAGTCGGAAGCGGACGAGTTGTTTGCCTGGGTGGAGTCGCGGTTCCCAGCGCTCTCGGCAGCGCACATTGCCGGGAAGGACAATGTCACCCAGACTTCCTCAGCAGAGTTCAGGTGGATGCAGGGGAGTAGGAGTTGCATCCAGACGTTTTCGATCAGATCGTAGATCGTTGGGGTACTCCGGTGAAGGATCTCATGGTGTCCTTCCGCACGGCAAAGGTTGCGCGGTTCTTCAGCAGAAGGCGCGAACGGATGTCCGAGGGCATAGACGCGCTGTTGGCCTTCTGTATGTCTTCCCACCTTGGGCGTTGATCGGCAGGATGGTTCAGCGGATCGGGGCGCACAGGGGGAAGGTTCTGTTGGTGGCTCCTGACTGGCCGCGGCGCCCTTGGTATGCGGATCTCGTGCGCCTCTTGGAGGGTGTGCCCTGGTGGCTCCCGAGGCGCGCGGATCTGTTGCGGCCTCAGGTGGATCGGTTCTCGCTTACGGTATGGCCATTGAGAGGGCTAGGCTGAGAAAGAGAGGTTATTTGTCGGCGGTCGTTGCAACGTTGCTTAGGGCGTGTAAACAGTCGACGTCCCTGGCGTATGTGCAGGTCTGGCATGTCTTTGAGGATTGGTGTTCTCGTCGTCATCTCCGCGCACTTACTGTGTCTATTCCGGTGGTCTTGGAGTTTCTGCAGGATGGTTTTGATAAAGGTCTTGCAGCCAGTTCTTTGCGCGTCCAGTTAGCGGCCCTGGCCTGTTATCGTGGTAGGATCAATGGGGTACCCTTGGGGACTCACCAGGATGTGGGTCGCTTCCTGAAGGCGGTCGCTAGATTACGTCCGGCGCATCGAGTGTGCGTTCCGCCGTGGGATCTCAATCTCGTTCTCGCGGCATTGGTCAAGTCGCCCTTTGAGCCTTTGCACCATGCCTCCCTTAAGGATTTGACGTTAAAGACAGTGTTCTTGGTGGCAATTTGTTCGGCTCGGAGGATTCCCGAATTGCAAGCCTTGTCGTGCCGGGAACCATTCTTATCTTTTTCTAGGGAGAAAGTAGTGCTGCGCCCGGTTCCGTCCTTTTTGCCTAAGGTGGTCTCCCCCTTTCATTTGAATCAGGCGGTATGTTTGCCCGTCTTTGGGGCTCTGGAGGGCGGCGTCTCGGATCGCAGCCTTCGTCTGTTGGACGTGAAGAGAACTTTGCGTCAATATTTGCAGGTAACAGAGTCCTTCCGTAAGTCGGATCGGTTGTTTGTTCTGTTCGGTGGAGTGCGCAAAGGTGAGGTAGCGGCGAAGGCTTCCATCGCTAGGTGGGTCAAGGAAGCGATTGCCTCCGCTTATTTGCTTCAGGGTCGGGTGGTGCCCAACGGGTTACGAGCGCATTCCACCAGAGCGCAGGCGTGTTCTTGGGCGGAGCACAGCTTGGTTCCGCCGGGAGACATTTGCAGGGCGGCGACTTGGTCGTCGCTACATACTTTCAGCAGGCATTACCGGCTGGACGTAGCAGCCGTTGCGGATGCTCGTTTTGGGTCGGCGGTTCTGTCCGCTGGCTGGAAAGGTCCCTCCCAATGATAACTGCTCTGGTACATCCCAGAGGTAGAGGACTGAACTGGAGGAACGATAAGGAAATCATAATTACACTTACCTGGTAATTGTAGTTCCTTGAGAGACGACAGTTCAGTCCTCCTTCCCACCCGACTGTTTCTAAGAGGTTCCAGCTACGTTGACGGACCTATGAGAGTTACAGGTGAGTCCAGATTACTTTGCTTTGCTGGGGTGTTCACTTTCTTTCTGGCGAGGCAGGGTGGAAGGAAGCCTGGCCGGAGGGGGTGGCTGATTGGGAGTTTAGTACTAGTTCTGTTTCACTGTTTATAGTTGACTACTTATTTGTTGCTCCTGTGAGTCTGCTTTGTTAATAGTTCACACTGGGATTGAGGGAGGAGTGCAGCAGGCTATATCCAGTGATGTCATCATTCTGACATACCAGTCTCCAAGCTGCAGGAGGAGATTGACAACCCAGAGGTAGAGGACTGAACTGTCGTCTCTCAAGGAACTACAATTACCAGGTAAGTGTAATTATGATTTCATTACCAGAGGATGTAGTAAAAGCTGTTAGTGAAGCTGGGTTTAAAAGAGATTTGGAAAAGTTCCTGGAGGAAAAGTCCATAAGCCATTATTAAAGTGCACTGGGAAATCCACTGGGACAAGAAGCATGGATTTTGTATACCTTTTGGGAACCTGACAGGTACTTGTGACCTGGATTGGCCACTGTTGGGAACAGGATACTAGGCTTGATTTACCCTTGGTCTCAACCAGTATGACATATCTAATGTTCGTAGTGCTTGGGGCCCGATCATCAGCCCTCTTCTTGTAAATTGTGTTTGCAGATGACAAAGAGAGGGCTTAAGGGTCATGAAAAACAGCATGAAATTATTTTTGGCACTTCTAAGTCTTATCCATCAACATCAGCATCAACAGCATCAGCCTCTATGGCATTATAGGCTGCATCAGATGGTGGCAGTGCATCGGCATCAAGGAGTACTCAAGCCCTCTTGGAGTTGAGCGCCCATTGAACTCCAGAGCATCAGTCATCCATCGATGTCTGCCTGAAGGTTAAGGAGGATTTGTTTTCATCTTCATTGACACTGAAGAGAAGAGACTTCGAGCATCAGGTGCAGACTTTGGTGCATCGATGTCGAAGCCCTCCAAGGCATGATGTCAGGAGCGCAGAGGGTTCATAAGAGCACCCCTCTAAGTAGCCCCAAGGGGAGGAATGCTTATCCTCCAGGACATTGGAGGGCCAGCGATGGCCTACAAAGAGCTGAGGCAAGGGTGCCGATAGACTCCCTCAGGTTCCAGGAACATCAGCTGATACTGCTGAATCCTTGTGGCCCAAAGCTTTGGAAGTATCTAGCCTGGAGAGACACCTTCTGAAGGCTATCAAGGAACACATCACAATGCTGTTCACCGTGCAGCTAGGGTTGCCAACTGGCTCCAGATGCACCCGACAGGCTTGATCCAGTCCTGGGTTTACCCCATTGCATGCAGGGACATGTAATCTTGCTTTTCTTATGGAGTGCAATAAAAAAATCAGAACTACATATCCCTGCATGCAGTGGGGTAAACCTAGGACTGGATCAAGTGTGTCAGGCACATCTGGAACCAGTTGGCAATCCTAATGCAGCACCTTAGTGCCTTGATGTCTTTTGTATCGGTGCCAGCAACAGTCCAGCCGAACCTCGAGAAGCATTCAGTACCCGATGCTAGAACATGCCAGCTATTAGACAACTTTTTGGTGGTGTTGAGAATCAAGGAGGAATGTGACAAATTCTGTCTACCCTTTTGATGTCTAGGACATCTGCACCTTGCCCACTCACAATCTTAAATGACAGAGGTGTAAGGCAGGGGTCTCCAAATCCAGTCCTGGAGGGCCCCAAACCAGTCAGGTTGGCAGGATATCTCTAATGCTTATATATCTCATGCATATTCATTAGGGCTATTCCAAAAACCTGCCAGGATTGCGGCCCTTCAGGACAGGGTTGGACACCCCTGCTCTAGTGCATTGGGATTTGATGAACCCCTGAGGCCTTGAAAGTCATCAATGCATTGATGCTCCCGAAGGGGCAGGAGAGTTTGCCAGGCAAAGACTCAGAAGTAGGGTTGCCAACTGGCTCCAGATGCGCCCGACAGGCTTGCTCCAGTCCTGGGTTTATCCCATTGCATGCAGTTACTTGTAGTTTTCCTTTTCTTATGGAGTGCAATGGAGAAATCAGAACTACATATCCCTGCATGCAATGAGGTAAACCCAGGAATGGATCGAACCTGTCGGGTGCATCTGGATCCAGTTGGCAACCCTACTCAGAAGTATTTTGATTTCTTCTCTAAATCTGATTCAGAAGGCTGGGTCATGGATGAGAAGTCTGAAGGCCTGTCAGAGGACAGATCACTAGAACTGCCTTCTGACTCCTCTCCTCCTCATGAGGATATGGCTTTTCAAGATTTTGAGAGAGATATGGCTAAGGCCATACTATTTTCTTTGGAAACTGAGGATAAACCCAGGGCAGAAGAATTGGAGATCCTTAAGTACCCCTCAGCCCCTAACGAGGTGGTGACAATGCCGGTGCACCACATCCTTCAGAGAGTACAAATGAGAATATGGGAGATCCCCATCTCTACTGCCACTGCTACTACTGGTCATTTGTATAGCGCTACAAGGTGTATGCAATGCTGTACATATAGATGTAAGACACAATCTCCAGGAACAAGCAGGAATGCAGTCTTCACATATGGGTATCATCGTTACTGATGGAGCCCATGTGGGATCATTCCCCAGCATTCAGTTGGAAAGCTTTTGTGAGCACTCCATTGTGCCTGTGCATCTGCCTTCCCAAATCCTCCCCCCAGTTCTTCATTTTCCACGGAGCCAGCAGGAGGGTTTCTTCCTGTCACTGCCAAGTTCACCAGGGCTTGCAGCTGAGTGACCTCCAGCTCCAGAGGTATCACAAATGTTTCACCCTCAGCTGGAGACGTTTCCACTGCACAGATGGGAAGTCATAAAATTTGTATCCATTGATTCCCCGAATGTTAATGGGCACTCCCGGGCATAGTGGCCCCTGCCCCCACACTTGAAGCAGGTCAGATAGCCACTATCTGATCCTTGGACGGGGGGGGGGGGGGAGGAAGAATGTGCAGACCTTGGCCTGGGAACCCTCAATGGCTAGGGTTTTCCTTGCCGGCCCATTGGGCTAAAGAAAGCTTTGTTCCCTGCTGCCTGGGGATCTCTGCTTTTAGCTGAGCTTCCAAGAACCCTTCTGCAATTTCCAAAGCACTTTCAAAGGTTCATTTTGAGAACTGGCACACCTATTGTTTCATGGGAGAGGGCAAGCCCTTTATAAATTGCTCCAACAGAACAATGCTGGCCACCTTCACTCCAGTTTTCGCCTTGGGTTGCAGCCATTTTCAGGCAGGCTCTTTCAATCGATAGTTTTTCCTTCGGTCCCAGAACCCCTCCTCTGAACTGTTGCCAGTAGGCCTCTGGCATACACCCAGCCTGCTTCAAGATGGCAGTCTTGACTGCTGCATAAGTGGCCCCTCCATCAGGGTTAACCTTCTGGAAGGCGGCTCAACTGCTTCCAGTTAGCAAGTTTCCCAGATATGTGGTCCTTGTCATCTCCGGCCACCGGCCACCCAACCAGTTGAGCTGTCCACTCAAAATTTACTAAGAAGTAATCTGGCTCCTCACCCTTTACCATTTTAGGCAGGGATGGTACCAGGGGGTGGGGCTGCCATCTTTGAATCATTTGGGAGACATGCACTAGCAAACCCTGCTGCATTTCTACTGATTTCTATAGTACATTTTGTTGCTGGGCCCTCTTTGGCTTGCAAAATGTCCTGTAGCAGCTGTTGCTGTTGCTGCTGTTATTGTTGCTGTTGTTGCTGTCCTTCTACTAGGGTGCATTGTAGCTGCTACTGTTGTTGTTGCTGTAGGAAGGTCGGTGATGTTCCTTAGTGTGCCAGGTAGAGAGTTCCAAATGGATGGTGCAGAGTGTTCAAATGATCTTTGACAGGTATGTTGATTGAATTTTGTTTTGGACTGAGGTATTTTGAGCTTATTGGATGTGGTAGATCTTCGTGGTCTGTTTGTGGTGAGCTTCTGAAGGAGGGATTGTAGTGGGGTGGGAGGGTGGGAGTATAGTGCTTTGTGTGTTAGGGGCAAGGTCTTATATTTCATTCTGCTTGTGAGGGGCAGCCAGTGGAGCTGTTTTAGGATGGGGATAATGTGGTCAAATTCTGTATAGTGCGTGCAGCTGTGTGGTGTGCAGATTGGAGGGGTAGAAGGGTGGTCTTGGGTAGGCCTTGGTAGATACTGTTACAGTAGTCAGCATGAGAGAGGGCGAGGGCTTGTAGTGCTGAGCGAAAGTTTTCTGGTTCAAGGAGCAGATGGAGTCATTGTAGGGTCTTAGTTAAGAACATAAGAACATAAAACATGCCATACTGGGTCAGACCGAGGTCCATCAAGCCCAGTATCCTGTTTCCAACAGTGGCCAATCTAGATCATACGTACCTAGCAATATCCCCAAAGACACAGGTTCCACAATGCTTGTACTGGGCCAAGCATTGATATCCTGGGTCCCTTTTTAATAGTGGTTTATGGACCTTTCCTCCAGGAACTTGTCCAAACCTTTTTTAAACCCAGCTATACTAACAGCACTTACTACATCCTCCGGTAACAGATTCCAGAGTTTGATTACACGTTGAGTGAAAAAATATTTTCTCTTATTTGTCTTAAATAGTTTACCCTGTAGCTTCATTACATGTCCCCTAGTCTTTCTATATTCTGATAGTGTAAACAATTGATCCACGTTTATCCTTTCCACTCCATTCATTAATTTATAGACCTCTATCATATCTCCCCTCAGCCGTCTCTTTTCCAGGTTAAAGAGCCCTAACCTTTTTAGCCTCTCTTCATAGGAGTAGCCTTCCATCCCCTTCACCAATTTGGTGGCTCTTCTCTGTACTTTTTCTAATAACGCTATGTCCTTTTTAAGATACGGTGACCAGAATTGCACACAATATTCAAGGTGCGGTCGTACCATGGAGCGATACAGAGGCATTATAATATCCTTTGTTTTATTCTCCATCCCTTTCCTTATGATACCTAGCATTCTATTTGCTTTCTTGGCCGCCGCTGCACACTGGGCGGAGGGTTTTAACATGTTATCCACGATGACTCCTAAATCTTTTTCCTGGGTGGTGGTTTCTAATGTGGAGCCTTGCATCGTGTAACTATAGTGTGGGTTGTTCTTTCCTAGGTGCATAACTTTGCACTTGTCCACATTAAATTTCATCTGCCATTTGGATGCCCAGTCTTCCAATTTATCCAGATCCTCCTGCAGTTTTCCACAATGCTCTTGGGTTTTAACAACTTTAAACAGTTTTGTGTCATCTGCAAATTTGATAACCTCACTAGTTATTCCCTTTTCCAGGTCATTTATGAATATGTCAGAAAGTAGCGGACCCAGTACAGATCCCTGGGGTACTCCACTATTCACCTTTTTCCATTGGGAATATTGGCCATTTAGCCCTACCCTCTGCTTTCTATCTTTTAACCAGTTCCCGATCCACAATAGTACACTGCCTCCTATCCCATGACTTTTTAGCTTCGCCAAAAGTCTCTGATGGGGGACCTTGTCAAAAGCTTTCTGAAAGTCCAGATACACTATATCAACTATATGAGGTATATTGTGTTGGCTATTTTTGTTCCATGAGATTTGAAGGAGAGTTGTCGGTCAAGGGTTATCCCTAGGTATTTTAGTTCTAGTTTAACATCTATTTGGATGTTGTTTAGAGTGATTATGATTGGTGGGATGAATGAAGGGTCCCTTGTAATGAACATAGCTTCTGTTTTTTTGTAGTTTATTGATAGGTTGTCCATCATGAGCCAGTTGGAGATGTCTTTGAAGCAGTTTTGGATTCATGTGTAAGCTGGTTTTTTGGTGTGTGGTGGACAATATAACATGATGTCATTGGCATATATGTGGAAGTAGATCTTGTGGTTTTTAAGATTGAGCAAATGGGTTGTAGATATAGGTTGAAGAGGGATGCGGAGAGTGTGGAACCTTAAGGTACACTTTGGTGTTTGTATTTTTTGGAGAGGCTTGTGCCAATATTTATCTGTTGGTGTCTGTTAGTGAGGTAGGACTGAAACTATTTGAAGACAGTGTCTTGGATGCCATATCATCTACTCAATCATCCGCTCCTTTAACATCTCCTGCCTTGTGTATGCCGATGACGTACTACTGTTCACACCATTCTCTATTGACCAGTCTGACTTTTCCCTACTAACAAGATGCTTTGACGCTGTTACTGATTGGCTCTGCACGCAAAACCTCAGAATTAACTTCAATAAGACGGACGTCCTATTTATCGCAAGAAATCAATCCTTCACCCCTCCTGCTTCAATTAAGGTGAGAGACGCAGAACTCCCAAGTAGGCCCACCATCCGCTACTTGAGCGTCACCCTAGACCAGCAGCTTGACTTAAAAATGCATATAAGCAACACCATCAAGGCAATCTACCACAAGATACGCACAATTTGCCACCTTCGTCTCCTACTGGAGCCTGCTCATTTCCAGATGATATTTCAAGCCCTTGTAACCCCCCATTTCGACTACGCCAACACCATCCTACATGGTCTCCCTAAGAGCACACTTAACCCACTTCAACTGGCAATGAATGCCGCTGCCCGTATCCTGCACGGAGCCTCCAGAAGAGACCACATAACTCCTATTTTGCAAAATCTCCATTGGCTCCCTATCTACTGCAGACTTACCTTCAAAGTACTACTGACTACCTTCAAAGTCCTTAACAGGTTATCCTCCACCTCCCTCACAAACCTTGTTCACCCCACTCCTCAGAATAGATCCAGAAGATCAACAGCTGCTAACACACTCGCTGTCCCCAATGCAATAACGAAATGCTCCCTCGTGACAAAGAACAGAGCTTTTGTGTTTTATGCACCCACTCTTTGGAATGCCCTCCATACTACCATCCGGTCTATTTCTGACCTCGCACAATTCAGGAAGGCTCTAAAGCACCACCTTTTCCTCCAGCATTACTCTCAGCCCGGTGACATGACATAACCCAGCACACCCTTTACCTTTCATGTTGACAAAACCATAGCCGTCAATACAATTACACAACTTGTATACAGTCACCTATGTAAAAACTTGTATATAGTTATCCCTGCTGAAATCCAAGTTTTATCTCCTGTAGAAACTTTTCTATAGTTATCCCTGTTGAAATCCAAGTTTTATCTCCTGTTCCTTGTAAGTTTCAATGTACGTTCCGTTCTACATTGTACAATTTATTGCTATTTGTAAACCGCACTGATTCTAAAAAGCGCGGTATGAAAAAGACTTAAATAAATAAATAAAATATGACTGTAGTCGCTGGAGGAGCATGCCATGGTTGACTGTATCAAATGTTGCGGCGATGTCTAAAAATTTGGATGTTGGAAGTACTAGGGTTTTTCATCAATTACCCAACATCCCACCTCCAGCCCACCCAACAATTGGAATTCATAGGAGCTCTGCTTGACAGAACTCGGGCGAGAGCTTTCCTTCTGCATGACTATCACAACTGACAGCGATAGTGCAGGAGATTTAAAAGAGTCAACAGGTTTCAGCTCGCAACATGTTAGCATTGCTGGGCCACATGGCATCAATAGTACATGTAACACCCTTGGCATGTCTCCATTTGAGACAGGCTCAATGGATGCTAAGGACCCAGTGGTCTCAAGCCACAGGGAATTTCAGGGACATTCTGTTCATCACTGAACCACTAGTTCACTATCTGGATTAGTGGATTGTCCAGGACAACCTGGCCAAAGAACTTCCATTTCAAATTCCTCTGCCACAAAGAACACTGATTGATGATAAATGCATCCAAGCTGGGCTGGGGACCTCACCTCAGTGGGTTCAACACTCAAGGCACTGTCCCTCCAAGAAAGTCTATATCAGATTAACTTCTTGGAAATAAAAGCTATTGAAAATGTTCAAAAGGCTTTCAGAGATTGGTTGTCGAATCAAATTGTCTTGATTCAAACAGATAATCAAGTAGCTATGTTCTACATCAACAAGCAGGGAGAAGCAGGGTTGTACCTCCTGTATTGGGAGACAGTCAGGTTGTGGAACTTCGCCATCTCTCACGAGATGGACCTGAGGGCCATTTACCTGCCAGGTGAACAAAACACTTTAGAAGACAGGCTAAATTGAGTTCTCAACCTCACGAATGGACTTTGTTGCAACTCCTCAGAATGCCCAGGTGGATCAGTTCTGCTTTGGAGTGGGGACACGCAGCAAACTAGCCTCAGATGTTTTCCTCCTACATTGGGAGGAGGGTCTTCTGTATACATATCCTTCATTACCTCTCATTGCCAAGATTCTCCTGAAGCTCAAAACAGACAAGGGCACAATGATTCTCATTGCTCCTTATTGACCCAGAAATTTGTTGTTCCATCTCCTCCTCAAACTGTCCATTCAGGAACCAATGCAGCTTGGACAATCACAGAATCTCATTTCACAGGAGGACAGAACCCCAACATCAAGTCTCACAGCTTGGATGTTGAGAGGCTAATGTTATCTACTCTTAACCTACCGGCTGATGTCACCAGTGTCCTTTTAGCCTCTAAGAGGGCTTCAATGAGGAAATCCTAGTCATGAAAATGGAAGAGGCTTGTTGTCTGGTGTGATGGATGCTCCCTAGATCCTTTCACCTGTCCCACACAAATATTACTTGAATACCTTCTACACAGAGTCTGGCCTCAAGTCCAACTCCATAAGAATTCACATCAGTGCAGTTGGAGCATACCACTGAGGGGTGGAAGGTAAACCCATCTCTGTACAATCTTTAGTTGTTCATTTTATGTGGGGCTTGCTACTGTTAAAACCACCCTACAATCCACCTGCAGTGTCTTGGGACCTCTTGTGCATCTGATGAAAGCTCCTTTTGAGCCGCTCAGTATTTGCCTCTGAAACTTTTGACCTGGAAAATGTCATTTCTGATGGCAGTCACTTCAAACCCTAGTAGTTCTTCCACCTTATACGAAATTTCATCACAATAGAATGGCCCTCCGTACTCATTTCAAATTTCTACCAAAAGTGGTTGCGGAATTCCATCTTAATCAATCAATTATCCTTTCAGTATTTTTCCCAAAACTTCATACTCACAGAGGGGAAACTGCGCTGCACATGTTGGACTGCAAGAAAACCTTAGTTTTCTACTTGGAGCAGACAAAAGCCCTTCAAAGGTTTATCTAGCTCTTTGTTTCTTTTGACTCCAGCAAGGTAGGGGCTGCCATGTCCAATTAATTTGACTCGCAGTTTGAATCACTTTCTCTTATGCCCAGGCAAACCTCAGCCTTGAGGGTCATGTCACAGCTCATAATGTCAAAACTATAGCTGCATCGGTGGTCAACTTGTGCTCGGTCTCCTTGGAAGAGATTTGCAAAGCTGCTACGTGGACTTCTGTCCACACATTCACATTTCACTATTGTCTGGAAGAGGATTCCCACCATGACAGCACTTTTGGCCATCAGTACTCAGGAATCTGTTTAAGGAGTAGAATTCAACTTCATCCCTCCTAGGCACATTTATTTCTGTTCAGGCTAATTTAAAAAAAATGAAAACATTTCTCAAAAGGCTTGTTGGCACCAAAACGTATTATTGTTTGCCCTGTTGGGCTCGATTGTTCCCTATGTTTTTTTATTTAAGGTAGCCTATAGTTAGAGATTCCCATACATGAGGACTTCTTCCTGCTTGTAAATGGAGAAAATGTAGTTACTCATCTGTAGCAGGTGTTCTCTGTGGGCAGCAAAAAAAAGTCTTCACCACCTACCCATCTCCCCTAGGAGTTGTATTCTTCTCAGCTGAGAAATTGGATTGAAGAAAAATTGTGCCACAGCAGCAGGCAGAAAGACACATGCATGCATGCACATTGGAGCTTCCAGAAGGAGCTGGGAATACTCCCATGCATGGGACTCCATCACTGACCTCACCCATACGTGAGGACTTTTTCTGCTGTCCATGGAGAACACCTGCTGCAGGTGAGTAACTATATTTTGCAAGGTAGTGGGGAAGATACAGGGGATAGCTTTTGGAGTGGGACAATTCGCTGGGTAATGGGGTAGTTTGCAGGATGGTGGGTCAGTTGTAGTGGGGTAGATTTTGGGGGTGGTGGGGCAGTTTTGGGGGATTAATTTTTAGGGTTTGGATAATTGCAAGGATAGTTTTTGAGGGTAGATTTTGAAGGTGGTGGGGCAGTTTTCAGGGTGGGCAGTTTGTGGGGTCAGCGACAGTTACAAGAGAGTATATTTTGGGGCTCAGGCAGTTGTAGGTAAGACTTAATTTTTGGGGATGGCACAGCTTGGGAGGGTTGGGAAAGTAAGCAGTTTGAATGGAGGAATTCCCTAACTGCTATGTTTCACTATATGTAAATTTCTGTGCTACAGAAGCTGGAACTCCTTCTCCCATAGAAATGCATTGAGCCATTTTTTGGGGGGAGGCTTATTTCTCTGTAACCTTCCCATCTGATTTGACCCACTTTTGAAATTCTTGTGTCTGGTTTTCAGGATTCCCACAATGAATATGCATGATATAGATTTGCATGTATTGCCTCCAATGTATAGCGATCTATCTTATACATATTCATTGTCGGAATCTTAAAATCAGAATGACTGGATATGCTTCAAAAACTGAGTTAAGAATCACTGCGTTTAAAAATCCTATTTAGGGTTTTTCATTGAGTTTTAAGTTTTCTTAATTCTTAATTTTGGCACAGTACCACCTGCATTGGCATCATTGCATTGAGCAGCATCAGTCTATTTTTTCAACACTGTTATATGATTTTTCTGTGGTTATTTTTTTGCCCCATGTCCCATTTACTTCAAGAAATGCAGGTAGTGCAATAGGACAGTGTCACTTAAAGATACTCATAAGCCAATTTTGCCTAAACATAAATTCCAAATAACATCATTCTACCTATTCTTAACAAATAGAGATCCTAACTCACATCAATAAGAGAGAAAAAGGAACTCAGCACCCATGAACTCAATGTCCCGGCTTAAGAAAATTAGGTCATGGACTAGCTCTATGACATTATAGGTCCAAAAAACTCCCTTCAGAAATGATACACATCTATTCAGTCCAATAAAAATATGATACATATACATATACCATTACATATATTGCACACAAGCCTTATGCCTTAAACCCTTGAACCCATCATAAAAATACACACATACAGGGTGGCCCAAAAACGTGAGAACATCTCATAAATTAAAAGCTTAAATAAATTTACTTATTTACCTTTTTAGCTATATAACGTCTTTATTTCGACAATTTCCGGTCGCCATCTTTTTTTTTAAATTTGTCAATCGTTTACATCTGTCTTTTTGTATTTTTAAATAACTTATATGCTACGAGATATTCACATTTTTTGGGCCACCCTGTATATATAAATAAACAGGCTCTATAATATTGTATGTATTCCACACACCCCTTAAGCCTCATATTTATAATATCACAATTTCTCCCTTAAGCTTTAAACAGCTTTTCCCAAGAGTGTCGCTGGATATCACTTATCTCAGCACTTGTAATATCACCGATTGATCCCAATGCTGCAACGGACACCCAGTTACCATTCCGCTTCCGCTTCCTCAGGGGAGGGTCCTAGCTGACATTTCACCAGTGAGTCTCCTCTTCCTCAAATGAGTCTTGGCTGGCATTTTAATTACGGGTTACCAGACCAAGTGCAACACACTACAAAACATCACAAAACTCCATTAAAACACATTCTCCTGTAAGAGACCTAAACTAAACTCCTATCATAGCTAATCAAACTTTCCAACGTACCTCCAAGGCCAGCAGCATTTCACTCGATATAAGTTCCCATAATCACTGTCATGCCTGTAAGCCTTCTCTTCAACTTACTAAGTATGCTCAACAGTAACAGCTTATAATTTACCTCAACATCCAATCAGAGCACATCTCTCTAAAACCTACCATCCCACCAATCACAGACAGCATTGCATATACAGAACTACTGTAGCAGCAAACAGCAGTCAATGAACAAGTCCAGGAGTCAATTTACAGGGTCCAAACCAGTTTATTTGTGCACAGGCCCAGTCAGTCAAAGCTTTCAAGGAACTGAGCGGAGCTCTCCATAAAGGCATAACTTTTTATACCACTTTTCTAGCTTGATACATGAAAACTTTCCATTGGTCTCATGCTAATTTCTACAAACTTTCTATTGGTCTGACATTTCCCTGAATTTGACCAATCAGGATCTATGCCCTTTGCTCTGCTTTCTCTAGCTAGCTGAACAATGGCTTGGTTCAAACCTGGTTACTTTCCTTCATCAAGGCCATATCTGGCTTCTAAAATGTGTAAGTAACAATTCTGAAGTAACGATTTAACATACAGGCATTGTATTCACTTTGTGCAAACTCTGCTATAGCAGCATCTTCATTCTAAAACAGCATTTAATTCTGTCTTTTAATTTTATGTCTCAGCACTACTGAAATCCAGCTTGGTTCTGAGGCCTGTCATCTTTTGGGTTCAGGCTTATGGCCTAGTCTATAGTTCTTGGCTACCTGGCTATAGGTGTAGGCTATCTGGCTACCACATTCCCCCCTTTGATTATTCTCACCCAGAATGTTAAGATGGGTGAGAAACAAATCACTTATACTTGAGTTGTTGCCATGTTATGTGGTATAGGCTGATACCATCTCATAGCTAGGAGCTTAGCTATTGTCTTTCTTTCTACAATATTCTCAATGATTGTAGATATATTACGTAGGCAGAGGGGTAAAATGCATGGAAGTATTAAACATATTATTACTACTAGTGCTGCAATTACCAACATAATAATTTCTCTCCCAAGTCCCACATTTCTGATTATAGTTTCTGTTTATGGCATCACAAGCATCAAAGTATAGAGCTGCAGGTTTGTAGGGTCTTCAAGTTGTTGAGTAGCATTTAAGAGTTCCATCTTCATCATTCCATCGTATTATCAGCACATAGTAGGATGGATTCTGTTGTGGGTGAAAACAAGTTCTGCTCTTTCCTTTTGTGCAAATGTTCAGTTCCGTGCCTATGCATTGACTCACTATACCTGTACAAGTATAGTAGGTATGATAAAGCAAAGTCTGTGCAATCCTTTCTCCAGTAAGAGTAGTAGTTATGCATGCAGCACAGGGTGGCAAGGCAAAAGTCAGTTCAAAGCACCCCAAGGCTGCTGTCAAGATGAAACAGTAGAGAATCATGATGAAAGGTCTCTGAAGAATTAGTGCAAGTCTTTGTAAAACCAGTGCAACTGTTGATAATTCTTGACCACAAAGTCTTCTTTACTGTACGTTGACCTGTTTTGCTCTCAGTAGCATGCAACAGGTGTAGCGTTGATTGTAGATCCTCAAGCTTCCGCTGTACATGACCTTACCAATTTCATTGGTAGGTGTGTAGAGCTGTAGATTCCAACGTATTTCAATAAATACAGTTCTTTTAGTTTGCACTGTTGATCAGAATGGCACAAAGATTTTCAAATAATATAGTCCATAATACAGTCTCTTTCTGTTGATGATAATCTCTTCAGAATAAACAAATAGTCTCTTGAGATTCAGGAGTTCTATATTAGCACAGTCTCTTTTCAAAATTTCCTGAATTTTTTTTTAATTTGCTTGTCTTTGCAAAGTTAGCTGCAATGGAACTTCTGGATCATGTTCTGATGTTTACTGGTCTGGCTCTGGAGCTGCTTCTGATTTCACTCTGCTGTGATGAATCCAGGGTTCGAGGTCTGCAACTCTAACTGCTGTTAGGGTTAACAAGATGACAACATAAGGTCCCTTCCAATGCGGTGTCAACGGTGTCTTTCTCCACTCTTTGATTCACACCGAGACTCCAGGCATGAGAGGATGCAGCAGTTCAGTCAAGTTGATGGGTAGCTGATCTCGTATCCACATAGGAAGACTCTGCAAAACAGAACTTAAAACCAATAGTTTTTGTCTAATAATTTCAGATACTTTCTGCTTCATATCTCTTTTTGATCCCTTTGACAATAAGTGAAGGTCTATCATACAAAATCTCATAGGGAGAAAGTCCTAATGACTTAGTAGGTGCTGAGCGTATTCTTAAAACCTGACAAAATTTGTACAATTGAGATTTCAGAGTTACATAGAAACATAGAAACATAGAAACATGATGACAGAAAAAGACCACAAGGTCCATCTAGTCTGTCCTTCCATAACAACAACTACAACAGTCCACTTTTTACCTTTAGAGATCCTCTGTGTTGGTCCCATGCTTTTTTGAATTCAGTTACTGTCCTCATCTCTACCACCTCCACTGGGAGACTATTCCACGGATCCACTACTCTTTCCGTAAAGAAATATTTCCGCATATCACTCCTGAATCTATCTCCCTTCACCCTCATCCCATGTCCCCTCGTCACAGAACTTGCTTTCAATTGAAAGAGGCTCTCTCCCTGAACATTTATGCCACGGAGGTATTTAAACATCTCAATCATATCACCTCTATCCCGCCTTTCCTCTAAGGTGTACATATTAAGATCCTTAAAGTCTAAGATCTTCACCTTGGAATGGATTCTAACAGCCCTAGTCCTAATACTGAACCACACCATCTGGTGATCACTGGATGCAAAATGATCTCCCACTACAACATCAGAAACACTTTCACCATTGGTAAGCACCAAGTCCAGTATGGCCCCTTCACGTGTGGGGTCTGTTACCAATTGCCTGAATAGTTCTCCCTGTAGAGAATCCAGGATCTCCTTACTCCTAGATGATACTGCAGCAGGAATGTGCCAATCAACATCTGGCATATTGAAATCTCCTAGCAGTAGCACTTCCCCTTTCCTAGCAATGCTGCGTATGTCTTCAATTAACTCTCTGTCCACTTCTTCCTCTTGTGAGGGAGGTCTGTATATCACACCAATGCAAATAGATTTCTCTTTCCCTCTTTCTAGTTTAACCCACAATGCCTCCTCTCTCCCTTTTAAGCTCTGTAATTCCAAAGCTTTAATAGTAGTTTTTACATATAGTGCTACTCCTCCTCCCCTTCTTCCTACCCTGTCCTTTCTGAATAAAGTATAGCCAGGTATAGTTACATCCCAGTCATGGTTTTCTTTGAACCATGTTTCTGTAACTGCCACTAAATCTAAGTCAGCCACTCCCACCAAAGCTTCAACTTCAGAGATCTTATTTCCCATGCTACGGGCATTAATACACACTGCTTTCCATATGTTACCCCTGTTACCCATTTCCATAAAGGTATTTAATGTATCACTTACCTGGGGGCTTTCTTCACCCATCCCCAACGAATCTAGTTTAAAGCCCTCTTCAGTAGATTAGCCAGTCTACTACCAAAGATGTGTTGACCTTTCTTGGACAGATGGATGCCATCTCTGCTCTGCAACCCTTGGAACAGCATCCCATGGTCTAGGAAACCAAAACGCTCTCGAAGACACCATCCACGCAGCCATGCATTAATCTCCAGGATGCGAGCCTCTCTGCCTTGGCCTTTACCCTCAACAGGGAGGATTGAAGAGAACACCACCTGTGCACCTACCTGCTTCACCCTCTGTCCCAGAGCCATGAAGTCACTTTTGATACGTTCCGAGGTATACCTGGCAGTATCATTTGTTCCAACATGGATTAGCAACATTGGGTAATAGTCAGTGGGCTTGATGAGTCTCGGCAAATTCTCCGTAACATTTTGGATCTTGGCACCAGGCAGACAGCATACCTCTCTGGACATCAAGTCTGGTCGGCAGATGGACGCCTCAGTACCCCTCAGAAGAGAGTCTCCAACCACCACTACCCTTCGTTTCCTTCTGGTCACTGATTCTGCAACTATGGGGTACTTGAACTCTGGTTCTTCCCTTTCCAGGGATGCTTTCACCTCCTCCACTTCCAGGGCTGCATAATGGTTCTTCAATTCAAGGGCTGGAGAAGTTGGATTGGTGATTTTGCAGGCTCTGGTGACCCCCAGAGTTCTATTCATACGCTCTATTTTCCCTGAACTCTGAGGTCTGTATGCTGTGTGTAACTTCCATTGTATCTGTAGAGCTTTAGCTAACTGTTGAGTTACTTGGGATATAAATGAGGGCCCATTGTCTGACCCTATGACTAATGGTATTCCAAATCTTGGAACAATTTCATGAAGTAAGACTTTAGTGACCTCTCTGGCTTTCTCAGTCCTGGTGGGAAAAGCTTCTACCCCCCCAGAGTAGGTATACACTAGAACAAGCAAGTAACGGTATCCATTTGCTTTTGGCATTTCAGTAAAGTCCACTTGAAAATTACTCATGGGAGTAACTCCTTGCTTGGCATTGTTCTTGGCACATGTTTTACATTGACGAGCTTCTGAAGCTGTCAAAGGTTCCAACAAAGAAATATAAAAATGAGGTTTCAAAGCTTTTGTCATTGCAGTTTTTCCATAATGTGTTGCTTGATGAAATGCTTGAACAAAGGCTAAACTTAATGCTTCAGGAATCACTATTTGTCCAGGAGGTTGATTCCCCTCCTGTGGTGGAAGTTCTATCCATCCATTTCTGAGTACTCCCCCTTCTTGTTCACAATAATAGTCCAATTCTTTTATAGTATATCGGGGATCCCATGAATTAAGAGGTACAGGAAATAGAACTGCAGAAGCATCTGCAAATCTGTTCCCTTGTGCAATTTCTCCTTTTCCTGCTTGATGTCCTCGACAGTGCATAACTGCAACTTTCTCAGGGGCCCATACAGCATCTAACAATGTCAATATCTCTGGGCCATATCTGATAGATTTTCCTCCTGAAGTTATCAATCCCCGTTCTCTGTACAAGGCTTCATGAGCATGCAATGTTGTGAATGCATATTCAGAATCTGTGTATACATTTATATAGAGTCCTTTTCCCAGTATTAGTGCTCTTGTGAGTGCTATCAATTCTGCATTCTGTGCTGATGTTCCTAAGGCTAGGGTTGATGATTCAATTACAAGATCCAGGGTTACTACTGCATATTCAGCACAACGATGTCCATTGACTACAAGACTGCTTCCATCCACGAAGAAAGTTTGTTCTGAATCTTCAAAAGGTACATCTGTCAGGTCTGGTCGACTTGAGAATACAGTATCCATGACTTCTATGCAGTCATGATCAGGAGGGTCAGTTCCAATTGGTAATAGTGTAGCTGGATTCAAGGCTTGACTGACCATCAATTTCAATCAAGGATTTTCACACAACATGCTCTGGTACTTTAGCATTCATGAGTTGGTGAACCAGTAATTTCCTTTGTGGTCCATTTGAACAGAATGTGGCACTATTACACAGAGATTTTGTCCTAGAGTGAGCTTGTCTGCTTCAGTTACTAGAAGTGCTGTAGCTGCGATGGCTCTCAGACAGGGTGGCCATCCTTTTGCAACAATGTCCAATTGCTTAGATAGATACGCTACAGGTCGCTGCCAAGATCCAAGTGGCTGAGTCAACACTCCTAAGGCATTTCCTTGTGACTCATGAACATATAGACGAAATGGCTTCTGTACATCTGGTAGTCCAAGGGTTGGTGATGTCATCAGGGCTGTCTTCAGAGTCTTGTATGCTGTTTCTTGTTCAGGTCCCCATTCTAATGGAGATTGTTCCAATCCTTTGATGACTTGATACAATGGTTTTACTAGCAGCGCAAAATTGAGGATCCATATACAACAGTACTCTGTGGCACCCAAGAAGGCTCTCACTTGCCTCCTGGTGGTTGGAGCAGGAATACTGCATACAGCTTCTTTGCGTTCTGGTCTCAGGCATCTAATTCTGCTGGACAACTGGAATCCTAGGTATTTAACTTGTTTGACATAATTATGCCTTGGCTCTTGAGACTTTGTATCCAGCCTCATTAAAAAGGTGCAAGAGTTCACTGGTGGCTTGAGGACATTCATTTTCTGAGTCGGTGGCTATAAGCAAGTTGTCCACATACTGGAGAAGAACCCTTTCTCCTGGGTTCACATAGTAGCTGGAAAGATCTTGATTTAAAATAGTACTGAAGAGAGTAGGTGAATTCTTGAATCCTTGAAGTAATCTAGTCCAGATGAGTTGGCCCCGCCTTCCTGTTGTGGAGTCTTGCCATTCAAAAACAAACAAAAGTTGACTGGTGGGGGCTAGGCGCACACAGAAAAAGGCATCTTTCAGGTCCTAAACGGTAAAGTAAGCAGCCTCAGCGGGGATCAGTCCCAAGAGAATATAAGGATTTGGTACTATAGGGTGTATAGTTTCAACTGCATCATTCACTCGCCTTAGGTCCTGTACTGGGTGATAATACCCTGTCCCAGGCTTCTTTACTGGGAGAAGAGGGGGTGTTCTGAGGTGACTGATATTCCTTGAGAAGTCCATACTTCAGCAGTTTCATCAGATGGTGGTGAATTCCTTCAATGGCTGGTCACATGCACTGGTTCCACTCCTAGCTTGAGGGTGACAATGACAGGGGATATGTTCTTCACTAGGCCAGGTGGATTATCTTCTGCCCATGGTGGGTATACAGGAACTAGCTGGCTTGATTGGAGATGCACTATAAAACCGCTACTCTTCTTCTCAGGGAACAGTAAGTACCATTAACCCAGCAGGCTTTGGGTTTACAGTCATTTGCATTTCTCCCCCATCTGCAAAAGATATTTGGGCCTGGAGCTGAACAAGCATTTCTCGGCCCAGAAGTGGAATTGGACACTCAGGCATATACAGAACTGGTGCGTTATTTTCTGTCCCCCTAGTTCACACATGTGGTTCTGCAGGATAGGCTGTGGCCTTAGCCTCAGTAGCTCTGACAATGGTGATGCATCAAGAAAACAAAGGGGCTACTGGCTTTAGTATTCTGCTCCTGTATTCCCCATAAAGTCCATATATTGGTCCCCTATTTTCAGACTGACTCCTGGGGACCCAGGGAAACTTGGTGTCCGGTTTGGCCTAGTCTTCATTCATGCTATAGCCCTCTTTGGCTGCCACTCCCCTCTATGGCTGCTTCCCTTTCTTGCTGGAACACTGTGCTCGGTTTATTATTTTTTTTTTTTTAAATCAAGTACTCCCTCCTCCCCTCTTGGGGTGGAGTTAAGATACGGGCATCACTTCTCTAATATCCTTCTTCTCTGCAATGGGCTGATTCACACCCAATTTAGGCCTTTCACTTCCGTGGCCTCTTCCACATCCTCTGGTCCTTTGGTTAGGAAAACCTCCTCCACATTATTCAACTAAAGTATCATTCACTTTCTCCGTTACATTCATTAACTATCATGCCCACAAATCCATCCAGTTTCTGCAATTTCTGTTTTTATATCTTTCTGGGACTGACTGACAAAAATGCAAATTCTCCTGGGCTGCTAGATTGCATGGGGTATATAGTGAAGGCTGCCTGCGCTATTTGGATTGGGTCTGCATAATACTGTTCATTAATTCAATCAAATCCTATGGTTTCTCAGCATGGAAGGTATAATGCCAGAAACAAAGTTGATCAGCTGGCTAGTGCAAAGCTGGACCTAGTGCAATGGGATTAGGATTACGTGACCCTCTCTCTTACTGGTAGTTATACATTTGAAGGCATACGGCAATCAGGCTGAATTAGCAAATAAATCCCTACTTGTGCCGGGGCTTCTCTTCTCCTGCTGCGGAGGTGGCTTGTGACATTTGCAGGGATAATAAACGGGCAGGATTTTTTTTTCAAACATTTAACCAAGAATCCTATGTAGGGGAACTGATCAGGGAATATTCTCTGTACAATCTGATAAACACGGGAAACATGAAGTAACTAACACTGGCCACCCCACTTTCACAGAGCATTTCTAATAGGGTGGGAGATTTATTATTATTTTTTTTAAATCTGTAGTCTCCAGCAGAGTCCTTGCTAAATCCCTCTGACCCCCCTTCCTCCCCCCATGGTGACGTAGTTAACAACAGACAGAGGGGGCGGCTAGTCAGGCTGCATTTTCCTATGGACTACGAATCAGAACTATACAATAATGTTCCTCTGGGTGCACTTATTAGAAAAAAAAAACATATTATTGCTGTAAACAATGGGTAGGCAGACAACATGAGCGTAGATTGATTGTAGTAAGCATAATAGATGTGTGTGCTCATTCTAAACAGGAACAATTTAGATAAAGTCCTTAAAATATAAAACTATTATTTTGCATCATGTGATAACAACAATTCCAATAGAAAGAACTGAACATATACACTTTTTCCCTCTTTTTATTTTTATTAACAATAAGCATAGAATTCAAGCACGATAAACTTCCTTATTCACTCAAGATTTAAATCACTTTCAAGTCGCGATGGCTCTTAACCTCTACTTTGTAGGACAAAGGGAAAACAAAAGCAGTTTTCTTAATTTCTCTATCATTTCTGTCTGGACCATAAGATCTGCCTATCTGATCGGAATAAAGTATTTATTTTAAAGTTATATGCCGTAACATGTAATACTAGCTTTACAAAATCATCCTCACTTGGTCCGTGACCACAAAGCAGGGCTTGAAATATTAACGAGAACAACTAAAGCTGGAAAGGGGTTAATAAAAACTTAACCCTTTCCTAGGCTTAAGCCCAAAACTATCAGGATTCAAAATTCTGACTAAACATTCCTATTACATGATATTTAATACATGACCATAGCAGAAGGAACATCACTATTAAACACATTGAATAAAACAGGTACAATTTTTCTAAAATAATCACAGATCAGCTCAGCTTCAGAACGCTGAAAACAAGCCCTCACAGGGTTAATAGCTACTATACATTCCATTCTCCAGACATGCCTTCTCATTCCCCTGGCTTGTTTTATTTCACGCTGTGCTGCAAGAATGCATGAGAGACAGCTTCTTTACTGAAAAAGTGACAAATAAGTTTATTTCCTTCTGTCTTCTTTTCTGCTTAATACTATTTCTTAATCGGTAAACAAATCTAACAGATAACAGAAATCAGACACACAGTAAGGACGGACAATACACCAAACGCTTCCTCCATTTCGCGACCTGACTATCTAGGCTTACCAAAACATTTTACCATTACCGTTAATCATGATTTTATTACCAGAAGGAGTCAGTGGTTTCCTCTTGCGCTCTTAATAGCCCTAGCAAGAGTACTCGGACCGCTCCGGATGTGATCAGTGTCCTTTTACCATTTTTCCATTACCATATGGTTCCAGGTTTTAGTACTGTCTGACTTAATAATACAAAAACAGTTACTCACCGGATCCGGTCCCCGATACCATACCAGCTTCTGAGTTGGACCCTGGACTCCCCCGGGTCGGAGATGTTGGCCAGCTGGACCCAATGACCTGCCGAGGAAGGCAAAACCCTCCCGATTCAAAGTGATCGGCGGCGCCTGAGAAGTTCCCCTGCAGTCGGACAGACATGGTTCCAACCGGACCAAACCTCAAGGCGAATTACGTGGATTCACTTGAATACCATTTACCACTCGCATTTCCCGGCCAACGCACCAAGAAATGTAGCAGCAAACTGCAGTCAATGAACAAGTCCAGGAGTCAATTTACAGGGTCCAAACCAGTTTATTTGTGTACAGGCCCAGTCAGTCAAAGCTTTCAAGGAACTGAGCGGAGCTCTCCATAAAGACATAACTTTTTATACCACTTTTCTAGCTTGATACATGAAAACTTTCCATTGGTCTCATGCTAATTTCTACAAACTTTCTATTGGTCTGACATTTCCCTGAATTTGACCAATCAGGATCTATGCCCTTTGCTCTGCTTTCTCTAGCTAGCTGAACAATGGCTTGGTTCAAACCTGGTTACTTTCCTTCATCAAGGTCATATCTGGCTTCTAAAATGTGTAAGTAACAATTCTGAAGTAACGATTTAACATACAGGCATTGTATTCACTTTGTGCAAACTCTGCTATAGCAGCATCTTCATTCTAAAACAGCATTTAATTCTGTCTTTTAATTTTATGTCTCAGCACTACTGAAATCCAGCTTGGTTCTGAGGCCTGTCATCTTTCAGGTTCAGGCTTATGGCCTAGTCTATAGTTCTTGGCTACCTGGCTATAGGTGTAGGCTACCTGGCTACCACACTACCACCTAACTGTTTAGCAGCTTCATCACAATATGCAGTTCTATCTAACATCACAATACCTCCCGCTTTATCCGCCCATTGAATGACTGCTTCATTCATCTCTTGTAGTTCTTTAAGGGCTTGCCGCTCAGTAGTTGACAATGTTCACATCAATTTCTTATGTGAAGGGTTCATTAAAGTGGCCACATCCCTAGATACTAGAGTTTGAAAAACTTCTACAGCCGAAGGGGGTGGTCCTGGAAGATTTCATAGGTAACATTCGTCTCTCAAAATCATTCATAGCCTTACTTCCTTCAGCACCAGCCACCTCCATCATATTCTCTCCAACACTAGCTGTCCCATTATCCGAAAACATGCTCTAATATGAACTTTCCATAAAAAACGTTCCAGTTCCCGCTCCATGTTGGTGTTCCACAAGGATCCGTCTTAGGCCCCCTCCTTTTCTCCCTTTATACCCAATCCCTTGGCGCACTTATCTCCTCCCATGGTTTTTCAGTTCCATCTCTATGCCGACTCCCCCCAAATCTACCTCTCTACACCTAATATCTCTCCAGCAATCCAGACCAAGATCTCAGCCTGCCTTTCCGACATCGCTGCCTGGATGTCCCATCGCCGCTTGAAACGGAACATGGCCAAGACTGAACTCCTCGTCTTTCCCCCCAACTCTGCCTCTCCTCTTTCCCCTTTCTCAATCTCAGTGGATGGATCTATGATCCTTCCTGTTCCCTCAGCCCGCAATCTGGCGGTTATCTTTGACACCTCTCTCTCCTTCTCCACACACATCCAGCTCGTAGCTAAGACCTGCCGCTTCTTCCTCTTCAACATTGGCAAGATCCGCCCCTTACTTCCAAACACACTACCAAAACGTTTATCCACTCCTTAATTTCCTCTCGCCTAGATTACTGCAACCTGCTCCTTGCCGGTCTCCCCGTGAATCATCTCTTTCCCCTTCAATCTATACAAAATCATGCTGCTTGACTAATATTCCACCAGTTTCGCCATGTCCACATTACTCCTCTTCTCAAGTCACTTCATTGGCTCCCCATCCAATTCCGCATACAATCCAAACTTCTCATACTGACCTATAAATGCATCCACTCTGCGGCTCCTCAATACCTCTCATCCCATCTCTCTCCTTACATCCCCTCTCAAGAATTTCGCTCCGCTATCAAACTGCTTCTATTTAGGCCTTTCACTCGCACAGCTAACTCATGCCTTTGCTCCTTTCGCCTCGCTGCACCCTACGCCTGGAACAACCTACCTATGTCTATACGTCAGGCGCCCTCACTGGCCCTCTTCAAATCTAGGTTAAAAACCCACCTCTTCACTATTGCCTTCAGATCCTGACTTCCACCCTTATCCTAATCCCATTCCCTTCAATCTCCCATGATCGAATTACACAGACCATATTATGCTTTGCACCGAACTGACTATCGGTTTGTACTGTTGTATTAGATTGTAAACTCGTATGCGTATTAGATGGTAAGCTCGGATGAGCATGACTCTCTGATGAGCAGGGACTGTCTATTATATGTATATCTTCTATATGCATGTCATACCTGTACAGCGCTGCTTGCTCGGCGCTATATAAGTGCTAATTAGTAGTAGTAGTAGTAGATCCAAATGAAACTGAAAGGAGTCAAATCATATCGTGGGAACCAGTGCTAAATCTTTATCCAGAACATGAACCTGTTGTGGAGTAAGCGCAACTCCCGATAAATTCACCACTAAAGATCGTTCTGTTTTCGGGATCTCGTCCAATAATGCCGTTGCATCACCGGCGGTTCGACATACCAACTGTGCTCCGGCGAGAACTTCTTTCTCCTACAGCTGTTCCCCAAGAAAAGGCTTATTCCCTCGTGATCTGTTTTCTGCCCTAGAGAATTCATTAGAGGTATCCTCAAATTCCACTCGTTTATTAAATTTCCCTCATCCTTACACTGAGGACTCATCCATGAATATACATATCCTGAAACATAATCAGACTCATCCTGTTTCAGTTTTTTATGTTTCATTTTCTTAGCAGACCTACAGATCTCAATTTGTCACATAATATCCTTAAACTATCAACGAAACACATCTTCCAATTCAGTATCTTTTAAAGTAGAAATGATCTTCTCAGTTTCATGATGAGAGGTACTCTGTTTTTCTTTAATGGTGTCCACCGTGAGCACCATCAAATCCAAAGATCATTTATTGAGGATTTTTCAGTTTTGGAGTAATGTCTTGAAGGAATTGTTGTTTGTTATATGCTCTGAGTCTTCTGTCTTCATACGGAGATTGTCTTAGGTGGGTTGGGATGTTCATTATTATGTTGAAAGTGATCATAAAGTGATCTGACCAAGGTATTGGAGTGGTTGTTGATGTTGTTATGGCATCTAAATCTAATAAGATGTTAGGGGCAAATATGAGGGCAAGGGATGAGCCTTGTCTGTACGTCAGTGTGCAGATTAGTTGTGTATACTGTAGTGATTGGATTGCTCACAAGAAGGCCTTGGCTTCCTTTTTAGGCGCAGATGGTAGATTCAAGTCTCTGAACATTATTAGCAGTTTGCCACCGTGGCTGCTATTCTTCAGTTAGTGGTAGTGCAGGCCTGATGTCTTGAGCCCTGCCCAGTGGATTCGGTCTCTTTTGCTGAATGATACTACCCTCATTTGGAGTCGGCTATGGTCTTCCTTTCTGATGCAATGTATGACCTCATCTGCCTAGCAGCCAGGGACAGTGCCCTGTCGACAGTGAAGCAACGTTGGATTTGGCTCTGACAACAGGCAACGGACACCTTTTTCAAAGCCTGGTTGTCCCGACTAGGTTTTATTTTATTTATTTATTTAACATCTTTTATATACTGTCTTTCTTCAAGTGAAAACAGTTTACAGAGAACTCAGTGCTTAAAACATTGAACGATGGTAACAAACGTACACATTACATTTAACAATAATATACAGTATAGATTGGGGTTTAAAGGGATAGAGGATGTAACAAATTACAGTACTGTATAAGCAGTCAGAAAGAAACTGTGAGGAAGCTTCTGTTTGGGGCTGATTTGGAGCAACTGGTGAAAAATCTAGGTGCGATGAAATCTTACTGCCTTCGAGAGGACAGGTCCAGGAGGCCTATGAAGCAGGCAGGAACCCCCTTTCCATCAGCTTCTGCCCCTTCCTCATAGGTATGCTGGTCAGATCCCCAGGGTCTCGGGACTCCTGTCACTAACGGCCTAGAAGGCCTTTCTTCCCCTCTGCTTCCAGATTTCAGACTCATTATCAGTCCTTTTGAGGAGCTCATGGGCCCAGGGATAAGACCCCTTCTAGAGGGGGTTCCTCCCAGATTGCACAATGAAGGTTTGGGATCCATTCCCTGATACCTCTGATTGGAGGCAGGATTTGCCTTTTTTCTGTAGGCATGCAGAAAGTAAGTACTCACATATGAGTAATGTCCCTGACAGAGCCCCACATGCGAATACTCCACAGATTCCATTGGAAGCTTTTGGGACGCTCCACTGCACATGCATGCCTGCCTTTCCACCTGCCACGGTGCCATCTTCTCTCCAGTCTTCATTTTCTGTGGGGCCCTTAGGATGTGTTTCTGCCATCAGCAGAAAAAGTTAGATTTTTAACCCCTTTGTGATTTGGCTTCTTTCATTGTGTCCTACCACCTGTTGTTGGTTGCGTTGGCTCCAGGGTCAAGGTCTGTTCTTGGTTGATTTTATTATTTTTAATCCTTTTTGTTGTTTCTCAGGCTGGCAACATCGAGCTGTTTGACCTTGCCATGGCCATGTTCCTGGACATGTCCAAGACAGCCAGTGGCTTCAAAAAGTGCACTAAGTGTGCATGCACAATTTCTGTCACCGACAGGCATAATTGTTGCCTGCAGTGCCTTGGGCCTGAGCACCAGCCTGCCTCATGCAATCTGTGCCTGCAGATGACAAGGAAGTGCCAGAAGGGTTGGGAGAAGCAGAGAGAGTCCCTCTCCAGGCCATAGGATTCAGCATCCTCCATCCAGGCATCGACATTGACAACTTCATGTGGTTCCACTGAGGCGTCATCATCAAGGGATGCCCGAGCGCACTTGGAACTGAGGGGCCATGGTGCTATGGAGCAGAGACTCCATCGACCTCCGGTCAAAACTGAGGAAGGATCTGTCATAGACTTCATTGACATTGAAGGGGACATCTGAGTACCGAGCCAAGGACCATGTACATCAGCATTGGAACCCTTCCCGATGTGATGTTGAGAGTGATGGCTGAGAGCAGCCTGCTAAGCTTCCCCAGCAGAAAGAATCAAGCCCCAGAGCCCCAGAGGACTACCAGCTGTCTCCTGATGAACCTACCATCGTGGAGTCCTTGTCTTGGGTGTAGGAGTTGGCAGTCAAAGTCGTAATCCCGACCCCGTTGCTTTTGGAGATGGCAATGCTGGAGGAACACTTTTGAATGCTCGAGGCCCACATAGAGGCAGTTCTGGCCACACAACAAGCTAGCCCCTGATGCCCTTGACATCGTCATCGCACTCCATCCAGCCCATCCTCAAGACCCATGTCCTACCCACTGAGGCAGGCACATCAGTTCGGCGGTCGGAATCAATGCCAGTTCCCATGGCTATCTCCCTCTTCAGCGTCTGGTTTCTGATGCACTAGTGCACAAGCACAAGTGCTCACAGCATCAGCCTTACTGACACCTGTTAAAGCATTTCCTGTTTCCCATCAGTGCCAGCAGGCTCAACTAACAGAACCGCGGGAAAGGGAAACTCTCCTTTTGCGGCTCTGAAAAGCTGAGCTGGCACTGAAGGAAGTACAAGGCAGGGCTCTGCCGGGGAGGCGGGGGTCTGTGGGACACTTCATTCTGCTGCTGCTGCACCGGCAGCGGCAGCGGCTCCTCTGATCAGGTTTTTTTAAAATTAACATTTCCCTTCAGAAGGTCAGGCTCGGCTGGGCTGCACTGGGGGGAGGGGGTAACACTAAAAATTGTAATGGGTTGATGGGGGAGGGCTAGGACTGGAAATGGGCTGATGGGGGAGTTAGAACTGGCAATGGGCTGATCAGGAGGGGGGCTAGGACTGGAAATGGGCTGATGGGGGGTTAGAACTGGAAAAGGCTGATCGGGAGGAGGGCTAAGACTGGTAATGGGCTATTGGGAGGGTTAGAACTGGAAATGGACTGATGGGGGGTTAAGAATGGAAATAGACAGATTGGGAAGGGTGGCTAGGGGACTGGTAATGGGCTGATTGGTGGGGTTAGGCCTGGAAATGGGCTGATTGGGGGGCTAGGACAAGAAATGGACTGATTGGGGGACTAGGACTGGAAATGGACTTATTGGAGGGGGCGGTTAGGACTGGTAATGAGCTGATGGGGGGCTAGGACTGGAGTGGTATGATAAGGGGGATAGGACTGGAAATGGGCTGGGTCTGGAAATGGGCTAATGGGGGAGGGGAGGAGAGTGCTGCTGGCCCTGGAAGAAAACTAGGAGCTAGGGCTACAAATGGGTGGTGCAGGGGGATGGGAGAATATGACTGGAAGGGAGCGGATACTGAGAAGGTCTGCCAGCGGAAGGAGGGGGCAGGAAGGGAGCTGACACAGGTGAAGGAGGGGGCTGGAAAGGAGCTGACACCTGGGATGTACTGAAGGGGGATTGGAAGGGAGCTGACACTTGGAGATGGGAGTGGTAGGTGGCTGGGTAATGTGAAGGAGGCTGGAAGGGAGCTGACGTGCGAATGGCTCTGGAAGGGGAATGGAAAGAGGGTAGGGCAATTGGAAGGGAGCTGACGGGGGGGGGGGGTGGCACTGAGAGAGGACGTGAGCTGATACCTGGGATGATATTTGGACTAGAAGGGGTTGGACTGTGTGGAAGGAGAGGGACTGGAAGGGAATGAACACCATTGGCAGTCATGGGAATGCAAGGCGGTTGACATTGAAGGGTACTGGGAAGGGAGGACTGGAAAGGGGGTCGATACTGAGGAGAGTTACTGGAACTGGAAATGGACTGATGGAAGGAAGTGAAGAAAACAAAAGAAGAGATAATAAGAACATAAGATATGCCATACTGGGTCAGACCAAGGTCCATCAAGCCCAGTATCCTGTTTCCAACAGTGGCCAATCCAGGTCACAAGTACCTAGCAGTTTCCCCAAAAGACACAGGTTCCACAATGCTTGTACTGGGTCAAGCATTGATATCCTTGGTCCCTTCTTAATAATGGTTTATGGACCTTTCCTCCAGGAACTTGTCCAAACCTTTTTTAAACCCAGCTACACTAACAGCCTTTACTACATCCTCCGGTAACAAATTCCAGAGTTTGATTACACGTTGATTGAAAAAATATTTTCTTTTATTAGTCTTAAATAGTTTACCCTGTAGCTTCATTGCATGTCCCCTAGTCTTTCTGTATTCTGATAAGGTAAACAATCGATCTACGTTTACCCGTTCCACTCCGTTCATTAATTTATAGACTTCTATCATATCTCCCCCTCAGCCGTCTCTTTTCCAGGTTAAAGAGCCCTAACCTTTTTAGCCTTTCTTCATAGGAGTATCCTTCCATCCCCTTTACCATTTTGGTGGCTCTTCTCTGAACCTTTTCTAAAATAGCTATATCCTTTTTAAGATACGGTGACCAGAATTGCACACAATATTCAAGGTGCGGTCTCACCATGGAACGATATAGAGGCATTATAATATCTTTTGTTTTATTTTCCATTCCTTTCCTTATCATACCTAGCATTCTATTTGCTCTCTTGGCCGCCGCTGCACACTGGGCCGAGGGTTTTAACATGGTATCCACAATGACGCCTAAATCTTTTTCCTGAGTGGTGGTTCCTAATGTGGAACCTTGCATCGTGTAACCATAGTTTGGGTTGTTCTTCCCTAGGTGCATAACCTTGCACTTGTCCACATTAAATTTCATCTGACATTTTGATGCCCAGTCTTCTAATTTATCAAGATCCTCTTGCAAGTTTCCACAATCCTCTTGGGTTTTAACAACTTTAAATAGTTTTGTGTCATCTGCAAATTTGATAACCTCACTCGTTATTCCACTTTCCAGGTCATTTATGAATATGTCAAAAAGCAGTGGACCCAGCACAGATCCCTGGGGTACACCACTATTCACCCTTCTCCATTGGGAAAATTGGCCATTTAGCCCTACCCTCTGCTTTCTATCTTTTAACCAATTCCTGATCCACAATAGTACACTGCCTCCTATCCCATGACTCTTTAGTTTTGCCAAAAGTCTCTGATGAGGGACCTTGTCAAAGGCTTTCTGAAAGTCCAGATACACTATATCAACCGACTCACCTTTGTCCACCTGTTTATTCACTCCTTCAAAAAAACATAACAGATTAGTAAGACAAGATCTTCCTTGTCTAAAGCCATGTTGGCTGTCTCCCATTAGGTCATGCTGAGTAATTTTATTCTTTATAATGGTTTCTACCATTTTTCCCGGTACTGATGTCAGGCTCATGGGTCTGTAGTTTCCCGGATCACCCCTGGAACCCTTTTTAAAAATTGGTGTTACATTGGCGATCCTCCAATCTTCTGGTATTAGAGATGATTTTAATGATAGTTCACAGATTACTAATAGCAGGAGTTGGCAGATGGGCCATAAACCACAGAAAGAGAGATAAGAGAAGACAGGAAAGCAGAAGCCTCAGATTGGGACCAGCATGATAAGAGAATAAAATGGTCAGACAACAAAGGTAGAAAAAATAATTTTATTTAATTTTAGTGATTGGACTTTGTGCTATCTTTATATTTTACACAGTATGGGGTAACTGCATCTCTTATTTATCTGATGTTGCATTGCATGCAGTGTCTGGTTTCTTGGGGTTTCAGTTTAAATTTTGTCTACATATTTTTAATTTTACTTTAAATTGTGGTTACTTATTCTATACTTGGTGCTGGTCTGTGTTCTGAGTGTGTGACTGAGGCCAAGTGTTCCGTTAACATGGAGTTTGTACATAAAGATCTATACTGTACTGTAGTAATTTGACTTGTTCAGCTTTTCAAATAGGTGTATGGATGTTCCAGGGCCCACTGAAGTATTTACAGTGACCTTTTTTTACATGGGCTCCTTATGTGAGTTTTGGAAGTTGGTGCGGATATGGTATGGTATGGTAGATATGCTCTTTGTTGTAGGGTTTTGTATTAGTTCACAATATGCCTGGTACTGGAGAATGTTTGTTGTTAGTGAGATGATCAGAATCAGATTTCTTTTTTTTTTAAGATATTGAGTTCTATGGATGAATGTCCTTGTTCTGCTCTGCACCCACTGTGGATGCAAAATATATGTTGAAAAAGAAAAAGCAAGAACCATAACGCAGTTTATAACAACAAAATAAAAATGAGTTATAATTTGGTTTTATAAACTGTGCTGTTGGTTCTCGCTCTCTTTTAGTTCCTTGGTGTGCAAACATCTTGCATTTCCTCCATATAATCTAATCAGCTTTTTGGTTTGGTTCAGTCCCTGAATGGAGCTCTGAAAAAGCCAGGAAGCATATTGCCTTGAGCCGCCCCTAAGGATAAGGTACATTCTTTCCTGCCCAAGATGATATCTGCCTTTCATGTCAATCAGTTGATTTCACTCCCAGTGTTTTGGGAGTCAGGGGATTGAGCCAGAGTCACAAGTCTTGCATAAGTTGGACATCCGTTGAGTCCTGCAGAAGTTTTTTGAAGAGAACCAGGGGATTCACAGGTCTGATCACTGGTTTGTTGTTAAGAGGCCCTAGGAAAGATGAAGCGACTTTAAAAGCATCTATTGTGCATTGGGTTAAGGAAGTTATCGCATTGGCAAAGGATTGGTTGATTCTGCATGGCTTGCGGGCCCATTCTACGAATGATCGAGCTTCTTCCTGCAGGGAGTATGGTCTGGTTCCATCCCAGGATTTCTGTCAGGTGACATCTTAGTCCTCTAAGTGGAGTGGAGTGGAGGAGTAGCCTAGTGGTTGGGGCAAGGTACTTCAGGCCGGAAGGTCGGGGGTTCAAATCCCACTAGAGGACAGCAACCTTGGGCCGGAAGGACTGGGGTTTCTAGTCCCACAGGTGCTCCTTGTGGTCTTGGGCAAGCCACTTAACCCTCCATAGCCCATGTTCCCTGTAAAATAGTTATCTCCAAGTTATAATGCCCTGTTCAATGTAATTTCAGTTTGTTCAATGTAAACCGCACTGATGCAGAATAGCGCGGTATATAAGAGAATGTAAATAAATAAAATGAATGACTAGCCAGTACCTGGACCAAATGGATGACTGCAGTGTCACCAGGTGCTGATGTGACAGGGAAGCTATACATCAGCTGTGCCAGGCACTGAAGACACGACTGTTGTTGTGCCAATAGCTCCCAGATTGTGCCATGAGGCCTACATCCTTCCCCAGTCCAGGATCTATGCAAGCTGCAAGAGTGGTGATTTATCTGGAGATTGGCTACCTGGGTATGTTGGCACAGGGATCTCCCTCCCATGCCATCACAGGCCTGACTAAGGGAGCAGTGCCACAAAGCAGACTGTGGGAAGGCAGACAGGGTTGTTCCACAGATAGCGAATGTATACAGACTGACATACGCCACAATGGGACAGGTGTAGCTGCTGTGAGAAATGCCAGTACCCAAATATGTGGAAATCAGATCCAATAGCCAGAAGGCCATACTACTATTACTACTACTACTGATTGTTTTGTATAGTGCTACAAGGTGTACACAGCGCTGCACAGACACACATACAAGATGATCCCTTCACAGCAGAGCTTACAATCTAGTTAAGACAGACAACACAGCAGCTTTGGACAGGATACATCTAGGGGGAATGGTAAGGAAACACAAGGGAGATTAGGTGGATCAGATCCAAAAGCGGCATTGAAGAGGTGAGCATTCAGCCTGGATTAGAGAAGGACCATAGAAGGCATAGGGAGCAGCAAGGTGAAAGGACCGACATCTGGAGTTGGCAGTAGAAGAAAAGAGCATAGATAGAAATGATCTTCCAAAAGAGCGGAGTTCCTGAGGAGGAATGTAGGGAGGGAAGAGGAAAGGTAGTGCGGAGCAGCAGAATGAATGCACCTATAGGCCACAGGCATGGAAAGGGCTTACATTTGTTGCTCAGCAATATTATGCATCCTTTGGGAAACTGAAATGTTAGTTTCAGGTGTTGTGCACTTGGTAAGGGTCCATCCTTAGCAGTTTAAAGCGTTTTTGTAGGGATGACCAAGGCAGGGATCACTGGGGTCATTTTGTAATGTCAGTACCATTTGATGTAAGGTATCACTTGACTTACACATTCATACATTCTCTTATACCATATTAAGGTGCACTGGGATTACCTAGCACTTTTCAGGGCCTGAAAAGGACTGGTATATGGTCTAAGTTGCAGCAGCAGTCATTTCTCATTGATATTTATGTCTAGTTTGCATCAGCAAACTATTGTCAATGTGAAGAGCAGCTTAGGAGATGCCTGTTTTATCGAGGATGCGTGGCGTCTGCAGGTACCTCATGGAGATGGGCAGGATCTGAAACGTGCAACTTTTCAGAGGGTGTGGGGATGTCCAAAACGTTTACCTATGTTCAATAGTATTCTGCTGAATATGCTTTGCCCGTGTTGCACCTGACACATCTATGTCCCTGATTCCAGACCCGCATGTACGTCTAGACCCGTGGATGTGGAATTAGGTTCAAACCGGGCTCATTTTCAATTTAGACGTGTCCACGGGCCGGATGTGCATGTTATGGAATCTGCCTCCACGTGTTTATAGTTCATTGATTTTGATATACTGCCCTTTTACTTTTTTTGCCTTTATTGGCCTGGTAGATGTGGATCAGTGACTCCAGTTCCTCTGTGTGGGGGAGTAGTTATGTTTCATCTCCATATGCTTTGTTATAGAAATACTGGCTGGGTAGGAACTACACAGGACCCTTATAGGATGACGACATTACACCAGTGTTTCTCAGTCTCTATCTGCTGGCAGAAGTGCATATACCCATAAGTCTCGACTGGACTGGAGGGACTCAAAATTAGCAGGTAAGACCTATTTTCACCATCCAGCTAAAGAGACCTATTCTGGTATCTCTAACCAGTTTAGCAGAAAAAGGGTCAAGTGGGCTAGAGGATAGATTGAGATTAGAAAGGAATTTTGGTGACTTAAACACAGATACAGTACTCTAGCATGTAATGAAGTCATTCTCCATGGACAGGCAAGAATGAATCCTCACGTATGGGTCACATCACCCAATGGAGCCCTGCATGGGAATGCTCCCCAGCTTCTATTGGAAGCTTTTGGGAGGCTCCACCATACTGCTTGTGGCTGCAGCACCATGTTACATCAGTCTTTTGTTTTCTGCAGAACCCCAGGGGTACGTTACAGATACTTCTGTTGGTAAACTTCTGATCTGCAGGAACAAGCAGGAATGTAGTCTTCACATATGGGTATCGTCGGCACCGACGGAGCCCGCATGGGAACGCTCCCCAGCGTCCTATAGGGCAGCTTTTGGGAGCATCCCACTGTGCCTGTGCTGCTGCCTTCCCGCTTTTCCAACACTCCCTCTTCAGTTTTTCATTTTCCACAGAGCCGATAGGCAGCAATTCCCGTCACCGCAGAAAATGTTCTTTTTTGTGGTCACGTCTGCCTTCCCGTCGACGCTGATACCAGTACCATCAGTGTCTTCTTTCTTTCTTTCTTTCTATTTTTTAAAAAAATTTTAAAAAATCTTTTTTCTTGAGGGTCTTTCCCCTCTTGGTGCCTCGGTGCCATTTTGAGCCCTATTTTTCTTTAAAATGGAAAAACCAACTAGTGGTTTCAAAAAATGTTCAGAATGTAGCAGTACTATTTCTGCTACTGACACCCATGACTGGTGTCTTAAATGTTTGGGCCCAGACCATTCACCATCGGAGTGTCTCCTATGCAGAAAGATGACTAAGAGGGGCCTGCAGAATAGAGCTGTGAAACTCGGCACCCTTTTTGCCTCGGATGCAATGTCCATTGCATCGACGTCATCCAGGGCTTCATCTTCCTCCCATGGATCTCAGGTAACCAAACCCAGGTCTTCCTTAAAGGCTGGCCGGTCCTCAAAGGGTAGATCTCCTTCTAAGCATCGAGATGCTTCTAGCATTGCCCTCGAGGAGAATACACCAGCCAAACAAGCCCGGTGGGAGGTCCTTGCCTCCAAAGCATTATCGGGGTCCCAAGATGTTCCTGAGGCATCCACCTCTGGAGAGCTCTTGGTGCCATGTTCTGGGGTCACGGCTCGCTCTGCCAGTACTGACACCCAGACATCGGCAGGCTCCATGGATCAACGTATCCTAGCCATTGAGCGAAGTCTTGCAGCCTTGCTAGCAGCCTCTGTACCGCTAAAGCTGCTGCAATCGGTTTTGCAGTCATCGGTACCGACACCGGTACCAGAGGTATCTGCATCTACCTTTGCGTCACTCTCCACGCTACCACCCATGCTGGCCCTAGAATTGGTGTCCGGCATAGAGGGTTCGGTATCGAGACATTCCGATGCTGACTTCAATCGGTACCGTCGACAGGCAGTGCGGGGGCACCCGACCTGTCGATACTTTGAGTCTTCCAATTCTTCCGATGATTCCATCGCTACAGGAGCGGTTCTTCCGGAGGATCCCTCTCCTTCCCTGCAACGCCGGATGTCTCCTCCGGAGGACATGTCTTTTCAAGCCTTTTTACGGGATGTGGCTCGGAGCCTCTTGATCACCGTGACCCCTGAGAAAGAACAGAGAGCTGAAGAACTTGAAATTCTTCAGTATCCGGCAGCCCCTAAGGAGGCTGCAACCTTACCCATACATCGGATTTTGCATGACCTCATGCTTAGGATGTGGGAAACACCTTTAACGGTGTCTCCACATTCTCGAAGACTCAATACAATGTACCGGGTACCAAAGTGTCCCGGGTTCCAAAAACCTCAGTTACCACATCATTCCATGGTTGTGGAATCAGCAATGCGCCGAATCAAAAATGCCAAGACACATTCATCTAATCCTCCAGGCCGAGAGGCGAGAACTCTCGATGCCTTTGGATGTTGATGTTTTCAGGCTTCTATGTTATCGGCCAGAATAAGTTCATACATACTCTACATGGGTATGTTTCTTCGGGAGGTTACTAAAGATTTGGAACTAATGGCTCCTCTTCTCCCTGATGACAAGAGGGACGATTTCCTTACACTTGTTAAACATGCCCAAAATGTTTCTAAGTTCATGAATAGGGCGACTTTTGATTGTTTCAAATTTATTAGCAGGACTTCTGCTATTTCCATCAGTGTAAGCCGGATTGCTTAGTGGGTGCAAGATAAAGCTGGGAAATATTCCTTGCACGGGAGAAAACCTCTTTGGCAAGGATTGGCAGGACAAAGCTTCTCAACTTGAGTCCGAGAACACTACCTTAAATAGGCTCTCAAGGACCACTGCCAACCCAGCTAAAAAAAGATGGTTAAGAAACCCTTTTTCAACAAGAAAAAGAAATTATATTCTTCTTACACCCATACTGTCCATTGCCCAGTCCATGCTTCCCAGAAGGGACAACAGCAGCCGAAACAACAGAGAAAGGCTCAAGTCCCTAGATCTCAACCAGCTCAGCAGACACAGCCTCCACAAGGTCTTTGACTCCTTCCTAGAGAACCTAGTCATCCTACCTCTAAAAATTCCAGAGCCAATCAACATTCCAGGCAGACTGTTACTTTACCAAGAAGTGGCAGCAAATAACATCTCTCCATAGTGACAGAGGGGAACAAACTTCATTTCCACAGTATGCCCCCTCCCTCCACTCCAAAAGAGTTCAGTTCTCGGCCTCCCCCCCCCCCCCCACCACTCTCTTGTGTCAGGAAGTTACCTCACTCCTCGCTCAGGGTACGATAGAGGAGGTACCTCTTTCTCAACAAGACCTGTGCTTTTACTCCCCCTACTTCCTTATACCAAAGAAAACAGCAGGGTACAGGCCCATACTGGATTTCAGGGAATTAAACAAGTATCTGTTCTGAGAGAAATTCAAAATGATCTCTCTCGGAACACTCCTCCCTTACATCCAGAGTCAGGATTGGCTATGTTCTCTAGACCTAAAGGATGCATATACACATATATTTATTCATGCAGAACACAGGAGGTTTCTTCGATTCCTCTTTCAGGGAAGACATTACCAGTACAGGGTTCTACCCTTTGGCCTGGCTTCCGCCCTAAGAGTCTTCACAAAATGTATGGCAGTAGTAGCAGCATTTCTAAGGACTCTAGGAATATTTGTCTTCCCCTACTTAGACGACTGGCTGATCCGAGCATCAACAGCTTCAGAGGCCAGCTCTGCTCTTTCCTGCACAATGCAAGTTATTCAGATGGGATTGGTCATAAACTCCCAAAGTCCCATCTTACCTTCTCAGTCCCTAGAGTTCATAAGAGCTCTTCTAGACCCGCGGCAGTCAAGGGCTTTCCTGCCACAGCTCCTCTGTGCTCGAATGGTTCAACTGGCTTCTCAAGCAGCTATGTAAACTTTCCTAACTGCTCGAGAGATGCTTCAGTTGCTCAGTCATATGACTTCCACTGTACATGTGGTCCCCTATGCTCACCTACATATGTGAGCAGCTCAGTGGACCCTAGCCTCTCAGTGGACTCAGGCATCAGGTCGTCTTCGGGACAAAATCAGAAACTCTGCATGCCTCATTTTGTCCCTCCAGTGGTGGCAATCACTAGAAAACCTACTCGTAGGGTCACCTTTTCAGCAGCCACCGTACCAAGCTACCTTGACGATGGATGTGTCCAAGTTGGGTGGGGGAACTCATCTGGACAATCTCTCCACTCAAAGTCTCTGGACTCAGCAGGAGGCTTGTCTTCACATAAACCTGCTGGAACTCAGAGCAATCTTCTACACTCTTTGAGTATTTCAGGACCATCTGCGCTACAAGACAGTTCTTGTCCGGACGGACAATCAGGTAGCCATGTTCTATGTGAACAAGCAGGGTGGAACAGGTTCTCAGGTATCGTGCAATGAAGCTCTACACCTATGGTCCTTTGCAAAATGCCTTCAGATTCACCTACTAGTGGCGTATCTCCCAGACAAACAGAATCTCCAAGCAGACAAACTCAGTCGAGTGCTGCTGCCACATGAATGGTCTCTTCATTCAGAGCAAATTGCTCGAATCTTTCAAATCTGGGGAACCCCAGATATAGACCTATTTGCAAGTCCTCAGAATGCCAAACTTCCCCGTTTGTTCCAGAATTCCTGCTCAGAACAGTCAGGCAAAGGATGATTTCCACCTCCACTGGGGTCAGGACTTCCTGTATGCCTACCCATCCATTCTCCTCATTCCCGACTCTCTTCAAACTTCAGAGAGACAGGGGCCATATGATCCTCATAGCCCCACGCTGGCCATGACAGACGTGGTATCCACTGCTTCTACATCTCTCTCAAGCCAGACCTCTGGAGTTGAGAGGGGCTCCAGATCTTCTATCCCAGGAGAATGGGACACTTCTGCACCCCAACCCTCAGTCCTTGCACCTGATGGTGTGGCTGCTGAGAGCGTAGAACTCCACGATATCAACCTCTCTCAACAGGTTAAAGATATTCTTTTAGCCTCCAGGAAACCTTCCACAAGGCATGCTTATGCTTTTAAGTGGAGAAGTTTCTCTATATGGTGTTCAAAAAGGGAACTTAATCCTTTTTCAGTTCCAGTAGAGGAGTTACTGGAGTATCTCCTCCACCTTTCATCCTCTAGACTTAAAGCTAATTCAGTAAGGGTCCACCTTAGTGCCATTGCGGCTTTCCACACACCCTTTGATGGACAGCTTGTCTCCTCTTAGCTGCTTGTAGCGCATTTTATGAGAGGTCTACTCTTAACTAAGCCTCCTATTAAGCCACCACCCGTGGCATGGGATTTGAATCTTGTCCTTGGACAGCTCATGAAACTGCCCTTCGAACCCTTAGACACTACATCCCTGAAGTTTCTTTCTTGGAAGGCCATCTTCGTAATTGCCCTCACTTCTGCAAGATGCATCAGTGAGCACCAAGCTTTAGTGGCTGACCCTCCTTACACAAGATTTCACCATGATAAGGTAGTCCTTAGGACTCATCCTTACTTTATGCCAAAGGTGGTTTCCCCTTTTTCATTTGAACCAGTCAGTTTACCTTCCTGTCTTCTTCCCTAGGCCTCATGCCTCTAGTGCAGAAAGGAATCTTCATACTCTAGATTGTAAACGGGCTTTAGACTTTTACCTTCACAGGACTAGGCAGCATAGAAAGGTTTCACAGCTTTTTGTTGCCTTTGATTCCAGTCACTTGGGTTTACCAGTTTCCAAGAGAACACTCTCCAAGTGGATTGCAGACTGCATATCCTTTACCTATGAGAGTAAGGGACTTTCTCTCGAAGGTCATGTCACAGCTTATAATGTGAGAGAATGTGAGAGCAATGGCTGCCTCTATGACCAACCTTCGCTCGGTGTCGATTGACGACATTTGCAAAGCAGCCACTTGGTCCTCTGTCCACACTTTTGCAGCACATTACTGCTTGGACAAGGACTCCCATCAGGATGCCTCGTTTGGCCGGGCTGTTCTCCAGAATCTCCTTCAGACTTAGAACAACTCCTACCCCCCGTCCCAGGTTTCGATATCAGAGATCCTTGGGAGGAAGCATGACCTACCTCAGCCTTGGTTTCACTGCTTTCTGGGGTCATCTCCCTGGCATCTCTAAGCTTGGGAGTCACATATGTGAAGACTACATTCCTGCTTATTCCTGGAGATAGCGGAGTTACTCACCTGTAACAGGTGATCTCCGAGAACAGCAGGAATTGAGCCTTCACAACCAACCCACCTCCCTTGTATCTCTATCTCTCTCTTTTTTTCTTTCCTTCTCTCCTTTTGTCTCAGCTACAAACCCAACTGAAGAGGGAGAGTTGGAAAGGCGGGAAGGCAGCAGCGCAGGTGCAGTGGGATGCTCCCAAAAGCTTTCCTATAGGACGCTGGGGAGTGTTCCCGCGCAGCCTCTGTTGGTGCCGACGAAACCCATATATGAAGACTCAATTCCTGCTGTTCCCAGAGATCACAAAAAAATTATGTAAATGAAAACGGAGGATGTCAGAGTGACTGACTCGTAGTAAGAACGATCGGCAACATCATAAAATAGAGACGTCAATCAAATTGAGCAAAAGCACTGTAAAAGTATAAACTATTATATTTATACAGCATGAGACTATTAATGACAAATCCTTAACAACAGACTCATGGTAAAAACAATAAGCAACATCATAGAATAGACACATTGAAAATAAATGCTATAAGAATCTGAATAGTTATATTTATATAATCATTCAATATATATACAGCGACCAGGAGGAAAAACTAATTTCACTTTCACACCTTTATTTTTTAATTCCGCTCTGCACCTGTGCTGTGATCTCGCCTTGGTAGAGCTTATGATTAGGTTCATTGTTCCTTATTTTGCTTTGGATTTATATATTTATATGTATATATTTATATATAAGAAATGTTAAATAAAATTAAATAAAATATTGCCCACACACTCTACTTTTAGATTCTTCAAATTGATTGTTTTGTTTCTATTTATTGTACATATATTCCATTTTTAGGCTATCTTTTTTTTCAGCGTCTAGTTGGTTATGTCAATCATTATGACGTTTGCAGTGGGAGGTTCTCCTCCTGCGCTTTTATTTTTACTCTCTGCACTTGCGTGGCGTTTTCCCGCCTCGGCAGTGCTGCTGGTAATGCTTTCTGCTTCAGCTCTTCTAAATTATGTCTTGGTTTCAGTATGTCAAAATATTTTTCCTTTTTTTCTTGTTTAAAGGTTGGATTCATTATTGTTTATTCCATGGTTGATGTTTACATATTTTAAACGGCCTTTGATTAAGGTGGCTTTTGAAGCAGTTTTTCCTCCTGATCGCTGTGTATATATATTGAATGGTTATATAAATATAACTGTTTAGATTCTTATAGCATTTATTTTCAATGTGTCTATTCTATGATGTTGCTGATTGTTTCATGCTGTATAAATATAATAGTTTATACTTTTACAGCGCTTTTGCTCAATTTGATTGACGTCTCTATTTTACGATGTTGCCGATCGTTCTTAGTATGAGTCAGTCACTCTGACATCCTCCGTTTTCATTTACATAATTTTTTTGTGAAGGATGTGTTACTAACAGTCTGATTCATGCAGTATAATTTTACAATAGTTTAGACTCATACCGCGTTTTTGCCCATTTTAATGTTTCTATTTCATGATGGTACCAATCTTTTTTGACAGTTATTCTGACATCCTTTGTTTTCATTTATTAAGATCTATTCTTTAAGGATTTGTCATTTACAGTCTGTTTTACTTCTTTTTACAATCATATTTTGTCTATAACATTTTATGGTAATTCCATACATACTGTATTCATAGGTGTTTGGTTAACATAGTTTTTTGGTCCCTTGTGTTTTCTCTTATGTTGAAGAAGTTACACTGATACATTGTTATTGTTATTTTTACTATAATGCGTCACATCCATTGGTGATTATGTAAATGCCTTTTAGCATGTTTTTAAAGCCATGTTATGTTTTATTTATCAGTTTTTAAGCATTATGTTGTTTGCATGCTATTAGTCTGCTATTTGGCATCCTCTTTCTTTTTTTAAAAGTTGTGTGTGTTTAAATGTTTTTTAAGACTTTCTTGTGATTATTTTATCATTGTTGTTGTTAAGTGCCGTCGAGTCGGAGTCGACTCATGGCGACCGTCTGGATAGCTATTCTAAATTGTGTTTGGTCTTGAGTCAGGCGGCTCATTGTTGACAGACTGGTACTCATAGCTGCTGTTATTGTATCGATCCATCTCATTGCTGGCCTTCCTCTTTTGCGCTGACCTTCTATCTTGCCAAGTATGATGTCTTTCTTTAATGATCTCTCTCTTCGCATGATGTGTCCAAAGTATGAAAGTCAAAGTCTTGTCATCTGAGCTTCTAAAGAAAGCTTAGGTTTGATCTCCTCTAGTACCGACTGGTTTGTTCTTCAGGCAGTCCATGGTATACACAGTATTCGCCGCCAGCACCATAATTCAAAGGCATCAATTTTTTTCCTTTCTATCTTTTTCACTGTCCAGCTTTCACATCCATATGATGTTATTGAAAATACCATGGCTTGAACAAGTCGAATCTTTGTATGGAGAGAGACTTCTCTGCTCTTGAGAATCTTATCTATTATTTTATCATAACATATCAATTTGTGTTCTCATATCTTCTTGTGCTGTTGGTACAAGCATATTTGTGTGTTCTTCGTTTGTTTCTCCATATTATTTATGAACTGTATCCTTTTCAGACATTACCTGTATATATGAGACATATAGTATGTCATATTTATTATTTTTTATGTCTATCATATGGACCATTTTTATGAATGTTCAGTATGTAATACTTATTTTATTCATTTATTTACCATAGATTGGGAAGAGTGGTTTGTTCCACCCTTTTGACATTGCTTATTGTCTTCTTTGGTAATGTATTATATATATTTTTGATGTATTATTGATTTTTTAATATGTTTTTATTATTGTTTTGCATTATGATTTTATATTTTAACTTTTTGTCTGCTTTTAGACCCCTGAAGAAGGCCCCAGGCCGAAACCTTTTAGTTGGGTCTGCTAATAAAGTCTTTTGGATGCCCTTATTGTATTTGGCCGTGGGTTCTTGGCTTCCGCTTCCTCCACAGGTGAGTAACTATGCTTTTTTCCCTTCAACGGGCTTTTATTGCCTCAGACATTTCGTCCAATCGCCTGCCATTGCGAATTTCTCCTCCCTTTCCCTTTTTACTTCCTGCTGTAGCACCCCAACCCTCCCAGTGCCGGTAATTTGGCGGGCCTCAATCCTTGACATTGAGCCCTTCGACTGCCACAGCTAGTGTTCCAAACAGCATGTCCCAGAAACCTGCCAGTGGGTTAAAGAAGTGTTCCAAGTGCTCTAGGACCATTTCAATCACAGATACCCATAACTGTTGCCTACAGTTCCTGGGCCCTGATCATCAGCCCTCTTCTTGTAATTTGTGTTCACAGATGACAAAAAGAGGACTTAAGGGTTGTAAAATGTAGCGTGAATCCCTTTTTGGCACTCTGAAGTCCGATCCATCGACATCAGCATCATTGACATCGATTTCTATGGTTTTCAAGGCTGTGTTGGATGCTGGTGGTGCACTGATGCCAGGAAACTCTCAAACTCAATTGGAGCCAAGCACCCATGGTGCCCCAGAGCACCTGCCATCGATCAATCTCCTCCCGAAGACAAGGAAGGATTGGACTGCATCTTCTGCAACATTGAAGGGTGACTATGCCGAACATTAGGTGAAGACCCTGGTGCATTGACATCAGAGTCCATCAAGACATGGCATTGAGAGTGATCAGGGTCTGCCTCAGTGCCCCTTGAGTGGAGGAGTGCCCTAGTGGTTGGGGCAAGGTACTTCAGGCCGGAAGGTCGGGGGTTCAAATCCCACTAGAGAACAGCAACCTTGGGCCAGAAGGACTGGGGTTTCTAGTCCCACAGGTGCTCCTTGTGGTCTTGGGCAAGCCACTTAACCCTCCATAGCCCATGTTCCCTGTAAAATAGTTATTTCCAAGTTATAATGCCCTGTTCAATGTAATTTCAGTTTGTTCAATGTAAACCGCACTGATGCAGAATAGCGCGGTATATAAGAGAATATAAATAAAATAATAATAAATAAATAAAGGTGCCCTGAAGGGAGGAGAGCTCATTCTCCAGGATATCAGAGGGGCACTGACAGCCAAGATCAAGCTGCCAATATCTCTGTACACCTACTGAGTACATCGGTCGAAGTTACTCAGGCCCCACAGTCTTTGGAATTGGCAGCCATGGAGAAGTTCCTTCTGCAAGTGCTCAAAGAATGCATTGCAGTACTATTGGAGCAGCATGCTGAGGCCTGTGATAAGGAAGCTTATCATAGCTCAGGAAGGAGCTATAGAAAAGGTGAAGTGACTCTGAACAAGCAACCTGTCAGTTCTGGTAGAAATAAGAAAACAGAATGTTTCCATAAAAGACTACCAGTCCCAGAATGCACCAGGTTTCCAACAGCCATTAGAGGAGCTGAAGTGGGGAAACGTGTGTTCAATCAGGAGGGCTATGAGGTAATCCTCAAGCACTCATCTCAAAGGGCAGGGCCTGATTCACCACAGCTGCGCTGTGCTAGGGTGGAGCACTCATCTAAGCTGAATAAAGGTAGAGTTTATTCTACAGAGAATTATCCTCAGTTTCATCTGGAAGATCCTCAGAATCAGCTTGGATATCCTCAGCTTGAGCTTGGATATCCTCAGAATCAGCTTGGATATCCTCAGCTTGGACAGCTTCATCATCTGGAGGATCATTAGAAGCAGAAGCCAGAGCGGACGGACAGAGGGGGCAAGAAACCTTTTGGAAGAAAGAAGAGAAAAGCATTTGGGAGGTCTAAAGGAGTCCAGAGCAGTACGTATACTGGAAGGCATTCCAAAGGCAAGCTTACACCATTGGACTGGGGAAAGCCAGAGGAATGGTGCTGCAGAGCTAGGAACCTCCAGACGGTACCTGTGAGGGAGACGGCTGCACTTGGAAGAGACCCTAGGACCCGTGCCAGAAGGTATGTGAAGAGAGACCCAGTGTCCAGGGATCTGGATTGGAAGGCTGGACATAAGAACTGGACTACATACTGGCCAGGCTATTTAGAGAGGAACTCTAACAGCAATGGAAGCTCAGGTATGAACACTGATCTATGCCCTAGCTATACCCTTGAAAGGGTACCCATGAATACATGTTCAATATTCACTCGAGTTTAAATATGGTACATAATTAAAGCATATATATTTTTTTATTTATTTATTACAAATTCTTATATACCGCGCTATTTGGCATCAGCGCGGTTTACATTATAACACAACAACCATAACAACATGCTGTTTGGTTTTACATCGAACAGGGGTCCAAACTTGGATAACAGGGGTAACTATATACATGAGATTTTTACATAGTAAAGAGTAGCTTGGATAACAGGGTTGATTATATACATGAGATATTTACATGGCAATGAGTGGGTGAAATAACATAATGAACATGAGGGTTCTTTCTTAGAGTGGGTCATCTCTTCAGAGGGGTGTCATTGGAGTTTGGGTAGCATTGGAGGAATAAATGGTATTTGAGTGCCTTTCTGAACTGTGATAGGTCGGCAATCGCCCTAATGTCAGGGGGTAGGGCATTCCAGCATTTAGGTACATAGTAGCGGAACGCCCTGTTTGTGGTTGATATGTTGCACTTTGATGATTCCTTTGGTTTTACTAGTAGGTTTATGGCTATTGCTCTTCTGGATCTGTTGGGGGGCACCATGTGAATAAGATCTGTGAGTGAAGGGGATGAAATACCTTTGATTGTTTTGAACGCTAGGAGAAGGGTTTTAAAGATGATTCTTCCATGAATAGGTAACCAGTGAAGTTGTTTGAGAATGGGGGTCACGTGGTCACTTTTGGCGACTCCGTGTAGGACCCTTGCTGCAGCATTCATGGCCAGCTGTAAAGGGGCCAGCGTGGAGTGGGGGAGCCCTTGAAAGATGGCGTTTGCAAAGTCGAAGTGCGGCAGTATTAGCGCTTGGTATATGGTCCGGAAGTCATCTGGGTCCAGTAGGGAGCGCAGATGCCTGATTGTGCGGATTTTGAAGTATACAGCTTTGACAATGTTGTTTATGTGGTGTTTCATATCCAGGCGTTGGTCCAACGTAACTCCGAGGTATCTTATTGTTTCTTTGGTTAGTAAGTCCGCTTCATTAACACTGACATGGGGTGGAGGAGTAAAGTTGGGGTCTCTGGAGATGAAAAGAACCTCTGTCTTTTTATGTTGAATGCGTAGATTCTGTGATTGAAGCCACGCTGAGACAGCATTGAAACAGTCTATTGCTGGTGTTAGGTCCATTTGGGCTGTGGAGAACGGCATGTATAAAAGAATGTCATCTGCATATATCAAACAGCTCACATTAAATGATCTTATGATGTTGCAGATAGGCTGCATGTAAATATTGAATAGTAGGGAGGACAAGGAGGAGCCTTGAGGTACACCTTGTTTTTGATGGAAGTGTTTTGATTCCTCAGATCCAGACTTTACGTATTGCCATCTTGCTTCCAAATAGGATTTACACCACTCTAGTGCATTGTTGCAGATGCCCTTCTCTTTCAACCTTCCCAGGAGAATTTCGTGACTCACCGAGTCGAACGCAGCGGCGATGTCCAAGAAGATGAGCACAAAACCTTGATGGATGTTGTCTATGCCTGTGATTATTGCGTTGAATAGGCTGGTAAGTAGGGTCTCGACTCCATGATATTCTCTAAACCCATGTTGGCAGTGATCTAGGGGAGCTGCGGAGTCTATGTGATTTTGAATCTGCCGTTGTACCTCTTTCTCAGTTATCTTGGCTAGCAAGGGAATACTGGCTATTGGCCTATAAGAATCGGCCTTCTGCGGGTCAAGCTTGGGGTTTTTCAATAGTGGCCTAATGGATGTCTGCTTAAGTGTTGTGGGGAAGTATCCTGTTGTGAAGGAGAGGTTCATTAGGTTTGCGATGAATGGACTGAACACATCACGTAGTTCCTTAATCCAAAAGGCTGGGCATGGGTCAGTCTGTGCTGTGGAGGTGTTGAGGGATGTTATGATATCTTCAATGCATTTAGTGGATGGTGTAGAGAACTTGTCAAGTAGGGTTAGGCCTGTTGGTTCCTGAAACTGAATTGCTGAATCCTTTTTGGTTTGAATGATATAGTATAATGTTGATTGTACATAGTTATCCCTGTTATTCCATGTTTTATATTCCCTTGTTCTCTGTAAACTCGATGTTACCTGTACACATTGCAGTATATTTTGTTCGATGTACACCGCGCTGATTTTAATAGCGCGGTATATAAGAGATGTTAAATAAATAAATAAAGACAGCAGGGAAACAAGTATTCTCCTGAGAGTGCTCCATTGAGAAATTCCTCTGTACAAATCCATGATATTGAACCCATGATTGTTGAAGAAGGGGGAGGGGTTGCAGATGCAGGCTGTGAATACATGGATTGCTCTTTGTCTAAACTCCTTTGGTAATTTGCTGTTACAAAGTACAACAACCATCACAAAGAAATACAAACTTGTTCTTTAATCTACTCAGAAAAGCTCCTGAGTAGGATTTTGAGCCACGCAGTAGAAAGCAAGCCAGCTAAGGGGTATCTCCAGGAACAAGCAGGAATAAGTCCTCACTTATGGGTACGTCGGAACCGACGGAGCCTGCGCAGGAAAGCTCCCCAGCTTCCCAGAAAGGAAGCTTTTGGGGCCTCCCACTGCACATGCGCGCTGCCTTCCCGCCTTCCTGACCAGCTCTCCTCAGTTTCTCTTTTTCCGCGGAGCCTGCAGGTCGTGTTCCTGTCACCGCTGAAGAAATTGTTATTTTAGTTTCTTTTTTTAGACCGCGTACCTGCCTTCCCCATACCGAAACCGGTACCGCCGGTCTCTCTTTTCTTTTCTTTTCTTTCTTACAAAAAAAAAAAAAAAGCTTTTATTTTTTAGCACAACTTGGTGACTTCTGTTAGGCCTCAGGCCTACACAAAATCTCCTCATGGAGAAACCAGCTCCTGGTTTCAAGAAGTGTACCAAGTGTAGTGCTGTTATTTCTGTTACAGACACCCATGACTGGTGTCTTAAATGTTTGGGGCCTGACCACTCCATTCCGGACTGCCCATCCTGCTCCCAGATGTCTAAACGTGGTTTGCAGAACCGGGCCAACAAATTCCATGTGCTGTTTGCTTCAGATAATCCAGCATCACAGTCATCCAGGTCTTCCTCTCCGGATGGATCTCAGGTAACCAAACCTTCTTCAGGCAGGTCCTCAAAGAGCAAATCTCCTTCAAAGCATCGAGAGGCTCTCAATTTTGAATCTGAGGACCATGCCCCAGCCAAACAACCCCGGCGGGAAGCTCTGGCTTCCAAAGCACCATCTATGGGGTTACAGGTTGACATCAATGGCACAGCCTCGACCGATCACCTGTTAGACTGCTCTGGGGTACCGGCCCATGCCGGTACCGACATCCAGGCAGCAGTGGCGTCTATGGACAATACTGTTCAGACCATGCAGCAGGCCATCCTGGCTTTCATTAAGGCTGCGACGCCCTCGGTACCGCATCCAGCGGTTCCGGGTCCGGTTCCGGTATTGGCTTCCATACCGGAACCGAGGCCATCGTCTTCCAAACGCAGATCGGTGCATGCCGGATCCGAGATTTCACCCGATATCGATCCCATGCCCGGTACGCCCGATGTCGATACCGACCGGTATGCGTATCGTGCGTTGGAAGCGAATAGAGGATACTCTGATTCCTCTGAGGATTTTGACTCCTCTGATGACTCTGATGAGCTCTCTCTTGTTCTTCCTGAAGAGCCCTCTTCCCCAAAGAGGAGAATGTCTCCACCAGAGGATTTGTCCTTTCAAGACTTCATTATAGAAGTAGCTAAAGGACTTTCTATTACTACATCCTCTGAGAAAGAACCTAGATCAAAGAAATTGGATATTTTAGAATACCCTAAGGTTCCTAAAGAGGCAGTTACCCTGCCTATCCATGAAATCCTTCAAGAACACTTGATGGACTTATGGGAGGCTCCTCTAACATTGTCTCCTCATTCTCGTAGGTTGGACACCATGTACCGGGTCCCTCCTTCTCCTGGTTTTCAAAAAACTCAGCTGCCTCACCATTCCATTGTGGTGAAGTCTGCGCTGAAAAAGATTAAGAGTACCAAAAGGCACTCTTCTACCCCTCCAGGGCGAGAATGTAAGACCCTAGACTCTTTTGGTAGGAAACTCTTCCAGGCTAGTATGCTTATAGCCAGGATTAATTCATACAGTCTGTATATGGGCATGTTTCTAAGGGAACTTGCGCTAAAGGTAAAGCATTTTGCCCCCTTTATCCCTGAAGATAGAAAGGAGGAGTTCATTTCTTTAGTGAAACAGCTTCTAGATGTTTCTAAGTTCTCCAACAGAGCAGCCTTTGATTCCTTTGAAGGTGCCGGTAGAGCTTCGGGCATTGCCATTGCAGCCCGACGACTTGCTTGGCTCCAGGCCTCTGACCTAGAACCCTGGGTCCTAGATGGCTTACGGAATCTGCCCTGTACAGGTGAGAACTTATTTGGTAAAGACTGGCAAATTAAAGCCACTCAAATGGACGCAGAAAATGCTACCTTAGATAGACTTTCTAAGTCTACCTCTACTCCTGCCAAGAAAAAGTCTTTCAAGAGGCCTTACTACAAGAAGGCCAGATTTTCCACAAATACTGGCCAACAATCTTCTCAGCCTCGCTTTGCTGCTAAACGTCAGCAGCCTAAACAGGCAAGGTCAAAGCCTGCAGTGTCTGCCACTCCTCAGCAGGCTCAACCCCCTCAGGGGTTTTGACTTGCCCATAGAGAACTTAACCTTTCTGGCTCTAGAACAACCAGAGCCCCTCACCATTCCCGGAAGGTTAGCTCACTTTGCTCCCAGATGGGGGCAAATTACATCAGAGCAATGGACCCTCTCTATCATCAGAGAGGGCTACAAACTTCATTTTTCCAACCTTCCTCCATATACCATGGTGAGGCACTTCAATTCTCCCCCATCTCTCCTGGACCTGTTGGGTCAGGAAGTCTCTTCTCTCCTTGCCCAAGGGGCAATAGAAGAGGTTCCTCTTCTTCAACAAAGGACAGGATTCTACTCCCCTTATTTTCTCATACCAAAGAAGACAGGGGGATTCAGACCTATCCTAGATCTGAGAGAATTGAACAAATTTCTGTACAAGGAGAAATTCAAAATGCTTTCTAGGCATTCTCCTTCCATACCTTCAGAGTCAGGATTGGCTTTGTTCTCTAGATCTCAAGGATGCGTACACACATATACTCATCCACCCATCCCACAGAAAATATCTAAGATTTCTGTTTCAGGGAAAACATTTCCAGTACAGAGTACTTCCCTTCGGTCTAGCCTCTGCTCCAAGAGTGTTCACCAAATGCATGGCAGTTGTTGCCGCATTTCTAAGAGGTCTGGGAATTTTTGTATTCTCATATCTGGACGACTGGCTCATCCGAGCTCCATCTCAGTCAGAGGCCCAGATTTCCCTGGACCGCACAAGGCACATTCTGCAGTATCTGGGACTGGTGGTAAACCTTTCCAAGTCTCAACTTATCCCTACTCAGTCTCTGGAATTCATAGGGGCCCAGTTGGACACCACCACTGCAAGGGCCTACCTACCTCAAGTCCGGGGCCAACGTCTGGTGTGCTTGGCCTCCCAAGCTCAGTCCAGCAGTCACTTGACAGCCAGAGAAATGCTTCGACTTCTGGGCCACATGGCCTCCACGGTACACGTGGTGCCCTACGCTCGTCTTCATATGAGAGCAGCTCAATGGACCTTGGCCTCCCAGTGGACTCAAGCATCAGGAGCGCTCTCCGACCAAATACTCACCTCAAAGCGTCTGTTTTGGTCCCTCCAATGGTGGATTTCCACCAAGAATCTGTTGTTGGGGGTCCCCTTCCAACCTTTGTTGCCCCAAGCAACCCTCACAACAGATGCCTCCCAAACAGGGTGGGGAGCCCATCTTCAACACCTCTCCACTCAGGGTGCTTGGTCTCCACAAGAGACCACCCTTCACATCAACCTCCTGGAACTGCGAGCAATCTTCTTTGCCCTCAAAGTCTTCCATACCCTCCTTGTCAACCTGACCGTCCTAGTCCATACAGACAATCAGGTGGCCATGTTCTACATAAACAAACAAGGAGGGACAGGCTCTCTGTCGCTTTGCAACGAAGCTCTCAGATTATGGGCCTTCGCCAGAGAGCATCAAATTCATCTTCTGGCAGTGTATCTTCCAGGGGTTCAAAACTCTCGGGCAGACAGACTCAGTCGAGTTCTGCTTCCACACGAATGGTCCTTGCATATGGACCAGATACGCAGAATCTTTCAGGAATGGGGAACCCTGGACATAGACCTCTTTGCAAGTCCGTGGAATGCCAAACTTCCCCGGTTCTGTTCCAGGACTCCGTGTCAGAGAGCTCAGGCCAACGACGCCTTTCTCCTACATTGGGGTCAGGAATTCCTATATGCCTTTCCACCCATTCCTTTGATTCCCAAGACTCTGTTCAAACTCCAGAGGGATCACAGATCGATGATCCTCATAGCTCCACGCTGGCCACGCCAAGTGTGGTTCCCTCTACTTCTGCATCTCTCCCAGGGACCCTCCCTGGACCTGGGAGCTGCGCCAGACCTTCTGTCTCAGGAGGAGGGGACTTTGTGGCACCCAAACCCCAAGTCCCTACACCTCAGAGCTTGGTTACTGAAGGCCTAAGCCTTCATGACTTCAATCTTTCTCAACCAGTGAAAGATATCCTTCATGCCTCTAGGAAACCCTCCACGAGGCGTTCCTATGCTTTCAAATGGAAACGCTTTTCCATTTGGTGTGCTCAACAGGGTCTTGACCCTCTAGCACTTCCTTTGAATTCTCTATTAGACTATCTCCTGCATCTTTCCAATGCAGGCCTTAAGACAAATTCAGTACGAGTCCATTTGAGTGCTATTGCAGCATCTTTAAAACCTATAAATGGACAACCTGTCTCCTCTCATCCTCTTATTGCAAGATTCATGAGAGGCCTGACTCTAACTAAACCTCCCATCCGGCCTCCTCCGGTAGCATGGGATTTGAACCTAGTTCTAGGTCAGCTTATGAAGCCACCTTTTGAACCGTTGGTTTCTACCTCCTTGAAATTTCTTTCCTGGAAGGTCCTTTTCCTTATTGCAGTCACTTCGGCTCACCGCATCAGTGAACTACAGGCCTTAGTGGCTCATCCACCTTATACCAGGTTTCATCATGATAAGGTGGTCCTTAGGACGAATCCCCACTTTATGCCCAAAGTGGTCTCGCCTTTTCATCTTAATCAAGAGGTATATCTACCTGTCTTTTTCCCGGCTCCTCATGCATCCAGTGCAGAGAGGAACCTTCATACTCTAGACTGTAAAAGAGCTCTCACCTTTTACCTCAACAGGACTCAACCACATCGAAAGTCTTCCCAACTTTTTGTGGCTTTTGATCCTTCTCATTTGGGACTTCCAGTCTCCAAACGTACACTTTCCAGTTGGATTGCTCAGTGTATTTCCTTTGCTTACCAGAGTAAAAACATTTCTCTGGAAGGCCATGTCACAGCTCACAATGTGCGAGCCATGGCCACTTCTATGGCTCATCTTCACTCTGTATCCATAGATCAGATCTGTCGAGCAGCCACCTGGGCCTCGGTTCATACCTTCACAGCCCATTACTGTTTGGACAAGGACTCCCGCCAGGATGCCTTGTTTGGTCAGGCTGTCCTCAAACACCTGTTCCATACTTGAACAACTCCTGCCCACCTTCCCTGGATGGATGCCTGAGATCCATACGAAGATGGTGAACCCTTGGGAGGGGATCTCCCAGGCATCTTAGCTAGGGAGTCCCCATAAGTGAGGACTTATTCCTGCTTGTTCCTGGAGATAGCACAGTTACTTACCTGTAACAGGTGATCTCTGGGAACAGCAGGAATTAGTCCTCACAACCCACCCACCTCCCCTAGGAGTTGTATCTTCTATCTATCTTCCTTTCCTCTCTCTATTGTCTCAGCTATAAACTCGAACTGAGGAGAGCTGGTCAGGAAGGCGGGAAGGCAGCGCGCATGTGCAGTGGGAGGCCCCAAAAGCTTCCTTTCTGGGAAGCTGGGGAGCTTTCCCGCGCAGGCTCCGTCGGTTCCGACGTACCCATAAGTGAGGACTAATTCCTGCTGTTCCCAGAGATCACCTGTTACAGGTAAGTGTGCTTTCAGCTGGATAACTGCTAGCAATTGAGCCTTACCTAATTGCTTGTGAGCTCCGAGGGAATCACTTCTGAATCTATGTGTGAAGATATAAGAAGTTAACCAGAAAAGAACAGTTTTTCCCTTCTTTGTGGGTTTTGCTTGTTGTTTGATGCACTGCTAAGAAAATATTAGCTAGAGCCTACAGAAAAGACCAGTTTGTTACCAACCAGGTCTTTATTCTTTTGCTTTGATTGCCTGACAAGTTCAGCTGTTGTTTTCCTGATTTTGTTTTTCTACACTGAAAGCAAGTATCCTGTTTTATGTGCTACCAAGCATATCTGTGTTGGGAGAAATAACCCCATAAATAAATATCTTATTGGCTTTACACTCAAGCACAACTAATTATTGTGAGCGGCTGTGTCTGGTGTGAATGGACTGCATTTCCCACAATCCCTTGCAAATCATATTGATATATGCCTTTGCCAAGACTGTGAACATTCTCACCCAGGCATCCGTCTGACAGGCCTCGACATCTGCCACCATAAAGCCAATCCTTGAGACACATGCCCTGCCTGTGGGAGTGGCATCGACATTGGGACATTGAAGGACTCTGACACCGGTGCCTACCCTGCCGATATCCCTATCTAGCATCTCGGGGTCCGATGTATCCTCGAGATCTCTTAAGGTATCAGTGCATCATCGCTCCCGAAGGGGCTCCCGATCCCCTCTAAGCAGGAGAGTGATCCAGGCAGAAACTCAGAAGTACTTTGAAGTAGTCTGATTCAGAAGACTGAGTCACCAATGTGGAATTGGAGGATTTGTTGGAGGGCAGGTCCTTGGAGTTTCCGTCTGACCCTTCTTTACCTCATGAGCGGCGCAAGTTCCCTCCTGAGGACATGATCTTCCAAGAGTTTTTAAGGGATATGACCACGGTCATTCCATTTTCTTTGGAGACTGAGGATGAGCCCAGTGCAGAAGAATTGGAGATCTTGCAGTACTCCTCAGTCCTTAAGGAGGCAGTGACAGTGCCTGTGCACTGCATTCTAAAGAGAGTACAGATGTGAATGTGGGAGAACCCCTTCACTGTACCTCTGGTTAGTAGAAGGCTTAACGCCATGTACAGAGTTCAGAAGGTGCCTGGATTTGAGAAACCTCAGCTTCCACACCATTTCTTGGTACCAAAACTTACTCTTCGGCAGCAAGGACTGCTCAAAGTTCATGGCCCATGTCATCTATGATATTTTCAAGACAGCATCCTGGAATTCTGCCATCGAGATTGCCGCCCAGAGACTCACTTGGTTCCAGTCATCAGACCTGGAACAGTCAGTACAAAACAAGCTGGCAGATGACCCGTGCTGTGGAGAGAATCTCTTCGGGGAACAAGTTGAAGAGAAAGCTGGCCATATTGAGAAACAGCCCTATTACTCTCATGAGACTCTCCAGGCACACATCTGAGCATGCCTCCTCTTGTTGGAGGCACCAAATGGGAAACAAGAAGAGGACCTACTACCCTCACAGGTACAGGTACTTTCCTGGGCCTCAAGTCCTCTGGCCCAGAAAACCCTTCGCCAACAGTAATGGCATGAGAAGCCTCAAAAGGCTTAGCTGGCTTCATAGCCAAAACCTGGGATGTGGTTTTGACTGGTTCCTGCAGAACCTAGCTGATCTTCTAACGATCACAGTAGAAAACCCTGGAAGGCTCACTCTTTTTTTAGCAAGAGTGGTCCTCGTGACCTCAGACTCATGGGATTCTACAGATCATCGAAATCGGTTATCAACTACATTTATTAGAACTATCACCAAATTGCCCACCGAGGGTGCATCATCTCAACCCTCTACATCAGGAACTGCTTTGGAGAGAAATCACCACCCTCTTGTCAGATCTCATGATTGAGCTCATGCCTTCAGGGGGTTTATTCCAGGTACTTCCTGATCCCCAAGAAAACAGGGGGATACTGTCCAAACATTGACATAAGAGTTCTCAACCTGTACTTGCTGAGAAAAAAGTTCAAAATGGTTTATTTGAGCATCCTACTTCTTTACCTTCAAAAAGGAGATTGTCTATGTTCCCTGGTTTTCAAGGATGCCTACACCGACATACAGATACATCCCGCTCACAGGAAGTCTCAGATTTGTCCTGGGGTGACAACACTTCCAGTCCAGAATGTTGCCATTTGGCCTGGCCTCATCATCTCGCGTCTTCACAAAGTGCCTCATGGTAGTAGCTGCTTACCTCTGGACACTGGGAGTGTTTTTCTTCCCCTACCTGGATGATTGGCTGATCAAGAGTACCACTCCAGAAGGAGTAAAAGAATTGATTGACCATTTGAGTGTTGGAACTGCTAGAGTTCATGGTAAATTACTCAAAATCACATCTTCAACCAACCCAATATTTGGAATTCTTTGGAGCCCTACTCGATACAACTCAGACGAGAGCCTTCCTACCGCACAACCGACTTCTCAAATTGACAGCACTGGTGCGGGAAACTTAACCCTTTCCAGGCCAGACCCGAAATACTCGGGACCCAAAATTCTGACCAAATGGCCGAGCCCGAAATATTCGGGATTGGCGCAATGACGCAGATTCTAAATATTAATGAGCGGAATACCGGAAGCTAATGACAACACACGTTTTGACTAATGAAAAGAGAGTTGTGCTAGTGTTTCTACTTATACACCAGGCCAAAATAGCCAGAAAACAACCTGCAAATAGGTCATTAGCAATAGGTCATTTAGAATTAAAAGCAAAGTAAACAAGATGGAGTCAACTGATAAAAGAATGCGAAAAGAACGATATAAAGCTACTGAAGTGATTAGGTTTCTCACAGAAAGTGATGGTAACAGTAATAGCAGTGGCGAAGATGTCATTGATAATGAAACTGAAGAAGTTTTCACAAAAAATGTGGACTTTGAAGGCTCGGATGACAGTGACCCAGATTCAGTAGCAGCCGCAGCTCAACCTCCAGGTTAGTAATTATTTGCAGACATTATTTATGTCACCTATATATCAGCTATGTCTTTAGGTATAACAAAACACTAAGGGGCTTGTTTACAAAGCCGCGGTAGCGGTTTGCGATCGTAATCGGAGCCGCGGCCCCATTGATTTCAATGGGGCCGCGGTTGCGATCGCGGTCGCGAACCACTACCGCGGCTTTGTAAACAAGCCCCTAAATGTCACATTTATATTGATAAATTGTTCAGTTTGAAAAATGTCAACTATAATAAAACATTTTCATTTACAGTTGTGGCCGCGGCTGAACCATTTGTAAATACAAATCCTCTTGGCAGAGGGAAGCTTTGCCGTCATATAAGCGAATATTACAGGCCCTTCACGTTCAAAACAATGCAACACAGAAACCCAAGGGTGATCGCATTTGGAAGCTTCGTCCATTCTATGACATTATCACAAAGCAATTCCAAATTGTTTATATCCTGGAACAAGACATTTCAATTGATGAATCTCTACTGCTTTTCAAAGGAAGTTTATATTTCAAACAATACATATCTACAAAATGCTCAAGATTTGGCATCAAATCATATGAGCTGTGTGAGTCACGTAGTGGATACACCTGGAAGTATATGCTATACTCAGGTCAAGATGCAGTTCTAAGTGATGGTTTACATGACAGTAGCTACTGTATTGTGCTGAATCTGATGGATGGACTGCTTGATTGAGGCTATCGATTGGCTGTGGATAACCACTACAACAGTCCAGAACTCTGTATGGATCTGTATGACCGAGCAACATCCTGCTTTGGAACGGTACGATCCAGTCGAGTTGGTATGCCTACTGACCTGTGTCTAAATGTAGATGGAAGCAAATTGAAACGAGAAGATGTCACATATCGTACAACAGATAAACTGTTAGCACTTTGCTGGTATGATAAGAATTATGTAATAATGTTGTCCAACTGTCATGATGGCTCTGTAGTTAACACTGGAAAAAGAGATCGTAATGATCAGCCAATTTGAAAGGCACAAGTTATCGTTGACTACAACAACATAATGGGTGGTGTAGACAGAACAGATCAGTTATTGGAGTATTATGCTTTTCTGCGTAAAACTGTAAAGTGGTACAAGAAAGTTGCCTTTCATCTGTTGGACATAGCAGTACTCAATGCTCAGATACTCTGGAGCAAGTCCCACCCAGAGGAGAAAGTGACAGGACTTGACTTCCGTATGAAGCTTATCTTGGCTATCATTGAAGCAGTTGGTCCTGATGCTAGTGCATGTGATGCTGGTGGCCGACCAAGTACTGGTGTTTCCCCATTTCATTTGATTGCTAGACATTTCCTTAGTCTCATTCCACCAACTGAGAAGAGAACTACCGTATTTCGGCAGTGTCGCGTGTGCAATGAGAGTCCCGGACATCATCATGTTGCTGGTGACAATCGTAAACGTGTTGAAACTAAATATCACTGTGCTGACTGTGGAAATGTACCACTCTGTGCTGCACCATGTTTTGCATATTTTCATAATAATGAAGATCTTTAATAACTTGTAATTTTTATGATCAGTTAAAATTAAATCGAATGTATGCAACTAATAATGATTGCTTTTATAAATAAAGTGCACCTATTTTCATGTTTTTGAGCCTTCAGTTATACATATTTGTGTTGCTGTCTCATTTTTCTATCAAATGGTATATAATACATGACCATGGCAGAAAGAAAATCATTGTTATAACATATTGAATAAGACCGGCACAATTTTCCTGAGAGATGGAAAAATTAACCCGGCTGCAGAATGTGGATTAGAAATTTAAAGGGAGCCTTTTTTTATTTATTTTTATTTATTTATATATATTTATATACCGCATCTTCCAAAGTTCAGTTGCGGTTTACAATGAACAACAATTAACAAAGTAAATTTTGTTTTACAGGGAACGTCATATTATAACAGAACATATTTACAAGGAACATCATATTATAAGTAAACAGTCAAACAATGTGAGATAAATACAAAGTGGCACAGCCTTGATAGGGTTAATTGAGTCAGCAGGTAACAGCTCGCAAGATGTTGACTGTACTAGGCAATATGGCCTCTACAGTGCATGTCACACCCTTGGCAAGCTTCTAGATGAGGCAATCTCAGTGGACTCTAAGGACTCAATGGACCCAGGCCACGGGTCAACTCCGGGATCATCTATGTGTCGGTCCACCACAATTTGCTCAAGGGTCATCCTTTTCAAATTGCCCCACCCCACAAAATTCTGATGATGGACACATCCAAGCTAGGCGATTGGTCCTTCCAAGAAAGTCTCCATCAAATCATCTTCTTGGAGCTAAGACTAGTATCGAATATCCTAAGGGTTTTCCGGGATTGACTGGCTAACTAAATTGTTCTGATCCAGACCGACAATCAGGTCACCATGTTCTACATCAACAAGCAGGGAGGAACAGGTTTGTACCTCCTGTGTTGGGAAACAGTCAGGTTGTGGAAGTTCACCATCACACATGGGATGGAATTCAGAGCCACGTACATTCCAGAAGACAAAATGCTCTGGCAGACAGACTGAGTAGAATTCTCCAGCCTCACAATTGGACATTGGACAGGGGAGTTGCGACTTGCATCTTTTGAGAGTGGGGCACCCCCTCGATAGATCTGTTCGCCACCCCATAGAATGCCCATGTGGATCAGTTCTGCTCCAGAGTAAGATCACACAGCAGACTAGCATCAGATGTTTTCCTCCATCACTGGGTGATTGTCTTCTTTATGCTTATCCTCCAATACCTCTCATTGCAAAGACCCTTCTGAAGCTCCAAACAGAAGGTGGCACAATGATCTTCATCACTCCCTACTGGCCTAGACAGCCGTGGTTTCCTCCCTTGCTACATCTCTCCTGTCTCTGCCATGCGCTACGACTCTGCCATGCACTATGACTGCCATGCATCCAGTCTCATAACGCAGGAAGACGGGATGATGTTGCACCCCAACATCTGGTCCTTGGCCCTCACAGTGTGGATGTTGAAAGGCTAATGTGCCAGACAGGGTATTCTTACAAATGGAAGAGGTTTGCTGTCTGGTGCGAGGGCCAGGCCCTAGATCCTTTCATCTGTTCCACACAAAAACTGCTTGAACATCTTCTATATCACTCCAATTCTGGACTTAAGTCCAACTCTGTCAGGTCCACCTCAGTGCAATTGGCGCTTAGATGTGGAAGGCAAGTCCATCTTGGTACAGCCTTTAGTTGTTCGCTTCATGTGGGGCTTACTTCCCTTGAAGCTTCCCTATAAACCTACCCACATTGTGAAAGCTCCCTTTGAGCTGCTAAATTCCTGTCTTCTGAAGTTCTTGACCTGGAAGGTATTATTTTTGGTGGTGCTCATTTCAGCATGCAGATTGAGTTAGCTTCAGGCTCTAGTAGCTCATTCGCCTTACATCAAATTCCACCATAATAGAGTGGTCCTTCATACTCATCATAAATTCTTTCCAAAAGTGGTATCTGATTTCCATCTTAATCAATTAATTGTTCTACCAACATTTTTCCCCGATACCTCATGCATACAAAGGAGAAGCTAAGTTGCACTGCAAGTGAGCCTTAGCCTTCTACTAGGAGTGGACACAAGCCCATAGACAGTCCATCCAACCTTTTGTTTCTTTTGACCCCAGCAAGCTAGAGGCTGCCATTTCCAAACACTCTCTTTCAATTTGGCTAGCAGACTGCAACTCTTTCACTTAGGCACAAGGAAGGCCTGAGCTATGATGGCCATGCCACTGCTCATGATGTCAGAGCTATGGCTGCGTTGGTGGCCAATTTACGCTCCGTCTCCATCAAAGAGATCTGCAGGGTTGCAATGTGGTCTTCAGTCCATACAGTCACATCTCACTACTGCCTAGACAGGGATTCCCAATGTAACAGCAGCTTTGGCCAATCTGTACTCAGGAATCTGTTTGGGGCTTAGAATCCATCCTCCTCCCCAAGACTCATTCCATTCTGTCCAGACTACCAAAAAAAGAGAGAGAATCACTGATTTTGTACATCGTTGATCTCTTGACCATTAAGGCCCGTTACCATACTGCAGTTGAGTTTTTCCTGTTAGGCTTCTTTGTGGTCTCCTCGGTTTCAGTAGCCTATAGCTTCATTCTTGCTTGTCCACGGAGAAAATGTACTCATCTGTAGCAGATGTTTTCTGTGGACAGCAGGAATAAGTCCACACAACACTCCCACCTCCCCAAGGAGTTATCTTCTGCTACAGCTATGATCTCCAGGAACAAGCAGGAATGAATCTTCAAATATGGGTTTCGTCGGTACCGACGGAGCCTGCGTAGGAACGCTCCCCAGCGTCCAATCAGAAAGCCTTTGGAAGCATCCCACAGCGCCTGCGTGCTGCCTTCCCGCCTTTCCCAACTGTCTCTCCTCAGTTCTTCTTTTTCCGCGGAGCCAGCAGGTCGTGTTCCTGTCACCGCTGAAAAATTTCCTTATTTTTTCTTTATTTCTTTTGTGTCGCTTCTGCCTTCTTCGACGCTGTACCAGTACCGCTGGTCTTTTTTTTTTTTTTTTACAAAAAGAAAAGAACAAACACCTTTTTTCCATTCTTTTTCTTCAGGTGCACTTGAGCTTTGGGCCTTAGGCCCAAAACCTTTTTTCCTCAAATATGGAAAAGCCTGCCTCAGGATTTAAAAAGTGCACAAAATGTGGCGGTACTATTTCCGTCACCGACACCCATGACTGGTGTCTAAAATGTTTAGGTCCTGACCATTCCATAACAGATTGTATGTCCTGTTCCATGATGTCTAAAAGAAGTCGGCATAACCGAGCTTCCAAGCTCAGTACCCTGTTTCCCTCTGATGCGGCTTCGGTGGCATCAACGTCTTCCAGGGCTTCTTCTTCCTCATATGGATCTCAGATAACTAAACATAAATCCAGCTGGTCCTCGAAGGGTAGATCTCCTTCTAAGCATCGAGATGCCTCTGGCCTTGCCCTCGAGGATTCTGCACCAGCAAAATTACCCCGGCGGGAGGCTTCGGCCTCTAAAGCATCATCATCGGGGTTCCAGGATGATCTCGATGGCGTGGCCTCGACAGATCACCTGGTGCCATGCTCTGGGGTACCGGTGGCTTCTACCGGTACCGACTCCAGGCATTGGCGGCGTCGATGGATCAGAGGATTCTGTCCACAGAATGCAGTCTGGTGGCTTTCCTTGTGGCATCGACACCCGTGGTACCGCACAGACTACTCCGCCGGTACCGGCTCTAGCATCGCCATCGGTACCGATCCCGGTACTGGTGGCATCGACATCGGCATCGGTGTCCGCTATGCTGGTACTCTGTCCTCTGAAGCCCTCCGGTACTGATACCCCGGTACCGGTTATTCCAGATACTGATCCCGGTCGGTACGGATATCTGGCTTTGCAAGAGCATCCGGACAGACGATACTTCGATTCCTCTGAGGACTCTGAGGATTCTGAAGAGTCAGTCAATGCAGTGATGCTTCTTCCACAGGAGAAGTCCTCTCCTAAACAAAGGATGTCTCCTCCAGAGGATTTGTCTTTTCAAGACTTTATCAGAGAGGTGGCTCGGGGCCTCTCTATTACAGTGGCCCCTGAGACAGAGCCCAGAGCCAAGGAGTTAGATATTTTACAATATCCTAAAACTCCTAAGGAGGCAGCTACCTTACCTATTCATGAGTTTCTATTTGATCTCATGTTGAGGATGTGGGAAGCACCTCTAACCACCTCTCCTCATTCTCGCAGGTTGGATACCATGTATCGTGTTCCTCCTTGTCCTGGTTTCCATAAAACTCAACTTCCTCACCACTCTATTGTGGTTGAGTCTGCAATGAGAAAGATTAGAAGTGCCAAAAGACATGCCTCTAATCCTCCAGGACGTGAATGTAGAACCCTGGATGCTTTTGGAAGAAGAGTCTTCCAAGCTTCCATGCTTGCTGCGAGAATTAATTCTTATAGTCTCTACATGGGAATGTTCTTAAAAGAAGTCACTGACCATTTGCAGACTTTAAGTCCTTTTATGTCTGAAGATAAAAGGCAAGACTTTCTCACTGGGCTCAAACATGCCCAAGATATCTCCAAATTCTCCAACCGTGCAGCTTTTGACTCCTTTGAATGCGTAAGCAGAGCCTCAGCTATTGCCATAGGTACACGTAGGATTGCTTGGCTTCAAGCATCTGATTTGGAGATCTGGGTTCAAGATGAATTGGGAAATATCCCTTCTACAGGTGAGAACCTGTTTGGTAAGGATTGGCAAGCAAAAGCCAATCAGATGGATGCTGAAAATTCTGCTTTGGATAGATTATCCAAATCCACAGCTGCTCCTGCTAAGAAAAGGTTGTTCAAGAAAACACCTTTTTCTAAAAAGGGAAGATTCTATCCTGCTTATGGTCAGCGGGCATCTTCTGCAGCTCAGTTTCCTTCCAAATGTCAGCAATCCTCCAAACAGAGCAAAGCAAAGGCTGCGAGGCCTGCTCCAGCCCAGCAACCTCAGCCCCCTCAGGGCCTTTGACTTTCTGCTAGAGAACTTAGCCTTCCTGGCTCTAGAAGGACCAGAGCCCTCCACCATTCCAGGAAGGATATGTCACTTTGCTCCCAGGTGGGGGCAAATTACAGCAGAGCATTGGACACTCTCCATCATAAGATAGGGGTACAAACTTCATTTCTCAAGCTTGCCCCCTCTCACAAGAGTGCACCAGTTCAATTCTCCAACCTCCCTCCTCAGCCTGTTGGAGCAGGAGGTTGCCACTCTTCTCGCCCAGGGGGCAATAGAGGAAGTGCCTTTTCAACAACAGGGCACAGGGTTCTACTCCCCCTATTTTCTTATTCCAAAGAAAACAGGGGGCTTCAGACCCATCTTAGATCTCAGAGAATTGAACAGATTCCTAGTCAAGGAAAAATTCAAGATGGTTTCTCTAGGAACTCTGCTGCCATACCTTCAGAGTCAGGATTGGCTTTGTTCTCTAGATCTCAAGGATGCGTACACTCATGTTCTCATCCATCCAACTCACAGAAGATTCCTTCGGTTCCGTTTTCAGGAGAAGCACTAGCAATACAGAGTGCTCCCTTTTGGTCTGGCCTCTGCACCAAGGGTGTTCACGAAATGTATAGCAGTGGTAGCTGCTTTTCTGCGCACCCTGGGAATATTCGTCTTCCCTTACCTGGACGACTGGCTCATTCGAGCTCCCACTCAGAGGCCTAGACTTCTCTAACCTGCACAATGCGTATCCTTCAGTATTTAGGGTTGGTAATAAACATCCCAAAATCCAATTTGATCCCTACTCAGTCCCTGGAGTTTATAGGGGCGTTGCTGGATACCACAAGGGCAAGGGCCTATCTTCCCCAGGCCCGTTGCCTTCACTTGGTGCAGTTAGCTTCTCAAGCAGAGTTGAAGCCCCTACTAACTGCTCGAGAGATGTTACAGTTGCTAGGACACATGGCATCCACCGTACATGTGGTACCATATGCTCGCCTTCACATGAGGGCAGCTCAGTGGACTTTATCCACCCAATGGACCCAGGCATTAGGCTGCCTGTCAGACAAAATAGCAAACACAAGTCGCCTCATTTTGTCCCTCCAGTGGTAGAAGTCCACCTAAAAACCTGTTGCTGGGGTCCCCCTTTCAACAGCCTCTGCCCCAAGCAACTCTTACAACAGATGCTTCTCCAATGGGGCGGGGAGCTCACCTTCAGGACCTCTCCACCCAGGGCATCTGGTCCCCACAGGAGACTTGTCTACATATCAGTCTCTTGGAACTCAGAGCAATCTTCCTTGCTCTGCGAGTTTTCCACACCCTGCTCAGCCACAAGACAGTCCTTATCCACACGGACAATCAGGTAGCCATGTTCTATGTAAACAAGCAGGGAGGAACTGGCTCTCTGTCGCTTTGCAATGAAGCTTTGCGACTGTGGGCCCTCACCAGAGAGCATCACATTCATCTTCTGGCAGTTTATCTTCCAAGGGTTCAAAACTCTTGGGCAAACAGACTCAGTCGAGTTCTGCTTCCACACGAGTGGTCCCTACATATGGACCAGGTATCCAAGATTTTTCAAATTTGGGGAACCCCGGACATAGACCTCTTTACAAGTCTGTGGAATGCCAAACTTCCCCGGTTCTGTTCCAGAACTCTGGCTCAGGGAGCTCAGGCAAGGGATGCTTTCCTCCTTCACTGGGGTCAAAACTTCCTTTATGCCTTTCCACCCATTCCCCTAATTCCCAAAACCCTGTTCAAGCTTCAGAGAGACAGAGGCCACATGATTCTTATAGCTCCACATTGGCCACGGCAAGTGTGGTACCCTCTGCTTCTACATCTCTCTCAAGCTCCCTCCCTGGAGTTAGGGTCTGCTCCAGACCTCCTCTCTCAAGAGGACAGAAAGTTATGGCATCCCAATCCCCAGTCTCTGCATCTCAGGGCTTGGTTGCTGAAGGCCTAGATCTCCAGGATCTTCATCTTTCTCAACAAGTGAAAGATGTTCTTTATGCTTCCAGAAAATCTTCCACTAGACATTCTTATGCTTTCAAGTGGAAGAGGTTTACCATCTGGTGTTCTGGGAAGGGTCTTAATCCCCTTGCCATACCTCTGGAATCTTTGCTGGAGTATCTCCTTCATCTGTCTAATGCAGGCCTTAAGACAAATTCAGTAAGGGTCCATTTGAGTGCTATTGCAGCTTCCCTTAAGCCTCTAAATGGGCAACCTATTTCCTCTCATCCTCTTGTAGCAAGATTCATGAGAGGCCTCCTTTTAACAAAGCCTCCCATTAAACCACCCCCGGTGGCATGGGACTTAAACTTGGTTCTTGGTAAGCTAATGAAGCCGCCTTTTGAACCTTTAGCTACCACCTCCTTGAAATACCTTTCTTGGAAGGTTATCTTTCTCATTGCAATCACATCAGCACGCCGCATTAGTGAATTGCAAGCACTCATAGCTAATCCACCTTATACAAGGTTCCATCATGACAAGGTGGTCCTTAGGACTAATCCACACTTTATGCCTAAGGTGGTCTCGCCTTTTCACCTCAACCAGGAGGTCTACCTACCTGTCTTTTTTCCAGGGCCTCATGCATCAAGTGCAGAGAGGAATCTTCATACCCTGGACTGTAAAAGAGCTCTAGCTTTTTACTTACAAAGGACACAGCAACATAGAAAGTCTTCCCAACTCTTTGTTGCCTTTGATCCTTCTCATCTCGGACAACCAGTCTCCAAGAGAACACTTTCCAACTGGATTGCCCAGTGTATTTCTTTCGCCTATCAGAGCAAGAACCTTTCTCTGGAGGACCATGTCACAGCTCACAATGTGAGAGCCATGGCAGCCTCAATGGCTCATCTGAACTCTGTGTCTGTCGACGACATCTGTCGAGCAGCCACTTGGGCCTCGGTTCATACCTTCACAGCCCATTACTGCTTGGACAAGGACTCCCACCGGGATGCCTTGTTTGGTCAGGCTGTTCTTAAACACCTGTTCCATACTTAATCAACTCCTACCCACCATCCCTCATGGGATGCCAGAGATCCATGTGGGGAAGTGCAGCACTGTTCCAGGGACACACAACTTCTGGGATCTCTCCCTGGCATCTAAAGCTAGGGAGTCCGCATATGTGAAGACTCATTCCTGCTTGTTCCTGGAGATAGCACAGTTACTTACCTGTAAGAGGTGATCTCTGGGAACAGCAGGAATAAGTCTTCACAACCCACCCACCTCCCCTAGGAGTTGTATCTCTCTATCTATCTTTCCTTTCCCTCTCTCTCTCTCTCTCTTTGTCTCAGCTTAAAACTCAACTGAGGAGAGACAGTTGGGAAAGGTGGGAAGGCAGCACGCAGGTGCTGTGGGATGCTCCCAAAGGCTTTCTGATTGGATGCTGGGGAGCGTTCCCGCACAGGCTCCGTCGGTACCGACGAAACCCATATGTGAAGACTTATTCCTGCTGCTCCCAGAGATCACCTCTTACAGGTAAGTAACTGTAAGTACTTATTACAGGTAAGTAACTGTGCTTTATCAGACTGATCTAAGATGGCACCATGGCGTGCAAGTGCAATGGAGCCTCCCAATAGCTCCCAATAGACGCTGGGGAGCGTTCCTGCACAGGGCTCCATTTAGGGACATCATCCTTACGTGATGACTTATTCCTGCTGTCCACAAAGAACACCTGTTACAGGGGAGAAACTACCTTTTACAGGATATAGTTGTTAGTAAATGAGAGGAAGAGTCCTCCCATTGCTTACATGGGCTGCTTATATTGCTGTACTTCCTTGCACAATCGTAACATGACTATTTCCATTTACTGTATCTGATCTGACTTCTATCATTATTATGGCCATTTCATTTATTTTCCAGAGGATTCCATATACCATCAGCCAGGCGAAAGATGCCACAATCCAGATTATTGAGTGGCGTTTCCTCATACGAGATACAGGAGAAGCTTGTGTAGCCAAGGATACTACCTGGCAGGAAGAAAAGGAGCCTGTGTCATGCCTCATAGATTCCTGGGCACAAGGGACAGTGCCTGTCATTCACACTGGCTTCACTCCTCATGAAGATGATGAACGGGTACACTACAGTGTATTTTATTTCAGTAGTTGTTTATCTTTTATCTATGAACATCAAAATTCAAGATATGTTTGTTTCTTCGTGTCTTTCATTAGCCTGTATGCTGAAAATTATGGTCCTTGAAGACATTTTATCTTATGAGCATATTTTCAGCATTTAATTTTCATTTTATAATGTTTGTAATCTGCCTATCATTACACTTCTAAGCTGTTAACTATTATTATAGTCATAATAATATAAATATAATACCATACAAAAGTAACATTATAATAAAAATGTGAAACAAAGGAGAGAAATTAAAACAATTGTAATACAAATTAAAATGCTAAACTAAACAAGTAAACTTTTAATTTTTTCCAAAAGATAAAAGTTACTTTCACCACATAAATCTATTGATAAAGCATTCCATAATTGAGATCTAAAATAAAACTGACAAAATACTGTATATGCCTGTGTAGAGAGCTTATGAACCAAGGACACAACCAGCAAACATAACGGATCAAACAGACGAGATCACAATGTGTGACTGCTCATCTTGTTGCAGTAAGGAAGACGACTCCATAGTTGAAATAGCACAGAACATTCTAAAAAATCAAAGATGGACATGTAAATTTTTAACAAAACTTGAAAGACAGCCAATGAAAGTATTTTAGGACTGAGGTGATATGATCATATTTTTAACCACCATAGATGTTCCAAGCAGCTGCTTTCTGTAATAATTGCATAAGCTTTAATACACTATCCAGAGTATCTAAATACAGCATGTTACTGTGGTCTAAGTATGGCAGCATGTTACTGTGGTCTGAGTATGGCAAATTAAAGTTGTACATTTGAGAAACATTCTTAATCTTCATACTAATTGCAGCTTAAAAAATATCCCTCATTTCACCTTAGCAATGTGAGGCCAAATACTAAGGGGCTTGTTTACAAAGCCGCGGTAGCGGTTTGCGATCGTAATCGGAGCCGCGGCCCCATTGATTTCAATGGGGCCGCGGCTGCGATCGCGATCGCGAACCACTACCGCGGCTTTGTAAACAAGCCCCTAAGCCTTGCAAAATCACCCCAATACAATGAACTACCTTACATGTGAGCATCACATTCCCTCCAGTCAGAACAGAAGTTGGCAGAATATACTCATCTTACTATGAACAATCATTGCTTCAGTTTTGAAAATTTATTGCCTGCCATTTTCTTAAAATCAGGTCAAAATATGGTCAAAATTATTAATTATCTTTGAGGTCTAAATATTAGAATTGTTTGCAAATGGCACAAATAATAAGATATTGTCAACATGAAGTCTAAAACTGATATCCAAATATTGTAGTTTATCACAGAGGGAACATATAAATATTAAAAAGAATAGCTGATAATGCTGAACCTTGATGAACCCTTTGGGTTAATTAAAACCAACCAAAAACATCTTGGCCAATTCTTAATTGCTGTTGGTAGTTATTCAAAAGTGAGGTGAACCATTTAAGGGCCACTCCTCCAGTGGCAAACTACGCAGCCTAGACAACAATACCAAGGACCCCGTTTATTAATACTTAACTCAAGCTGTTAGTAAAAGGGGCCCCAAGTGAATTACTGTATGAAATGTCGCAGAGATTTCAATGAAAAGCAAAAAAAAAAAAATAAGCTGTTGGGTCAATATTCAGCTGCTGCTGTTTTTTTTAAACGCTGGCCATGGTGGCCAAAAAAATCTGGATATTCAGTGCCAGTATCCAGACCGTGGCTGGTGCTGTATATTTATTAATTTTTCTACATTTCTATACCACCTTTCTAAAATTCAAAGCAGTTTACATATAACAACATTTAACAATGCAGAAATACTACTGTTGTACATAGAACGGAACACAAGGAACTGGTGGAAGTAATACATGAACTTTTAGATTAACTTATAATATCATATAACTATATACAAGGACAATGTAATATGTTCACTATAGGATCGATATGTCTGTCAGTCTGTGTTCTGTAGAAGGGTCCATTTGTTCATAATATTTAGCTGGGAAGTAAATTTCAGATGGTGAAGGCTACTCAGGGAACTGATAAATGCTTCTAAGTTAGAAGATAAGTCCAGTTTATAGTGGTCCTAGAATAGGTATATTTTCAATTTTTTGCAAAATTCTGTAATATCATGGCATCCTCTTAGTGTAGGGGGTAGTTATTTTCTATATTGTCAGGGCGAAAAGGGACAGTGCGTGGTTATAGGTAGTTTGCTTGCTTTTTGCTTTCTGTGTGGGGATGGCCAAGAGTTTCAGGTCTGTCGTTTTTTGGAGTTGAAATTAGCTGTTAGAGGCAGAAAGCTGAATTGTTGTGTATGACTTTGAAGATGATAACAAGTGCCTTGTTTCTTATTCTGGCCAGAATGGGTAGCCAGTGGAGGTGAAAGAGTATGGGGGTGATATGCAAATATCTTGGGGCTCCTGTAATTATTCTGGCAGCAGTATTCTGGGCCAATTGTAGCGGGGTTATTAATGCTTGGCATACTGACTGGAAGAGGTCTAGACTTAAGAGGGGATGGAGGTTTCGCAGCATTCTTAATGAGATAGACTGAGCTCATTGTTTTCTTTATCTGGAAGTTTAGTTTCTGGTCTAAGATAATCCACAGGTATTTAACTTCCGATTTCACTTTTATTTGGTAGTCCTGGAAGTTCAGTGAGCTTGGTGGTGAGAAAGTAGGTCCTGTAAATATATGGAGGGCTTCAGTTTTTTCCTGGTTTATCATTAGGTTATGTTGCTGGAGACACAGTTTTAGGTTGGAGAAGCAATATAGATGTTGGAGAAGTCCAGGTTTTTGGTGTTGAATGATGTATAGAACATAATATCATTCGCATATACTTGGTAATATAGTTTATAATCTTTGAAGATGAAACCTATGGGTTGTATAAATATGTTGAACAGCAAGACTGAAAGACTTGATCCTTGTTGTATGCCCTATAGTTAATTAAACGGGTGTGATGTCATGTTGTCTATGATGATGGGGAGGGAATCAAATGCAGATTATATATCCAGGAAGATGAGCAGGAATCCTTGCGTGAGTGACTGGGTGCCGGTCAGGATTGTGTTAATTAGAGACGTGAGGAGGGTCTTGATTCCATGGTTTGGTCTGAAGCCATGCTAATGAGGATTCAAGGGTGCATAGTTATCAATATGCTCTTGTAGAAGGATTTGTACTGACTTTTCCAGTATTTTTGATAATTTTGATGAGATTGGTCTATATGGAATGGAATATTTTGATCTAGTTTTGAATTTTTTAAAATTGGTTTGACTGAACTGTGTTTTAGTTAAATTGGTACCTACCCTATTTTAAGAGTTATGGATTATGTTCTGTATGAATGTGCCGAGATGTGTTCTGGTGATTTTAACCCAGCTCACAGGGCAGGGGTCGAGTGCTGAAGTGGTCGTGTTAAGGTTCTTTATGATATCTTCTATATTCTTCTGAGATTGAAGGTTGAATTTTGTCCTCTTGCTTTTGGGAAGGAAAAGGGAGGGGTGGCCGAATAGCATGGGATTTTCGATAAGGGTAGACTTTTTTTTAGTGCAGAGTAATTGGCCATTTCCTGGGGGCATATTTGTTGTGGTGCATTTTGTGGTGATCTTTTAGTAGGCTCTTTGTGCTGAGGTAAAGTTCACAGGTTTGTTTAGAGAGTTCATGATTGACCTAGTATAATATTCTCTTTTTCTTCTTAAGTTTCTTCATAGTATGCCCTGTGTTTTCCAGCATATAGGGCCTTAGTAGACTGGCCTTGTGAGTGTTTCCATTTATGTTTTAGGCGTCATACCTCACTAGTTTGTTTTTGTAATGTAGCTGAATACAAAGGGGCAATATTACTTTTCTTGGGGAGATTTTTTTCTTGGGGGTGCACTGGCTGCAATTTCTATTATGGTGTTCCAAAATTTGATTTGGGTCTCAAGATTTTCTTGAGGGATAGTTAACTTCACTTGTGGGACCACTGAGTTGATGAATGCTTTAGTGTCAAGTTTGCGGAATCTGTGGTTTGGGCGTGAAGAACTGCTGTCAGTGGACAAGTACAGCTTATTGGGGATCCGAAATAGGAGTGCTGCATGATCAGATCAGGGTACAGACTGGATTATTAGTGGGCTCTGGTGATTGGCAGTATGGATATTGTTAGGTAAAAAGAAAAGGTCCAGTATGTTACCTTTGATGTGTGTTGGTTTGTCAACAATTTGCTTGTAATGGAGAGAATCCATGGCTTCCAAGAATGAGGTTGCTTGCTGAGAGGGAGGGATGAAAGATTTAAACCTCCTGGTAGGATGAGGGGTTGATGTGTGGTTGGATTGTACAGACTGTCTCTAGTATGGTGGCTAACTCATTGGTGTTTCTTTGAAGGGGCCTGTATATTAATCATATTGAAATGGCATTGTTTGATATCGTGAGAATGTCTAGATTATCTGAGGACATGGAGTCCGTTGTTAGAAGGCAGAGATTAGTTTTGGCTAGGATGCAAATACCTATATATTCGGATTGAACGGTGATGGATACCACTATCTAAGTGTCAGTTGTCAGCCCTCTATCCAGATGAAATTAGACAGCTCTTTTTCCTGTCCTAACTTTATCCAAATTGTTATCTAGATAGTGGACTGAATAGCGCCACTAATCTGATAACTACCAGCTCCTCCCTTGTTCCACCCATGGTACTAAGACTATTAAGATATTTTCAGTAACACTATCTGAATAGTGCCACTGAAAATTGTTAGATAGTCTCATCTAGTAGCACTTGTCTGGTAGTAGGTTCTGCTATCCAAATAAGGCTTCTGAATATTAACCTGTGTATGTTTATATTCCATACCTTTTAATAAAGAATTAATCACTGATGTAAGCAATGCTACAAGACTATATCCTGGACAAAAAATCAAGAGCATAAGAAAATCCAGGATGAGTCAGACCAAAGTCCATCGAGCCCAGCATCCTCTGTGGCCAGCTTTGAAAAAGTAGATCTATGTCTAATAGCTTATGTCCAGTAATGAGCAATGCCTCTCCCCAATCTATCTGGCTAATAATTTTTTATGGGCATTTTATCCAGGAACTTGTCCAAACTTCTTTTGAACCCTGCTATGTTAGTCACCATGGCCCCATCCTCCAGCCTCAGATTCCACAGCTTAATTATGCGCTGTGTGAAAAAAAATCCTATAATTTTTGTCAAATTTGCTGTTCATTAATTTCATGGAGTATCCTCTTACTTGTATATTGTTTGAAATGTTAAACAACCATTTCCTATTTAACCGTTCCACTCCATTCAGGATTTTAGACATTTTTAGCATATCCCTCCTTTTCTCCAGATGGGGGACAGCTTTGTATTGCCATCTGACATCATCAGTAGTAACTGGCTCTGCCTTTGCTGGAAGTTGCTTCATTTTTGTTAACTAAACAATGCTGTGACTAAGGGACTGCCAATTGCTGCTCTTAATAAATTGTACTTCCTCTGTGGACAAGCAGGAAAAAATTCCTCTTGCATGGGTGATGTCAATGTTCCCAGCCCCTTCTAGAAGCTTTTGGAAAGTTTGATCACACATGCATACATTTGATTGCACATGTGTACATTTTCCCACCTACCGCTGCAATCTTGCCCTCGGTTCTTTTCTTTCTGTGGAGCCTCATGGGTGCTAATCCATTTTGTCTTTGGCGTGTAGGATTTACTGCCTCTTTCCATGATATTCCTGCCTGCCATCATGTTTTTATTCCTACCTTGTAGTTTTTTCCATAGCAAGAGTTATTTTCCATGGCACTTCAACCCCCTTAGGCACTTGGCACTCTGACTGGGTTATTTTTATCAAAACAGAGCTGTTTGATTTTGCAGCGGCTATTTTTCTGGACAATATGTCCCAAAAACCTGCCAGTGGGTTCAAAAATTGTACTAGATGGGTTCAAAATGTACAGATGATAACATGAAGGCTTTAGGGCTGAGAAAAACAGTGCAAAGGGATTTTTGGCACTTTTAAGTCCGCTACATTGGCATCAGCAGCATCGCTCTCAATGGCTTTGAAGGTTGCACCATACACTGGCAATGCATCAGCATCAAGGAGTCCTAGAGACCACTCAGAGCCAAACACCCATAGATCTCATGAGCACTGGCCATCCACCGATGTCCCCCAAGGATAGGAAAGGATTCAGCAAACTGGACAGACTACATAGGCCATGTGGTCTTTTTCTGTCATCATTTTTCTATGTTTCTATAACCATGTCTTCATTGGCATTGGAGCAAGGACATTGAACATTGGTCAAAGACCCAGGTGCATCAATATCAATGTTTTACAGAACAAGATGCTGAGAGCATCGAAGGTTTGCAGGCGTGGCCTTCTAAGCCTGCCTCAAAGAAAGAAAAGCTTGACTTCAAAGCATACTGGTGTGCAGCAGTAGCCTACCCATAATCGAGATAAGCCAAATACTCCAACAGATTCCGGGAACATCAACCAATTCTCCTACACCCCTTTATGCCTTTGGAGATGGCAGCCTTGGAGAACTGCCTTCTGAGGGCTGTTGAGGAAAGAATCATGATGTTCTCCATGTAGCAGCTCAAGGCCTCAATGATTCCTAACATGGGGCATTGAAACATTGAGCCTGTCCTCAATAGACACTGTCTGCCTGCAGTAGAGGCATTGACATTGAGGCATCGAAGGGCCTCGACACCAATACCTGACTAGCCGATATTGCTTTCCAGCACATTGGGGATCAATGCACCCTCAAAACTTAGAAAGTCATCAGTGTATCAACACTTTTAAAGGAACTCCAGATCTCCAAAGGAAAGGAGAGTCATCCAGGCAGAGACGGAGGTCTTTTGATTACTTCTCTGAGTCAACTTAGAGGTTTGGGTCACTGATGAGGAGCCTGACTTCGTTTCAAAGGATAGGTCTCCAGAGCTCCTTTCTGACCCTTCTCTGCCTATGAGAAACAAAAGTTTCCTCTTGAGGAGTTAAGCTTCCATGATTTGGGGGGATATGGCTAAGGCCATACCATCTTCTTTAGAGACGGAGGAGCCTAGGGCAGAAGAATTGGAAATTCTCCAATATTCTGCAACCCTCAAGGTTACAGATAAGAATGTGGGAGACCCTCTTTTCTGTTCCTCCAGTCAGTAGAAAGGTTGATTCAAATGTATAGAGTTCAAAATGTACAGAGTTTAAAAGATGCCTAGATTTGAGAAACTCCAGCTTCCACACCACTCTATGGTCGTCAGATCCACTCTCAAAAGGGCCAAGAGCTCTAAGTCCCATTCTCAGCACCCCAAGGGAGAGAGGCTTGGACCTTGGACACTTTTGGGAGGAAGATTTTTCAGAAAGCCATGCTTGCTTCCCACGTGGCTTCTTACTAGCTCTACACGGGCATGTCCTTGATGGACATCATGCGCAGCCTAGATGATATGTCTGTGTTCCTCCCTCAAGAAAATTCAAACATTATCTTTCCCTAATGAATCACAGGAAGGGCTACTTGACATGCATTGTCCAAGTAACTTATGACATCTTCAATATGATACTGAGGGCATCCTCCATGAGTATTGAAGCTCGGAGGCTCCAAGCTTCAGACTTGCAACAGTCTGTGCAGGACCAGTTTGCTGACATACCATGCCACAGAGACAATTTCTTTGAAGATAAGGTTCAAGAAGCTATTTCTCTCATAGAGAAGCATTCCAAAATGCTATGAACGCTCTCCAGGTGCACATTTGATCTGGCCTCATATCACAGGAGGTTCCAATGTGGTTGTCATAAGAAATCCTGATACTCTCACAGGTGTAGGTATTTCCCTGCCTTCCACTACACCCAGTCCAAACAGAATTTTTGCGCTCATCCTAAGCAAGAGAAGTCTCAAAAGGCACAGCCTGCACTTCAGCCAAAACTAGGGGTGGGATTTTGACTGGTTTCTACAAAACACAGACTTTCTACCTGTAGTCTTTGTGGAGGACCCATCAGTTGGAAGAAGGCTCACTCTCTGCTCAGAGGGTGGCCCCTTATAACCCCTGACCTTTGGGTTTTACAACTTATCCAAAAGAGCTACAAACTTCAGCTATTCAAATTCCCTCCAAATTGCCCTCTGAGGGCTCAGTTGTTCCACCCTCAGTACCAGGTGGTGTTTCTTCAGGAAACTGCCACCCTTCAAATTGCAAACACAATCGATCCCATTCCTCCAGAGCAGGACAGACAGGAGCTTTACTCGAGGTACTCCCTGGTGCCCAAAAAAGCAGGGGGGGGAGGGAGGATTCTGTCCCATTGTAGATGTAAGAGATCTGAACAAGTATTTTGTCATAGAAAAGTTCAGAATGACTTCGCTAGGCACCCTGCTTCCCTACTTTCAAAAGGGAGATTGGCTATGCTCTCTAGACCTCAAGGATGCATTTAGTTACATCCAGATACATCCCACTCACAGGAAGATTCATAATGGGAAAACAACACTTCCAATACAATGTATTGCCTTTTGACCTTGAATTTTGCACCCTGAGTTTTCACCAAATGCCTTGCTGTGGTAGCTGCATTTCTATGCAGACTGGGAGTGCATGTCTTTCTCTACTTGGATGATTGGCTGCTCAAAAGCGCCACACTGGAAGGCACTCTGGAATCTGTGCAAGTCACCATGCAGGTACTAGAACTACATGAGTTGTCATCAATTACCCAAACTCTCACCTCAGCCGATCACAACAATTATCAAAACTCTGCTCCCACACGACAGACTCTCCAGACTGGTAATGATAATGCAGGAGGTTCAAATGAGCCAGCAGACATCAGCTTGTATCATGTTGAGACTGCTGGGCTACATAGCCTCAACCCTTCATGTAACACCCTTGGCATGTCTCCATATGAAATAATCTCAGTGGAGTCTGAGTACTCAGTAGACTTATGCCACCAGGAGAGTCAGCGAAACACTGTCTGTAACTCCTCCACTGCAGGAATCTCTTACTTGTTAAGCTCTCAAAGCAATTTAACCAGAGGTCTTCCTTTCCAAGTTCTTGCCTATGCAAAACTTCTCATGACAGATGCGTCCAAAATGGATTGGGAAACTCATCTTGATGGGTTTCACATTCAAGGAAATTGGTCTGTTCAAGAAAGTCTCCATCAGATCAACTTATTGAAACTGAGAGCAATAGCAAATTCTCTAAGGGCTTTCACAGATCAGTTAGCAAACCAAATTGTACTGATTCAAACCAACAGTCAGGTAGCCATGATTTATATCAACAAGCAGGGAAGAATGGGGTTGTACTTCCAGTGTTGGGACATAATCAGATTGTGGAACTTTGCCATCTTTCAAGGGATGAGGTTGAGAGCCACTTATCTACTCTGGTAAACAGGCATAATGGGGCACCCTTTCAATAGATTTCTCCACTCCTCAGAATGCCCAGGTGTATCAGTTCTGCTCTAGAATAGGACCACACAGCAAACTGGCCTTGGATGCTTTCCTCCTCTGTTGGGGGTAGGGCCTTCTGTACGCGTATCCTCTAATACCACCAATTGCTAAGACCCTCCTGAAATGCAAAACCAACAGATGTACAATGATTCTCATTGCTCTTTATTGGCCCCAACAACCATGGTTCCCTCTACTTCTGAATCTCTCCATCCGGGAGCCAAGTGTTGAATGACTATCAAAAGGGAATGCTACTGCTGGAAAGAGATCTGCACTTGTATTTACCTGCTGGGAAATTCTCTAAATCTTGTGGAAAAGGGAATTCTTTGAGTTAAAGCTGATAAATCTGTGTATTTTAGAATTCAGTGTTTTTGTTAAGTCAGTCAGGGCTTAGTATCATCAGAGTGCTTTTCATTTAAATCAAATCAAAGTATAGCTTAGTATAGATGTAGGATAGGGTAAATATTCTTTGAGTAGAAAGAAAAACAATTGTTTCTAGAGACCTTTACAAAGAAGCCTTCCAGTTAGGAGGCAAGAGACACAGTAACATAGTAAATGACGGCAAATAAAGACCAGTATGGTCCATCTAGTCTGCCCAGCAAGACAGCAAGAGTAAGTGTACTTGCCACTCCGTGCAGGTCACCTCTCCCCATGCCTTTGTTTAGGGGTATACCCACCGCTCTGTGTAGGTCATCCCTATTTGTTCAAATATGAGATAGTTATGCTTATTTTTTAATTTTATCCTGTTGCTATAAAGGGATCCACTGTGTCTCTCCCATGCCATTTTGAATTCTGTCACTGTGTTTGCCCCCACCACTTCCATCGGGAGAGCATTCCAAGCATCCACCACCCGTTCAGTGAAAAAGTATTTCCTGACATTGCCTTTCAGTTTACCCCCTTGCAGCTTCATGTTATGCCCTCTAGTTTTACAGTTTCCCTGTCTTTGGAAGAGGTTTGTTTGTCCATTAATACTCTAAGTATTTGAAGGTCTGAATCATATCTCCCCTGTCCCTCCTCTCCTCCAGAGTGTATATATTAAGATCTTCAAGTCTCTTCTCATGTCTTCTGACGCAGGCTGTGAGACCTGTGAAATTGTTTGAAATATGTGTTAAAGCCAAAAGACAGATCAAAGGAGCAATTTAAAAGGCTCCTTCTATCAAACAAGGACTGTGTGAATCACCCAGAAAATTGTTAAGAGATTACCTTAGAAGCACATGTCAGGGCAATTTTAGCAAGCCAACTTTTACTAAGTGTTTCTTTCCCTCCCATCCACGACAGGCATAGTCTTAGATTTATAAGCTCTTAAAACTATTAAAGGGAAAGAGGTGGTCAAATTCACTTTCAGGTTCAGCTGGTTATCCTCATCAGGAGTAGATTCATTAAGGCTCTGAAATTAGTTAAGGCCCTGAAATTAATTAATCTTGATGTGAACAAAGTCCCTTAAACTTACTGGACCCAATATTGAGTTAGGACAGCTAGGCGCGAGTACAGTGCCTAGCAATCGCCGCCATACTCTAACCACGGATATTCAAGGCTGGGGTCATATTCAGCCTTGGCATTGAATATCTGGGGTCACTGCACATGCCCGGAAGCCTCAGATGCTAACTGGGTGGCAGCGATATTGCACCACTGCCCGGTTAGCATCAACAGGTAAAGATAGGCGCTGCAAAAGCTGGTCTATCTTTTACCTGTAAAAGTTAACCAGTTAGTGGTGCAATATCACCGCTACCCGGTTAGCCTCTGTCGCCATCCACAAAACGCCCTAGAACACCCACGACATGCCCTGGAATGCCCACAACAAGTAAATGCCTTTCAAATATTGGGTATTAGGTATGCACAGAGTGAAAGGTGCACCTACTCTTGCCGTATCTTGCTGGGCAGACTGGATGGACCATGCTGGTCTTTATCTGCCATCATTTACTATGTTACTATGTTACTATCCCTAGCAATTTTAAGTATTTAAACAAATTCTTAAAATTAAGATGCAGACAGCAGTTCAGCAGTGAGATGGGGGCTATCCAGTCTTTTGCATCAAGTGTCACATGTACAGTTTTCTCCCAGTTGGTCAGGAGTCTTATGTGTGCACTAGGTGCAAGGACCTCTTTGCTCTGAGGGAATGAGTCTGATCTCTGGAAGCTAGAGTAGCAGAGCTAAGGAAAACAGAGAGGTACTGTATATAGATGAGGCCTACAAGGACATAGTACTGAAGTCCCACCCAGGGCTGTACCAAGCCTTAATTGCATCCTGTGCTATTTCCTCCCCATTGGTTGCCTGCCCCTGCCTGCCCGCCCTCCCCCCCCCCCCCGCATTGCCCTGCCGCCGCCGCCACCACTGACACTTTTTTTGTTTTCGGGGAGGCAGTGGTGGCAGCAGCAGTGAGGCAGACCCGAGTTTATAGGCAGGTCAGTGTCCCTCCTTCCCTTCTCTAATGTTGGTCGCATCAGAGGAGGGAGGAACCACGCCAGCCATGCAAATACTGAGTTGCAAAGATCCACATTTTCTCCAGGTCCAAGCAGGAAGTCAGTCCTCACATATGGGTGTCATCAACTCTGATGAAGCCCTAGCGGAGCATTTCCCCAGCTTTCTATGAAAGCCTTTGGGATTGCAGGCACGCATGCGCGGTTCCCTTCCCGCCTAAAGGTGCCATCTTACCTCAGTCTCTCTTTTTCCGAGAAGCCCACCGGACGTGCATCCTGTCATCCCGGATAAAAGTTAGATTTTTTCGGCGATTCTCGCTATTTTTTCTTCCCGGTTCGACGCCGGTTCCCCTCCCGCCGGGTTCGGTACACCGGTATCGAGCCCGATTCTTCTTTTTCGTTTTTTGCCCTTCGTGGCTGGCGTTCGCGCCCTTTTTGGACTTTCCCCTGGAAGGCCGGTCCTTTGAACTCGCGGGGACTCTTTTTTCCCCGATGGCTTCCAGCGGTTTCAAGAAGTGTGATCGGTATAAGAAGTTAATGTCTCTCACCGACACACACAACTGCTGCCTTCGGTGCCTCGGTCCTGACCACGACCCTAAGACGTGTGGACCATGTGGAAAGATGTCTTCCAAGGCACTGCGAAGTCGTCAGAAGCAGAAAAAAAGGCTTTTCTCGGACTCAGCCTCCGGCTGGGCCCAAACCTCGTCTGAGGCCTCGACATCTTGGGATTCGTATCCCGAGCGCCGTCGAAGCTCCTCGGACAGGGGGTCCCCCGACCGGGAACGCAAGAGGAAGAAGCGGCTCGTGAAGGCATCGGAGGAGGAGGTCCCTGGCTCCTCTAGGGCCAGGTCTAAGACCCCCGACCATCGCCCCGGGCCCGTGGAACAAGAGAAGCCTGCCAAAGTTCCTCGCATGGAGCCAGAATCTGCTGGACACGTAAGCCCTGTGGTCCTTGAGGACTCTCCTCCCAGAGAGCCGCCGGCGGGGCCCGAGTCGGTGGCTGCTGCATCTCCCGAGCTGAGTCTCAGGATGACAGCCTTGGAGAGCAGACAGTCTGCCTTCATGGAGCAGCAGCGGGCATGATGGCCAGCCTGTCTGGCGCATCTGCCCCGACCACCGGGACATCGACATCGAAGTCGACCCCGGAGAACGAGCCGATACTCGAGTCCATCATGGCTCGAAGTCGACCTCGGTCGCGGTCTCCCTCGACCTCCCGTTCGGGACCGAGGGCGTCAACGCCAGTGCCTCTGGTGTCGGGGTGGGTGCCCCAGGGCCCCGTGGTGTCAGACCCTGACTCCTCGTCGGACGAGTCCACCTGGGAGACGGAGGATGAGGAGTCTCCCGACACATTCAAGACTCAGTGCGTCCCCTCGGACTCACCGCAGTCTGAACCCCGGAGTAGATCCCCTCTGGAGGACACCCGGTTCTCGGAGTTTGTCCGGGATATGGCCACCGCGTTGGCTATTCTGGCGGACCCCGAGGAAGAGCCTCGAGCTGAGGAGCTCGAGGCCCTACAGTACGACTCTCCTCCGAAGGAGGCCTTTACTGTCCCGGTTCCTCCGATGCTGGAATGGCTCCTCTTCCGGATGTGGAAGGCACCGGCCTCGGCGCCGGTTCTAAGCAAGTGAGTCGATTCGATTTATGGACTCCGGAAGAGCCCTGGTTTTCAGAAGGCGCAGCTACCACACCATTCCATGGTGGTGGATTCGGCCATGCATCGTCTGAAAAGCCAGAAGATGCACTCTGCGGTGCCCCCCGGCAGGGAGGCCCGGAACCTCGATGGTGTCGGTAGAAAGTGCTTCCAGGGCTCGATGCTTGCTTGCCGTGTCCAGTCTTACCAGCTGTACATGGGCATGTATTTGCGAGACCTGGCCAAGGAGTTGGCCAGGTTCTCTGCTGGTCTCTCTGGGGAACCCTTGCAGAGGTTTAAGTCCTTGTCCTCGGGGATTTGGGACTGCTTGAAGTTTATGTCCCGCGCCGCCTATGATGGCTTCGAGGCTACGGCCCGAGTTGCGGCAGCCGACATCGTGGCTCGACGCCAGGCATGGCTGCAGTCATCGGACCTCAAGCCATGGGTTCAGGACAAGTTGGTCGATATCCCTTGCCGAGGTGAAAACCTTTTTGGCAAGCCCATGGTCGAGAAGGCCGCACAGCTCGAAACTGAGCACCTTACAAGGACAAGGCTGTCTAGGAAGACCTCTGCCCCTTCTCACAAGAAGAAGGCCTCGGGTATGAAGCCCTTTTACCCGAGGAAGGGCACTGCCTACAAACAGTACCCTCAGTATCAGGCTGCCCAAGCTGCACCCCAGGGTCAGCAAGCCAAGGGCCAGGGTAATGGGCCCCGTAGGCAGAGGACCCCCAAGCCTCCGGCCCCTGCTCCCACTCAGCAGGGTGGGGGTTTTTGACTCCTTGAGCGTAGCCTCTCAGTCCCTGCTCTCCCAACCCTGCATAGGAGGTCGCCTCGCCCTCTTTGCCCACCAGTGGCCCCACATAACTGGGGACAGTTGGGTGTTGAACATAGTCCAAAGGGGCTATGCACTACATTTTCACCAACTGCCTCCACCATACTTTCCAGGAGAGCCTCCAAGGCCTCCCCTGCACACAGATCTTCTCCTTCAAGAGCTTCAAGGTCTGTTGGTGGACAGGGCGGTGGAGCCTGTGCCTCCCCACTTGCAAGGTCAAGGGTTCTACTCCAGGTATTTCCTGGTACCCAAGAGAACCGGTGGCCTTCGACCTATTCTGGATCTCAGGAACCTAAACAAGTTCCTAGGAAAGAAAAGTTCAAGATGCTTACTCTTGGAACACTTCTGCCCTACCTCCAGCAAGGTGATTGGCTATGCTCCTTAGATCTAAAGGATGCGTACACTCACATCCTCATTCATCCAGACCACAGAAAGTACCTCAGATTTATTGTGGGAGGAAACCATTATCAGTACAGAGTAATGCCTTTTGGCCTCACCTTCGCTCCCAGAGTCTTTACCAAATGCCTGGCAGTGGTGGCGGCCTACCTGAGAAATCAAGGGATCTTTGTCTTCCCTTATCTGGACGACTGGCTCATCAGGGGTCAGACGTGCCAGGAGGCCCGACAGGCCACTCTCAGAACTATTGCTCTTCTTCAAAGCTTGGGATTTGTAATAAACTTCGCAAAGTCCACTTTGCTCCCCTCCCAGAACTTGGAGTTCATAGGGGCAAGGCTGGACTCTGCCCTGGCAAAGGCATTCTTGCCAGCAGACAGAGCCCAAAGACTGATGGACTTGGCAAATCAGTTTCTCAGCGGGTCAGTGGTCTCCGCCAGACTCTGCCTGAGGCTGCTTGGCCACATGGCTTCGACAGTTCATGTCACCCCCAATGCCAGGCTCCATATGTGGCCTGCACAATGGTGCCTTCAGAGTCAGTGGTCTCAGGCTACAGGCAGCCTCAGAGACAGAATAAGGGTGTCCAAACCATTTGTGGACTCCCTCAGCTGGTGGCTGCACCCACCCAATCTTCTGAAAGGGGTACCTTTCCAAATTCCTGGGTACACAGTAGTGCTGACCACAGACGCCTCCCTGCAGGGCTGGGGAGCTCATTGTCTGCACAAGTGCACCCAGGGCCTGTGGTCTCCTTGGGAGGCGGCACAGCAGATCAATCTCCTGGAACTCAGGGCTATTCGACTAGCGCTCAAAGCTTTCTCTCCTACCCTGGCTCATCAGTCTGTCCTGGTTCAGACAGACAACCAAGTGGCCATGTTTTATCTGAACAAACAGGGAGGGACTGGGTCCAGACTCCTTTGTTGGGAGGCTCAGGACCTTTGCTCCTTTGCCCTCAAGCACAACATGCTCCTCAAGGCTATGTACCTTCCAGGACAGGAGAACTTCCTAGCAGACAGGTTGAGCAGGATTTTACAGGCCCACGAGTGGCAGCTGCATCCTTTGGTAGTTCAGAAGATCTTCTTAAAATGGGGTCTTCCTTTGATAGATCTGTTTGCCAGTCCACTGAACAAGCAACTGCCAAAGTTCTGCTCCATTGTTAAATGTCACTATATTATTTGTCACTTTTCAGAGCTCAATGCTGTATAGCAATAAAAAATATAACAAGCTCCACCATTTAACCAAAGACCAACTATGTTATGTACAATACAAAAACGGTAGTTTTCAAAGCGAACAGATCTCAGAATCGAACGTGGCTGTATACTGCATAAACTTTCATGGTGCAGTAAAATGCCTTCAATACATCAGTGATCTGTAATTTCGCTATTTTTTATTTATGTTCTTCTATACTTATATAACTTATGTTTATATTTGTTTATAGATATATATTTGTTTATATTAAAAAGATTTTTGCGCTAAGTAGGGCAATAGCTTTTTCCTCTTGTTCTTCTTTTACTTTTTTGCTGCTTTTTTCCAACTCACTGCCATAGTCATAATTAACCAACGGAGTGATGTCTTCTGTTCTCACTACTTGCTGTTGTGTGAGGATACACGTATCGTAGTTCTTAGCGGAATCTAACCGCAATTAATCCTTCCAACTTCATATAATAATATGTGATAGAGATGTAACCAAAAGTTCCTCCATTGTTATGCTATATGGCTTTGTGAGTTTATGAGTTTATAGCAAAAGATATCACTTTCACTTGAACAAGCCCAACACTTATCTGATAGCGTCTTCAGCAATACTTTAGTTTTGTAGATATTTCACTAGGTTCCCAACGCATTTACAAGGCGCCACAGTGTTTCACAGAAGCGTTTCTGCAGGGGATGACTAAGGAAAACAAGAACATTTATTCTAATATGACAAATACCGCAGAAATAAGAAGTTGGTTTAAATGCTAAGAGAATTACTCACGACTGCTGCCATGTTCATTCATGTAACCAAAAAACGCCGCGCATGCGGATTAAGGGCAGCTCTTCGTTTTAAAGTGGAAGTCATCACGTGTAGTGAATACTCTCCTAACATGCTCCCCATTCTATTGCAATATTTAGACCTGTTGGGTAAAGGGTGCCTAGACGGAATATCCATTCCTGTTCACGTCGCAGTAGTAGTTGTGCACGAGATTTACCCCCTGTACCCTGAGAAACTTGATCGATGCAAAAACAACGTAAGGAGGAGAATACATGACCCTTATCTATACAATGGGATACAATTGGTGCTTGTAAATATTTGCAGTTCAATCGACTTTTATGTTCTTTCATTCGAACATGAAATGCTCGGATAGTTTGTCCTATATAAATTAAAGGACATGGACAGATGATAAGATATACTACAAAAGTAGAATCGCATGTAGTATAATGTCGTAATTTATGGATTTTCCCTTTATGTGAAAATTGTTGCGTTTCCAACGTTATTTCACAGATAGTGCAGGTTCCACATTTATAATGACCCAGAACTTCAGATTCAGAACTTTGTCTCGGTGTTCTTAATACGGCTGGACTGAGGGTTTCTTTTAAATTTCTGTGACGTTGCCAAACACACTGAATTTTATGATTTTCTAGCCCCGGAGTACTACGCAAAACATTACTATGCTTTTTTAGAATCCTTTGGATTTGGTGACTAAAAGGAGAGTATTTGGTTATTAAATGTAAAGTATCAGTGCTCATATTATCTCTTTTATGTGGTTGTAACAGTAAATCCCGATTTACATATAGCGCTCGTTTGTAAGCTTTATCAATCACATCATGAGGATAGCCCCTATCTTTAAATTTCTGTTTCAAAGGTTTCGCTTGCGCCTTATATTCGATGATATCTGAGCAATTCCTACGATAGCGAAAAAATTGAGAAATTGGGAGACTATTTCTAAGGTTACGAGGATGTGCACTCGTATAATGTAAAAGACTGTTGCGGTCCGTAGATTTTCAAAATATCGATGTCTGCCAGGTGGAATCTCGTTTGTGGACACTAACGTCCAAATAGGTAATTGTAGCTGCATCGTGTACATAAGTAAATTGAATATTCACATCACGGCTGTTAAGCCGCTGGACAAAACGGTGCAACTGTTGATCAGTCCCATCCCATAGCATAAAAACATCGTCGATATACCGGGCCCAGAGTTTTACATTAGTTGAATCTTGAGCAGAAGACAACCACAGCTGTTCAAATTTCGCCATATATAAATTGGCGATTGATGGAGCACATGTGGCACCCATGGCCACTCCAGCAACCTGTAAGTAAATCTTCTTTTCAAACAAAAAATAGTTATGGAATAGTATTAATCTCAATAGATCTTGCAAAAACTGTAATTGAGCCTCAGATAAATCTCCTCTTCCTTGTAAAGCTTCATTTACTACTTCAAATGCAGCATGTTGAGGTATGTTCGTGTATAAAGCTGCCACGTCTAGCGTGACCATTTGTACTCGTGAAATACCTGCCCATTGATGCTGATTCGCTAGTATGTTTAAAAAATGGGTAGTGTCTTGCACATATGATGCAATTTTTGCAATCAAAGGTCGTAAATAAGAGTCGACAAATATTGATAAGGGCTCTAAAATGGACCCTTTCGTAGCTACAATTGGCCGTCCTGGAGGCTGTGTTAAATTTTTGTGTATTTTTGGAACGAGATAAAATTTAGCAATTCCAGGACTTGGTTCATTCAGGAACTTATATTCTTTCCATGAGATTATTTTAAGGTCTCGCGCTCTTGACGTTAACTCTTTTATCTCTTTTTGTAAGTGCTCCGTAGGGTCAGTATCTAAAACCTGATAGGTCTGCATATCAGAGAGTTGTCTAATTGCCTCTTGTAGATATTGCTGTCGATGTAATAACACTACACTGCCTCCCTTGTCGGCACGTTTAATAACCAAGTCTGTCTTCATTCTTAACTCTTCCAGAGCTCGTGTTTCATACTTGTGTTAAAGTAGTGTATTTCCAGCCTTTCCGCTGGTGCACCATGTGCACAATGTTGTTTAACACTAGTGTACTATAAATAGATATAGCTGGGGGCATAGGGCCTGGTGGTAGCCATTCAGACTTGAATGGTAGCGCTATACGATTAGGGGCTATAACGGTGTCCATAGAAATTGGATTCACTGCAAAAAAAGCTTTAAGCGATAATTTCCTAATAAATTTAGTAAAGTCGATGTGAAATTGAAACTCATCAAAACTGATGGTAGGGACATATGAAAGGCCTTTCTGCAATATGGCATGTTGCACAGGGGAAATTTCTAACCCTGAAATATTAATGACTGGCGAAGGGTTTATTGCTGAGTTTTCTTGCGAGTCGATGTGCGGCGTGGCATTTGTTCTTGATGTTTTTTCTTCTTCTTTTTGTCTTGGCCTGAACCCAAAAAATCTCCTGATTTTCTACTGGAGTCCGATGATGTAGAATCTTCCGATATATCGGTGAATTCCACCTGTTTCCGTCTAACTGACGATCTTTCTTTTCGGTTAGGGTTCTGCCAGGGATAAATATAGCCCGTTGTGTAGTCTATATAATCTCGTTGTAATTTTCTCATCTTTCCCTTCTTAATATCTTCTTTCACCGTATCTAGTTGTTTTTGATGTTCATTTAATATCACCGTATATTGTTCTGTGGTGTACGTTTCTTTCATTTTCTGAGTCATTGCTGTAGTGTCCTTAGTCAATTGTTCTACGGTTTGTTTCGTAGTATCTGCTATAAGGACCATAAGGTCCACTGAGCATTTATTCAAAATGGACACCCATTTTTCCATGAATGCAGGGTCTGTGGTAAACATTTTAGGCTCCTTGTAAATCCGGAGACCTCTGGGTATATGTTGGCGGCGAATGTATTCCACCATAGATAGCCGATGTAAATCCAACCTTATAATTTTTTTCTCGAGTTTGAGAAGATCCTCTCCTGTTGTAGAAGTGTCAACGGTTACATTGTCTATCGTGAATGGGGTTGTTTCTTTACTCAAATTTTGTATATAGTCTTCTGTAAAGCTCAGCGTATTTTTCAAAATAGGGTGACTTTGCTCCATTGTTAAATGTCACTATATTATTTGTCACTTTTCAGAGCTCAATGCTGTATAGCAATAAAAAATATAACAAGCTCCACCATTTAACCAAAGACCAACTATGTTATGTACAATACAAAAACGGTAGTTTTCAAAGCGAACAGATCTCAGAATCGAACGTGGCTGTATACTGCATAAACTTTCATGGTGCAGTAAAATGCCTTCAATACATCAGTGATCTGTAATTTCGCTATTTTTTATTTATGTTCTTCTATACTTATATAACTTATAAGTAGGCACCCTTTACCCAACAGGCACCCTTTACCCAACAGGTCTAAATATTGCAATAGAATGGGGAGCATGTTAGGAGAGTATTCACTACACGTGATGACTTCCACGGCTTTAAAATGAAGAGCTGCCCTTAATCCGCATGCGCGGCGTTTTTTGGTTACATGAATGAACATGGCAGCAGTCGTGAGTAATTCTCTTAGCATTTAAACCAACTTCTTATTTCTGCGGTATTTGTCATATTAGAATAAATGTTCTTGTTTTCCTTAGTCATCCCCTGAAGAAACGCTTCTGTGAAACGCTGTGGCGCCTTGTAAATGCGTTGGGAACCTAGTGAAATATCTACAAAACTAAAGTATTGCTGAAGACGCTATCAGATAAGTGTTGGGCTTGTTCAAGTGAAAGTGATATCTTTTGCTATAAACTCATAAACTCACAAAGCCATATAGCATAACAATGGAGGAACTTTTGGTTACATCTCTATCACATATTATTATATGAAGTTGGAAGGATTAATTGCAGTTAGATTCCGCTAAGAACTACGATACGTGTATCCTTACACAACAGCAAGTAGTGAGAACAGAAGACATCACTCCGTTGGTTAATTATGACTATGGCAGTGAGTTGGAAAAAAGCAGCAAAAAAGTAAAAGAAGAACAAGAGGAAAAAGCTATTGCCCTACTTAGCGCAAAAATCTTTTTAATATAAAAAAATATATATCTATAAACAAATATAAACATAAGTTATATAAGTATAGAAGAACATAAATAAAAAATAGCGAAATTACAGATCACTGATGTATTGAAGGCATTTTACTGCACCATGAAAGTTTATGCAGTATACAGCCACGTTCGATTCTGAGATCTGTTCGCTTTGAAAACTACCGTTTTTGTATTGTACATAACATAGTTGGTCTTTGGTTAAATGGTGGAGCTTGTTATATTTTTTATTGCTATACAGCATTGAGCTCTGAAAAGTGACAAATAATATAGTGACATTTAACAATGGAGCAAAGTCACCCTATTTGGAAAAATACGCTGAGCTTTACAGAAGACTATATACAAAATTTGAGTAAAGAAACAACCCCATTCACGATAGACAACGTAACCGTTGACACTTCTACAACAGGAGAGGATCTTCTCAAACTCGAGAAAAAAATTATAAGGTTGGATTTACATCGGCTATCTATGGTGGAATACATTCGCCGCCAACATATACCCAGAGGTCTCCGGATTTACAAGGAGCCTAAAATGTTTACCACAGACCCTGCATTCATGGAAAAATGGGTGTCCATTTTGAATAAATGCTCAGTGGACCTTATGGTCCTTACAGCAGATACTACGAAACAAACCGTAGAACAATTGACTAAGGACACTACAGCAATGACTCAGAAAATGAAAGAAACGTACACCACAGAACAATATATGGCGATATTAAATGAACATCAAAAACAACTAGATACGGTGAAAGAAGGTATTAAGAAGGGAAAGATGAGAAAATTACAACGAGATTATACAGACTACACAACGGGCTATATTTATCCCTGGCAGAACCCTAACCGAAAAGAAAGATCGTCAGTTAGACGGAAACAGGTGGAATTCACCGATATATCGGAAGATTCTACATCATCGGACTCCAGTAGAAAATCAGGCGATTTTTTGGGTTCAGGCCAAGACAAAAAGAAGAAGAAAAAACATCAAGAACAAATGCCACGCCGCACATCGACTCGCAAGAAAACTCAGCAATAAACCCTTCGCCAGTCATTAATATTTCAGGGTTAGAAATTTCCCCTGTGCAACATGCCATATTGCAGAAAGGCCTTTCATATGTCCCTACCATCAGTTTTGATGAGTTTCAATTTCACATCGACTTTACTAAATTTATTAGGAAATTATCGCTTAAAGCTTTTCTTGCAGTGAATCCAATTTTTATGGACACCGTTATAGCCCCTAATCGTATAGCGCTACCATTCAAGTCTGAATGGCTACCACCAGGCCCTATGCCCCCAGCTATATCTATTTATAGTATACTAGTGTTAAACGACATTGTGCACATGGTGCACCAGCGGAAAGGCTGGAAATACATTACTTTAACACAAGATGAAACACGAGCTCTGGAAGAGTTAAGGATGAAGACAGACTTGGTTATTAAACGTGCCAACAAGGGAGGCAGTGTAGTGTTATTACATCGACAGCAATATCTACAAGAGGCAATTAGACAACTCTCTGATATGCAGACCTATCAGGTTTTAGATACTGACCCTACGGAGCACTTACAAAAAGAGATAAAAGAGTTAACGTCAAGAGCGCGAGACCTTAAAATAATCTCATGGAAAGAATATAAGTTCCTGAATGAACCAAGTCCTGGAATTGCTAAATTTTATCTCGTTCCAAAAATACACAAAAATTTAACACAGCCTCCAGGACGGCCAATTGTAGCTACGAAAGGGTCCATTTTAGAGCCCTTATCAATATTTGTCGACTCTTATTTACGACCTTTGATTGCAAAAATTGCATCATATGTGCAAGACACTACCCATTTTTTAAACATACTAGCGAATCAGCATCAATGGGCAGGTATTTCACGAGTACAAATGGTCACGCTAGACGTGGCAGCTTTATACACGAACATACCTCAACATGCTGCATTTGAAGTAGTAAATGAAGCTTTACAAGGAAGAGGAGATTTATCTGAGGCTCAATTACAGTTTTTGCAAGATCTATTGAGATTAATACTATTCGATAACTATTTTTTGTTTGAAAAGAAGATTTACTTACAGGTTGCTGGAGTGGCCATGGGTGCCACATGTGCTTCATCAATCGCCAATTTATATATGGCGAAATTTGAACAGCTGTGGTTGTCTTCTGCTCAAGATTCAACTAATGTAAAACTCTGGGCCCGGTATATCGACGATGTTTTTATGCTATGGGATGGGACTGAACAACAGTTGCACCGTTTTGTCCAGTGGCTTAACAGCCGTGATGTGAATATTCAATTTACTTATGTACACGATGCAGCTACAATTACCTATTTGGACGTTAGTGTCCACAAACGAGATTCCACCTGGCAGACATCGATATTTCGAAAATCTACGGACCGCAACAGTCTTTTACATTATACGAGTGCACATCCTCGTAACCTTAGAAATAGTCTCCCAATTTCTCAATTTTTTCGCTATCGTAGGAATTGCTCAGATATCATCGAATATAAGGCGCAAGCGAAACTTTTGAAACAGAAATTTAAAGATAGGGGCTATCCTCATGATGTGATTGATAAAGCTTACAAACGAGCGCTATATGTAAATCGGGACTTACTGTTACAACCACATAAAAGAGATAATATGAGCACTGATACTTTACATTTAATAACCAAATACTCTCCTTTTAGTCACCAAATCCAAAGGATTCTAAAAAAGCATAGTAATGTTTTGCGTAGTACTCTGGGGCTAGAAAATCATAAAATTCAGTGTGTTTGGCAACGTCACAGAAATTTAAAAGAAACCCTCAGTCCAGCCGTATTAAGAACACCGAGACAAAGTTCTGAATCTGAAGTTCTGGGTCATTATAAATGTGGAACCTGCACTATCTGTGAAATAACGTTGGAAACGCAACAATTTTCACATAAAGGGAAAATCCATAAATTACGACATTATACTACATGCGATTCTACTTTTGTAGTATAACTTATCATCTGTCCATGTCCTTTAATTTATATAGGACAAACTATCCGAGCATTTCATGTTCGAATGAAAGAACATAAAAGTCGTTTGAACTGCAAATATTTACAAGCACCAATTGTATCCCATTGTATAGATAAGGGTCATGTATTCTCCTCCTTACGTTGTTTTTGCATCGATCAAGTTTCTCAGGGTACAGGGGGTAAATCTCGTGCACAACTACTACTGCAACGTGAACAGGAATGGATATTCCGTCTAGGCACCCTTTACCCAACAGGTCTAAATATTGCAATAGAATGGGGAGCATGTTAGGAGAGTATTCACTACACGTGATGACTTCCACGGCTTTAAAACGAAGAGCTGCCCTTAATCCGCATGCGTGGCGTTTTTTGGTTACATGAATGAACATGGCAGCAGTCGTGAGTAATTCTCTTAGCATTTAAACCAACTTCTTATTTCTGCGGTATTTGTCATATTAGAATAAATGTTCTTGTTTTCCTTAGTCATCCCCTGAAGAAACGCTTCTGTGAAACGCTGTGGCGCCTTGTAAATGCGTTGGGAACCTAGTGAAATATCTACAAAACTAAAGTATTGCTGAAGACGCTATCAGATAAGTATTGGGCTTGTTCAAGTGAAAGTGATATCTTTTGCTATAAACTCATAAACTCACAAAGCCATATAGCATAACCATGGAGGAACTTTTGGTTACATCTCTATCACATATTATTATATGAAGTTGGAAGGATTAATTGCGGTTAGATTCCGCTAAGAACTACGATACGTGTATCCTCACACAACAGCAAGTAGTGAGAACAGAAGACATCACTCCGTTGGTTAATTATGACTATGGCAGTGAGTTGGAAAAAAGCAGCAAAAAAGTAAAAGAAGAACAAGAGGAAAAACTATTGCCCTACTTAGCGCAAAAATCTTTTTAATATAAAAAAATATATATCTATAAACAAATATAAACATAAGTTATATAAGTATAGAAGAACATAAATAAAAAATAGCGAAATTACAGATCACTGATGTATTGAAGGCATTTTACTGCACCATGAAAGTTTATGCAGTATACAGCCACGTTCGATTCTGAGATCTGTTCGCTTTGAAAACTACCGTTTTTGTATTGTACATAACATAGTTGGTCTTTGGTTAAATGGTGGAGCTTGTTATATTTTTTGTTGCTAAAGTTCTGCTCCAGGCAACCGCATCCTCTGCGGATAGCAGCAGATGCTTTTCTGATTCCATGGTCTCAGGGCCTCCTGTATGCGTTTCCTTCCACGCCCCTGGTGGCCCGAACCCTGTTCAAGATTCTCCAGGACAAGGCCTCGGTCCTGCTGGTGGCTCTCAGGTGGCCCAGACAGCCTTGGTTTCCACTCCTGCTTCAGCTGGCGGTGGATCCTCCACTGCCTCGGGGGTTGCAACCCGACCTTCTCCCTCAGGATCAGCGTTCCCTTTTGCACCCCAATCTCAAGGCTCTCAATTTGATGGCCTGGAGGCTGCAAGGGTAGTTTTGGCTCCCTGGGGCCTCCCTCAGGAAGTTGAGGAGGTTGTCCTAGCCTCTAGGAAACAGTCCACTAGGAAAACCTATGCTCTCAAATGGAAAAGGTTTTCTGTGTGGTGTCAGCTACATACAGAGGATCCTTTCTCCTGTACTGTACCAGTAGTGCTTCAGTACTTACTGCACTTATCCAATCAAGGACTTAAGTCCAATTCTTTTCAGGTCCACCTCTCAGCTCTAGCAGCTCACCACTCACTGGTGGATGGACATTCTCTGTCGGTTCACCCCTTGGTGTCCCGCTTTCTCAGAGGCTTGCTTCTGCTCAAGCCTCCAATCTGTCCTCCTGCTCCTGAGTGGGAGTTGAATGTGGTCTTGCAGCAACTGACTCGCCCACCCTTTGAGCCGATGGCTACTTTCCCTCTACGCTTCCTGTCTTGGAAGACACTCTTCTTAGTAGCCCTTACCTCGGCTAGGCAAGTGAGTGAGCTCCAGGCCTTGGTCTGTGATAGGCCTTACACTCGCTTCTATAGGAACAGGGTAGTCCTTAGGACTCATCCAAAGTTCCTCCCAAAAGTTATCTCCTCCTTCCACCTTAACCAAGAGGTGGTTCTTCCAACATTCTTCCCTAGGCCTCATGCAAGCCAGGCTGAAGCAATCCTGCATACCCTGAACTGTAGGAGGGCCTTATCCTTCTACCTTGACTGTACGCAGGGGCATAGAAGGGCTACTCAGCTCTTCGTATCCTTTGACCCTAATAACTTGGGGTTGGCTGTGTCCAAGCGTACCTTGTCCATCTGGGTGGCTGACTGTATCACCTGGGCTTACAAGGCGGCTGACCTTCCTTTGCAGGGTCGGGTCACGGCCCACCGTGTCAGGGCAATGGCTGCCTCAGTGGCTCATCTCTGCTCTATGCCCTTGGTAGACATCTGCAGGGCTGCAACTTGGTCTTCAAGCCAGAATTTTGCGGCCCATTACTGTCTGGAGAGGGAGTCCCGTAGGGACAGTGCTTTTGGCCAAGCAGTATTCCGGAATCTCTTTGAGGTTTAGGCAACTCCTGCCCTCTGTTGGGCTACCGGTGGAGGTTGTGTCAGTGAAAAGCCTTTCTTTGCAGCTGGGACTAGAGGGAGTCCTCTAGTTCAGCCTGGGTTCTTTGGTAGCCCAGAGCTAGGGAGTCACCCATATGTGAGGACTGACTTCCTGCTTGGTCCTGGAGAAAGAGTAGTTACTCACCTGTAACAGGTGTTCTCCAGGAGCAGCAGGAATCAGTCCTCACAACCCTCCCTCTTCCCCTTGGAGTTGCAGTTGTACATAGTTTAATTTTTTTCATTTTTGTGTGCTGTTCTTAGCTATGTCATTTGACTGAGGTAAGATGGCACCTTTAGGCGGGAAGGGAACCGCGCATGCGTGCCTGCATTCCCAAATGCTTTCTTAGAAAGCAGGGGAAATGCTCCGCTAGGGCTTCATCGGAGTCGATGACACCCATATGTGAGAACTGATTCCTGCTGCTCCTGGAGAACACCTGTTACAGGTGAGTAACTACTCTTGAATGGCTGTACTGGTCCCTCCCTCCTCTGACACGATCTACATCAGAGAAGGGAAAGAGGGACCTGATCTACCTACAAACATGGGTCTGCCTCACTGCTGCTGCCGTTGCTGTCTCTGAGAAAACAAAAAAATGGCGGCAGTGGCAGGGCAATGCGGGGGGGGGGGGGGAGCAGGAAGGAGCCAGCAGCCCAACATGTGCCCCTGCTCGCACAGGGCTAGGTACGGTGCTAGTCCCACCTCGAGTCTGGCAGCCTCTCTGTTGCCATGGAGGAGAGCGGTCTCATGAAAGGAGAACATCACCTTGGCGTGGCAGGAAGTTATCCTGTAGCTAGGACCTGTCTTTCAGGTGATGTAAAACCCTCTCGCACTGAGGTGGTTTCTCCTGGGCCATGGGCCCATAAGGGAATGGTTAAAATTGTTGTTATAGTTGGCAATTTGATCATTAGGGATGTAGATAGCTGGATGGCTGGAGGACGTGAGGATTGCCTGGTAACATGCCTGCTGGTACAAAGATAGCGGACCTTACACACCACCTAGACAAGTTTTAGATAGTGCTGGAGGAGGAGCCTGCTGTCTTGGTACATGTTGGTACCAATGACATAGGAAAATGTGGGGGAGGTCTGGAGTCCAAATTTAGGTTTTTAGGTAGGACGTTGAAATCCAGAACTTTCAGGGTAGCATTCTCAGAAATGCTTCCCGTTCCATGCGCAGGACACAAAGGACAGGCAGAGCTCTGGAGTCTCAATGTGTGGATGAGACAATGGTGCAAGGAAGAGGATTTGGGATTTGTTAGGAACTAGGCAACATTCTGGGGAAGAGAGGGGCTTTTCCAAAAGGACAGACTCCACCTTAACTGGATTGGAATGAGGCTGTTGGCATTAACCCTTAAAAAGGAGATAGAGCAGCTTTTAAACTAGATGACAGGGGAAAGCCGACAGTCACTCAAGACCACATGGTTTGGAAGGATATATCCTTGAAGAATACTAGCAAAAGAGTGAAGTTAGGGCATCCTGAGAGCGAGGTTCTAATAAAGACAAAAGTAACCCAGATACGTTTAAGTACAGAGCAGACAGAGCTTAAAGATTCCAAATTGACCTTGTCAACTGATAAAAAATGCAATGTGTGCCTTCGAGTCAGTCCTGACTCCTGGCGACCCAGAAGCTCCTGGGTTTTTTTGGCAGTGTCACTGGAAGTAGATTGCCAGCCCTTTCTTCTGAGGCAATTGAGGGTTAAGTGACTTGCCCAAGGCCACAAGGAGTGCTAGTGGGAATTGAACCCTGGTTGCTTGGTTACCAAGCCAGTGTTCTAACCACTAGGCTACTCCTCCACTCCTGTCAACTGATAATCAGATTGTTAATATGAATAAAATACAACCTCTAAAATGCCTGTAGGCAAATGCTAGAAGTCTAAAAAATAAGATGAGAGAGCTAGAATATATAGCACTAAATGAAAGGTTATATATATTTGGAAGGAAGACAACCAGTGGGATACTGTGATACCTGGGTACAAACTATATCGCAATGATAGAGTAGATAAAATTCGTGGCGGGGTTGCGCGCTATGTTAGAGAGGGCATTGAGACATACAGGATAAACGTTTTGCAGAAAACAAAACACACTGTAGAATTCCTATGGATTGAAATTCCATGTAAAAAGGGGAAGGAAATGGCAGTACGATCATCCACCTGGCCAGAATGAACAGATGGATGAAGAAATGCTAAAAGAAATCGGGGAAGCTAACAAAAATGGGTGCTTTCAATTGCCCCGGTATTGACTGGATCAGTGTCACAGCAGGACATGCTAGGGAGATAAAGTTTCTAGATGAAATAAATGACTGCTTTTTGGAGCAGCTGGTTCATGAACCGACAAGAGGGGAAGCTATTTTGGACCTAGTCCTTAGTGGAACACAGGATCTGGTGCAAGAGATAACAGTGTTAGAGCCACGTGGCAATAGTGATTTAATAAATGGAGGGAGGACAGCAAGGAAATCCACAGTATTACCCTTTTAACTTTCAAAAGGGAGACTATGATACAATGAGGAAAACAGTTAAGAAAAAACTAAAAAGAGCAGCTGCAAAGATTAAAGCTATACATCAAGCATGAGGGTTGTTTAAAAATACTATCTTGGAAGCCAAGACCACATGTATTCCATGCTTTAAGAAAGGTGGAAGGAAGGCCAAAAAATTCCAGCATGGTTTAAAGGTGAGGTCAGAGAGGCTGTTGTAGCCAAAAAAGCATCTTTCAGGAAATGGAAAAAGGAGACAAATGACAAAAACAGGAAACAACATAAGCATTGGCAAGTTAAATGCAAGGCACTGATAAGTAGGCAAAGATAGAATTTGAAAAGAAGCTTGCCATGGAAGCAGAAATGCGTTATAAAAATTTTTCCAAGTACATTTGTAGCAAAAAACCTGTAAGTCAATTGGATGATTAGATGATAGAGAAGTAAAAGGGACGTTAAGGGAGGACAAGACCATATCAGAGAGACTGAACAAATTCTTTGTTTTGGTCTTTATTGAAGAAGATGTAGGGAAATTACCCATGCCTGAAATGGTATTTAATGATAATGTATCAGAAGAATTGAAACAGATTTCAATAAACCGGGAAGATGTATTACAATTATTTGATAAACTACAGAGTAGCAAATCACCTGGACCGGATGGTATACATCCAAGGGTGCTGAAAGAACTACCTTATGAGATTGCAGACCTACTATTAGTAATCTGTGAACTAACATTAAAATCATTTGTAGTGCCTGAAGACTGGAGAATGGCCAATTTAACACCGATTTTTAAAAAGGGTTCCAGGGGTGTTCCGGAAAACTACAGACTGATGAGCCTGACATCAGTACCAGACAAAATGGTAGAAACCATTATAAAGAATAAAATTACTGAACATTTAGATAGTCATGGTTTAATGGGAGAAAGCCAACATGGATTTAGCCAAGGAAGATCTTGTCTTACTAATCTGTTGTATTTTTTGAAGGTGTGAACAAACAGATAGATAAAGGTGAGCTGGTGATATAATGTATCCAGATTTTCAGAAAGCCTTTGACAAGCTCCCTCATGTGTCGACTCTTGGCGAAATTAAAAAGTCATGGAGGCAGTGTACTATTGAGGATCAGGAAATGGTTGAAAAATAGAAAGCAGAAAGTAGGGCTAAATGGCCAATTTTCTCAATGGAGAAAGGTGAATGGTGGAGTACCTTAGGGATCTGTGCTGGGCCCGCTGCTTTTTTAACATATTCATAAATTACCTGGAAATGGGAATAATGAGTAAGGTGATCAAATTTGCAGATGACACAAAATTATTCAAAGTTGTTAAAACACAGAAGGATTGTGAAAAATTGCTAGAATGCCTTGATAAATTGAAAGACTGGACGTTCAAAATAGCAGATGAAATTTAATGTGGGCAAGTGCAAAGTTGTGCACCTAGGAAAGGACAACCCAAACTATGGTTACACGATACAAGGTTCCACATTAGGAACCACCACCCAGGAAAACGGATTTAGACGTCATCGTGGATACATTGAAATCCTCTGCCCAGTGTGCAGCAATGGCCCAGAAAGCAAATAGAATGCTAGGAATCATAAGGAAAGGAATGGAGAATAAAAGCAACAAATATTATAATGCCTCTGCGTGACTGCACCTTGAATGTTGTGTGCAGTTTTGGTTGCTGTATCTTAAAAAGGATATAGCAGAATTAGAAAAGGTACAGAGAAGAGCCACCAAAATGGTAAAGGGGATGGAAGGATACCCCTATGAGGAAAGGATTAAAAGGTTAGGGATCTTCAGCTTGGAAAAGAGACAGATGAGGAAAGATATGATAGAAGTCTATAAATTCATCAATGGAGGAGAACCTGGTAAACGCAGATCTGTTGTTTACGCCATCAAAAAGTAGAACTACTTACTACTGAGCATTTATATAGCGCTACAAGATGTTACAGACATGTAAGAGACAGTCCCTGCTCATCAGAGCTTACAATCTAGTCAAGACAGACAGCATAAAAGGTGTAGACAGGGATACATCTAGGGGGAATGGTAAGGAAACACAAGGAGATCAGGTGAGTCAAGATCCGAAAGCGGCAGCGAAGAGGTGAGTTTTCAGCCTGGATTTGAAAAGGGTCAGAAAAGACGCCTGACATACAGACTAAGGTAGTTTGTTCCAGACGTAAGGTGCATCAAGATTTATTTATTTATTTATTTTATTTAACAGTTTTTATATACCGTCTTTCTTCAATTTAAGACGGTTTACAGAGAACATAACATGACAGTATATTTCAACTGATTACATAGAACCGAACTACATAACAAGAATATATATGGTTAATTTAAGTAACTTTTTAAGATGAAAGGAGCGAAGTCTGGAGTTAGCAATAGAAGAGAATTTTTAAGCTAATCAACAATATAGCACCTTCTCACCTTTCATCCTTAATCCACACAACTCCAGACAACAGAACTAGAAGACGGAATAACCTCAGTTATAACCTTTTAGTGCCAACCTCAATTTGAAAGACTAAGCAAATAACGAGCAACAGTGCTTTCTCATATGCTGCACCAGCCCAATCGAATGCCCTCCCAGAAACACTAAGAGAAATTAAAGACTTTCAAGTCTTATGAAAAGAATTAAAAACACTACTGTTCATCCAACATTTCAATAATCCTAATCCCACATTCACCCAACCCCCACTCACCAACTCGACCTCTCAATCCCTTAACACTGCCACATGACAAACCAGCCACATTCTCACACCTATCCAATTATGAATAGTTCCACTTACCTCTACTCTAGCCATCTATATACAGCCTGATTCCCCTTGATACCCAGAATGCGCTATAAATTGTGGAGAGCACATTGTAAATAATTATTACTTTATACTGTTCATCGTAAATAGTTCTCTGTTGCAATTATGTTTGATGTATTATGTTTGTTATACTGTAAACCGCCCCTGATCTCTGGAAGGGGCGGTATAGAAAAACATTGAAATAAATAAGTAAATAAATAAAGGGCACAGACAGAAGCGATTTACCAGAACGGAGTTCCCGAGGAGGCATGTAGGGAGAGATAAGAGAAGAAAAGTAGTGAGGAGCTGCAGAGTGAATGCATTTATAGGTCAGCAGGAGAAGTTTCAACTAGATGTGGAAATGGATAGGGAGTCAATGAAGTGACTTGAGAAGAGGTGTAATATGAACATGACAAGGCTGGCGGAAGATTAGCCGCACAGCAGAGTGTTGAACAGATTGAAGGGGAGAGAGGTGATTCAGAGGGAGACCAGCAAGGAGTAGGTTACAATAGTCAAGATGGGAGGTGATTAAGGAATGGATAAGTGTCTTAGTAGTGTGTTAAGAAAGGAATGGGTGGATTTTGTTGATGTTATAAAGAAACAGCAGGTCTAGAGAAAGAAACGACATGTCTTAGAACAACTGGGGGCACACAATTAAGCTATGATGAAGGTCATTTAATACTAATAAGAGAAAATATTTTTTCACTCAATGCATAGCAAACTCTGGAATTCATTACCGGAGGATGTAGTAAAAGCTGTTAGTGTAGCTGGTTTTAAAAAAGGTTTGGATAAGTTTCTAGAGGAAAGGTCCCTAAACCGTTATTAAAGAAGACCTGGATAATCCATTGCTTACCCTGGGACAAGCATTGTGGAACTTATGTACCTTTTTGGGAACCTACCAGGTATTTCTGACCTGGATTGGGCACTGTTGGAAACAGGATACTGGGCTTGATGGACCTTGGTGTGACCCAGTATGGCATTTCTTATGTTCTTAATTTGTCTCAGTCACGCACCAAATCTGATTTCACAGGCGAACATTACAGTGTTGCATCCCAACATCAAGTCCCTAGCCCTCAGAGCTTGGATGTTGAGAGGCTAACTCTGTCCATTATCAACCTGCCTGATGTCCCTTTGGTGTCCAGGAGGGCCTCAACAAGGAAATCATACATTCTCTGGGAACAAGCAGGGAGTCAGTTCTCACATATGGGTGACGTTGGCACTGAAGGAGCACACCCGGTACCCTCTCCCTAACTTTCAAAGAAAGTCTTTGAGAGATCTACACACATGTGTGGTTGCCTTCCCTCCCAAGAGTGCCATCTTGCCCCAGTCTTCTTTTTTCTATGGAACCCATCAGACGTTCGTCTGCACCCCGGAAAAGTTTGATTTTCTATTTTGCACTTTTTCATTTTTTTTCCTTCTCCAGTAAGCATACCGGTGCCTTCTCGCCTCCCAGATCCATTGCCACCTTGACACAGTGGTTTTTTTTGGGGGGGGGGGGGGTGCCCTTCAGGGTCTTTTCTCATTGCATGGAAATTCCTCACACCCTCCCTGGCTAGTATGCTTGAGTTTGATCTCGCAGGCACCATCTTCCCTGTTATATCCTCGGCCAGTGGGTTCAAGCAGTGCAACCACTGTGGGTGCATTATGTCCAGCATGGACCCGCATGATTGCTGTCTTCATTGCCTCATGTGGACCATCACAAATCCTCCTGTGGGCTTTGTCAGCAGATGACAAGCAAAGGATGGAAGAACAGTGCAACACAGCGAAAGTCCATGTTTGGAAAGACCTCTGTATCGACCCCAGTGTTGCTCGCAGAGCTGGTGCCCTCAGGGGCTGCTGTAGGAACCCCAGCCTCGTGTGACAGCCATGCCCATTCTGAGCCAGGGAGCAACAATCAAGGGATCCTCTTCTGAGGGCCGCCCCCTGAAGAGCCAACGTCATCGGTGGCATCATCGGGATATAACACTGCAGCCATGAGTAAGTCCCACAGTCACTGGCTTCGAAGCCTCCAGCCCAATGTCGAAGGCTCTCCAAGCTGCCCTGGCAGGAGAAAGTGGCATCGGCATCTGGAGATCAACCCCGGTCTCCTGAGCCCATCTTCATCTAGGACACCCCCTCAACGGAGCTGGCATCGGACCTGAAGCCTTTGGTGCCCACGCTGGTGGCTGCGGAGCCTCCTGGCTTCGAGATCAGGATGGCAGCCCTTGAGAACAGCAGCTGTGCCTTCTTGGCCCAGCAACGCCGACTGATGTCTGTTTCCTCTGGGTCATCGGTCTGGACCACAAGCCTCTTACTGCAAGGGAGTCTCCAGAGGTCATGGAACTGATCCTCGAGCATCACCAGTGATCCGGCTCAGCCCAGAGACCTGCAGGGCCTGTGAGGTCTCCTCAGACTCGGAGTCAGACTGGGAGATCGATGACAAGTCCCCTGATATCTGCCTACATCAGGATATCCCCTCGAACCCTCCCCCCTGGAGGACCAGCGCAGGTCTCCTCCCCTCTCATTTTTGAACTTTGTACGGGACATGGTGAAGGCCTTGGCCTTGACCACAGAGTCCGAGGAGGAGCCTCGGGTGGAGGATCTCGAGATCCTCTAGTACGAGGCTCTTTTGAAGGAGGCACTCACGATGCTGATTCCCCCATCCTAAAATGGCTTCCCTTCCGTATGTGGGAGACCCCAGCATCAGTGCAGATTGTAAGCAGATGGCTCAATGTCATGTACAGAGTCCGCTGGAGCCCCGGGTTCCAAAAAGCTCAGCTGCTCCATAACTCCATGATGGCGGAGTTGGCCATGCATAGGATGAAAAGCCAAAAGACGCACTTCTCGATGCCCCCCAGAGGAAGGCCCACTCTATGGATGCCTCAGGCAGGAAGTGCTATCAGGGTTCAATGCTCATTTTTATTTATTTATTTTATTTATTTATTTGTTTTTATATACCGCGCTCTTTAAAATCAGTGTGGTTTACAGGCAACATTTAAACATCTCAGTAAACTGTTATGCATTTACATCGAACAGGGACTGCAACTTGGAAATCAACTAGGGTAATTATTTACAATATCTACAATTCTGTACATTAAGACCATGAGTTGTCTTGTGGCTTATCATTGTTTAGCTGGATATAATGTGGCTAATATTGGGTTGTGAGTAGTGTAATAGAAAGAGGTGGTGTTTTAGGGCTTTTCTGAATTGAGCGATATCGGTAATTGCTCGTATGGAAGATGGAAGCGCATTCCAGCATATGGGGGCGTAGAACTTGAAAGCTCTTCTTTTTGTTGCCTGGTTGCATTTAGTTATTTTGCAGGGGGTTTGGAGGGTATTGATGGCGAAAGATCTCCTCGCTCTGTTTGCTGGGGTAGGGTGGAGCAGCTCTGTTAGGGAGGAGGAGGACATATTGTTGATGGCCTTAAATGTCATCAAGACTATCTTATATGTGGTACGACAGTAGATAGGCAGCCAGTGCAAGTCGTTTAGAATTGGAGTAATATGGTCTCCTCTGGAGGCTCCATGTAGGAAGCGTGCTGCGGTATTCATTGCTAGTTGTAACGGGCTTATTGTGCTCTTGGGTAGGCCATGAAGAATCGCATTGGCGTAGTCAAAGTGGGGGGTCACAAGGGCCTGAAATACTGTTCTGAAGTCGCCTGGTTGTAATAGTGGTCGGAGATGTCTCAATGTTCTTATTTTATGGTGAATCTGTCTGATGATGTTGCTGATGTGCGTTTTGAATTCTAGCTGCTGGTCTAATGTGATACCGAGGTATCGGATAGTGGATCTGCTTGTGAGCTCGGCGTCTCTCGTCTTTAGAGCTGGTGGAGGAGAGAAAGATTGATTTCTTGTAGTGAAGAGTACGTCTGTTTTGCTGAAGTTTATTTTGAGGCCTTGTGCATGGAACCAGTCCGTGACAGCCTCAAAGCAATTAATCAGTGAGGAGAAATCCGGCTTGTCAGTCAAGAATGGTATGAAGAGTAGGACATCATCAGCACAGATCAGGCATGAGACGTTGAAGGAGCATATTACTTCACATATGGGCTGCATGTATATGTTGAATAATAAGGCGGAGAGTGAGGAGCCTTGCGGTATGCCATGTTTCTGTTGGAAAGGTTCCGAGGTAGTGGAGTTCGTACGAACCTGCTGCCATCTGTCCGTTAAATCCAATTTGCACCAGCTCAATGCTGGGCCATTGATTCCCTTATCTTGCAGCCGTATCAGAAGTTGATAATGGTTTACGGAATCGAACGCAGCGGCTATGTCCAGGAAAATCAATGCAAAACCTTGTTTGATGTTGTCAGTTCCTGTGATAAGTGTGTTGATTAGAGTGGTTAGGAGGATTTCTACACCATGTGACTCTCGAAAGCCATGTTGGGAGGAGTCAAGGGGAGCCGTGGAGTCGATGTGGTCCTGAACGACCTTCTCGATTAGCTTTGCTAAGAGCGGTATGCTCGATATTGGTCGATAAGATTCTACCTTCTGTGGGTTTAGTTTGGTGTTCTTCAGAAGGGGCTGGATTGATGTCTGCTTGAGGCATGATGGGACTATACCTATGGAGAAGGATAGGTCAATGATCTTGCATAGTATAGGGCTGATTTCCTTATGCAGTGCTCTTATCCAGAATGCTGGACAAGGGTTGTTTGGAGCAGTAGTGGCATTAACGGTAGATATGATGTCCTCAATTTCTGTAGGTGTTGGTGTACTGATAGTGGTGAGTGACTTAAGTTGTGCTGGGTTGCTGCTGGGGCTGGATAGTGTGGCTTTACCAACGTTATTGGTTTTGGCCTGTAGGTAATCTGCATATTCCTGTGGGTGGATCATGGCTAGTTGGGGGGACGAGGGTTCCTTTGTTAGTATTTTTACTATGTTGAAAAGTTCATGGGGTTTATTCAGGGCACGGTTCAGGAGATTTGAGTGATGTTCTCTCATTGTTGCTGATATCGAATCCCGATGTTTCTTAAGGTGGGAGGTGTATGCTGTCAGGTCTGCTGGGGATCGTGTATGTCGCCATTTTCTTTCTAGTTTTCTTAGCAGAAGCAGTGAGGTTCTTAGTTCGGTGGTATACCATTGTGCAGGTTTCCTGGATGCATGCCTGGGGCGGGCAGTTTGGTTTGGGCAGGTTTGCGAGCAAAGGAGCTTAGGCTGTTGTTCCATGAGGCCATGATCCCTTCGAGATGCAGTATTGATGTTAGGTAGGACTTCCTTGATGATTATCTCCTTCTCAAAGGATCTGAAGCATCCGGTGGATGTAGCTGGATTTAAAGTTAGTTTTTTTTGTATGACCACTATCCTGCTGGAGTGGGATTTGGAATTGTATTAGGTTGTGATCAGACATGGGACAGGTGTTATAACTATGTCGTGATTGTATTTTGAGTTCCCATCTGGTTGGGGGTTGAAGATGAGGTCTAGTTTGTTCCCTTTTCGATGGGTGAGGGCATCAACTAATTGTTCATATCCTAAGTTGTTGAATGCTTCGAGAAAGGCATTGGCGTGATTGTCCTGCAGGGCCGGGAGATTGAAATCACCCAGTACCCAGTTTGGCTTACGTATGTTTTTGGGGTTAGACGCTAGATCAATTATAGTTGCAAGGTCTTCAGTGGAAGCAGTTGGGGATCTGTAGATAAGGTTAATAATGGTGCTATGGTTGTTGGCTATGGTTATTACATCAAGATGATCTGAGCTGTTGGAGCTAATTGTTTGATACTGGAGATCTTCTTTTGCGAGAATGAGTGCACCGCCTCCTTTATGGTCTGTTCTGTTGCAGGAGTGTATTGAGAAGTTTGGGGGGATGAGTTGATTGATGAGTACTGAGTCTGAGATGGTGAGCCATGATTCTTTTAATAGCAGGATGTCTAGCTTGAGTTGTGTTATGAGGTCAATAATGGCTGGCCACTTTTTACGGACTAACCGAGCATTTATGAGTGCACATTTTAGGTTGCGTGGGTTCTCGCGCTGCTCCTCTTTGTGTTTTGTGGTATGTTGGAGTGGTATGTGGATTAGGTATGAGTGAGAATTTTGGTGGGGTTCAGTCAGTATGTGTTGTGAGTGGTTGTATTGTCTCCTTCCTTGAGTTTGTACTGTTGGGATCAGGTTATGGGTGGAGGCAGTGGATAGGGTGCCAGTGAGGGAGATGCAGAAGAGGGTTAGAAAGGAAGTGGGCATGTTGAGCTGGTTTAGTGTTTCCTGGTGGTAGGATTTCTTTGGGGATGATATGTATGCTGGTGGGGCTTCCAACCGGGATACGTGTGGTCTGCTTTGTTGTGTGGTAATTAACTGGCGGTTGAGGTGAGGAAACTTGCAACAACACTAGCGTCGGGAATACTGGCAACAATAGTATCAAAAACACTGGTAACAATGACGGCAATATTACTGTCACGAACACAGCAAACTGTTGGCAATAATAGTAGCAAAAGTATAGGCAACAATTGCAGCAAGACTACCAGCAATAATGGGGCTGGAGCAAAAGTATTGTCTGGATACAGGCTTACCAGCTCTTTATGGGCATGTACTTGCAAGACATGGCAAGGGAGCTCTCTGGGTTCTCGGCAGGACTGGCAGAAAAGCCTCTTCAGCAGTTTCAGACTCTGACCTCGGCGGTCAAGGAGTGCTTCAAATTTATCACTCAAGTGGCTTATGACGGCTTCAAGTGGGTGGCCAGAGCAGCCGTGGTGGGCATTAGTGCCCGCCACCAGGCCTGGCTACAGTCCTCCAATTTGCAGCAGTGGGTCCAGAAAAAGCTCTTGGATGTCCCCTGCCTGGGAGAGAATCTCTTTGACAAAGCCATGGCAGACAAAGCTGTAGAACTCGAGGCCGAGTACATGACAAGGACTCGGCTCTCGAAAAAAACTTCCTTGGGCCCCAAGCGTAAGACCCCCAGGAAGAAACCCCTCTTCTCTATGAAGGTACTGGGATTCCACAACTACTAGCAGTACCAGGGCCCCTGAGGACCTGGACAATGACATCACAAGCAGCAAGGTTCAAGCCCCAGGCTGGGCCAAGCCTTTGACTTGCTGGGCATAACCTCTCCCCCTCCAGGAGATCAGCAGCCCACAGAGGGGGACGTCTGACCTACCGGTGGTTGACTATCACCACTGACACCTAGGCACTCCAGATTGTCAGAGAGGGTTACCTCCTCCATCTGGATCAATCTTGAAGGACTAGAAAAACGGACTGCTACTTCTGGAGAGAGATCTGCAATTGTGAGTATATACTTCTGGGAATTTTCTGAAAGGACTTCTTTTTATTAAAGCTAATTAATCTGTGAACCCAGTGTTTTTTGTTAAATCAGTCAGGGCCTAGTAGCAGCAGTTTAAGTTTAAATTTAAAACACAGAAGAGAGCTTTCTGGTTACATTTCAGACCCAGCAGAGAGCTTGTAGTTTAAATTTAATAGTCACTCAGGGCCTAGTATCAGCAAAGTGCTTTTAGTTTAAATTTAAAACACAGAAAAGAGCTTTCTGGTTAAATTTAGAACCCAACAGAGAGCTTGTAGTTTAGACTTCATAATAAGTCAGAGCCTAGCAGCAGCAAAGAGCTGTAATTTAAATCAAATCAGAATATAACTTAGCATAAAAGGCAAAACAGGGTCAGTACTCTTTGAGCAACAAATAAAGTCTTCTAGAGATCTTTACAAAGAGGCCTTCTACCTAGGGGGCAACAGACCTGTGAAACGTTTTCAATAGGTGTTAACACCAGGTGGTAGGTCAAAAGGCCATTTTGAAAGGCTCCTTCTATCCAAGCAAGGACTGTTATTCACCCAGGAAGATGGTCACAGCTTACCTCAGCAGCACAAGCATAAATAGCTCAACCAGAGCTCTGTGATCCTCAGTCTTGAAGGACTAGAAAAAGAGACTGCTGCTTCTGGAGAGAGATCTGCAATTGTCAGTATATACTTCTGGGAATTTTCTGAAAGGACTTCTTTGTATTAAAGCTAATTAATCTGTGAACCAATCGTTTTTTTGTTAAATCAGTCAGGGCCTAGTAGCAGCAGTTTAAGTTTAAATTTAAAACACAGAAGACAGCTTTCTGGTTACATTTCATACCCAGCAGAGAGCTTTTAGTTTAAATTTAATAGTCACTCAGAGCCTAGTATCAGCAAACTACTTTTAGTTTAAATTTAAAACACAGAAGAGAGCTTTCTGGTTAAATTTGGAACCCAGCAGAGAGCTTGTAGTTTAAATTTAATAGTCACTCAGGGCCTAGTATCAGCAAAGTACCTTTAGTTTAAATTTAAAACACAGAAGAGAGCTTTCTGGTTAAATTTAGAACCCAGCAGAGAGCTTGTAATTTAAATTTCATAATAAGTCAGAGCCTAGCAGCAGCAAAGAGCTGTAATTTAAATCAATAATAAGTGTTATTTTCCTCCCTCCCTCCCCAACACCCACCCACCCCTGGGATAATCGTAGCTTTATAGGTACTTACACATCTTAAAGGAAAGTAGGTGCTCTCCGGTGAAGCCCATTATCCAAATCAGTCATACACTAAGGACCTGAGATTAATTAAGCTTCAGGTGAACAAGGTATATTAAACGTAATAGGTACAGTTATATTAGTATAAATATCCATAGCAACCCTTAGTAAATAAAGAACTTAAAGATCTAAACACAAGCTTAAAACTAAGATGCAGACAGCAGTCCAGCAGCGAGATGGGGGCTTTCCAGTCTTTTGCATTGAGTGTCACATGTATGATTTTCTCCCAGTTGGTGAGAGATCTTACGTGTGCAATAGGTGCAAGGAGCTCTTTGCTCTCAGGGAACAAGTCCATTCTCTAGAGGCTAGAGTAGCAGACTTGGAAAACATAAGAAAGACAGAGAGGAACATAGACGAGAGCTACAGGGATATAGTCCTGAAGTCCCACCTCCAGTCTGGCAGCATCCCTGTTGCCATGGAGGAGAGAGGTCATGTGACAGGAGAGCATCACCCTGGTGTGGCAGGAAGTGATCCTGTAACTAGGACCTATCCTCCAGGTGATATAAAACCCTCTCGCACCAAGGACGTTTCTCCAGGGTCATGTGCCCATGAGGGAAGGTTTAGGACAACCGTTATAGTTGGTGATTCGATCATTAGGCATGTGGAGGTGGAGTGGAGGAGTGGCCTAGTGGTTGGGGCAAGGTAGCTCAGGCCAGAAGGTTGGGGGTTCAAATCCCACTAGAGGACAGCAACCTTGGGCCGGAAGGACTGGGGTTTCTAGTCCAACAGGTGCTCCTTGTGGTCTTGGGCAAGCCACTTAACCCTCCATAGCCCATGTTCCCTGTAAAATATTTATCTCCAAGTTATAATGCCCTGTTCAATGTAATTTCCGTTTGTTCAATGTAAACCACACTGATGCAGAATAGCACGGTATATAAGAGAATGCAAATAAATAGATAGCTGGGTGGCTGGTGGACATGAGGATCACCTGGTAACATGCCTGTCTGGTGCGAAGGTAGCAGACCTCAAGCGCCACCTAGATAAGGTCTTAGATAGTGCTGGGGAGGAGTCTGCTGTCTTGGTACATGTTGGTACCAATGACATAGAAAAATGTGGTAGGGAGGTTCTGGAGGCTAAATTTAGGCTTTTAGGTAGGAAGTTAAAATCCAGAACTTCCAGGGTAGCATTCTCCGACATGCTTCCCGTTCCACGCGCAGGACCCAATGTCTCAATGTGTGGATGAGACAATGGTGCAGAGATGAGGGGTTTGGATTTGTTAGGAACTGGGGAACATTCTGGGGAAAGGAGGGGCTCTTCCGAAGGGATGGGCTTCACCTTAACCGGGATGGAACCAGGCTCTTTAAAAAGGAGATAGAGCAGATTTTAAACTAGATAATAGGGGAAAGCTGGCAGTCGCCCAAGAGCGCATGGTTCGGAAGTATGTATCCTTGAAGGATACTGCCAAAAGCAGAGAGGTTTCAAAAAAGAGTAAAGTAGCCCAAATGCTCTTGAGTATGGAACAGACAGAGCTTAAAGATTCCAAATTACCCATGTCTACCAATAGCCAGATTAATATGAATAAAATACAGTCTCTAAAATGCTTGTATGCAAATGCTAGAAGTCTAAAAAATAAGATGGGAGAGAGATTATATAGCACTAAATGAGAGGTTAGATATGATTGGAATATCAGAGACATGGTGGAAGGAGGACAACCAGTGGGACACTGTGATACCTGGGTACAAACTATATCGTAAGGATAGAACTGATCAAATCGGTGGAAGGGCTGCGCTGTATGTTAGAGAGGGCATTGAGTCAGAAAGGATTAAAGTTTTGCAGGAAACAAAATGTGCTTTAGAATCTCTATGGATTGAAATTCCATGTAAAAAGGGTAAAGCGATAGCAGTGGGGGTGTACTATCGACCACCTGGCCAGAATGAACAGATGGATGATGAAATGGATGATGATAAATGACTGCTTCTTGGAGCAGCTGGTTCATGAACCGACCAGAGGGGAAGCCATATTAGACCTAGTCCTTAGTGGAACACCAGATCTAGTGCAAGAGATAAGGGTGTTGGGGCCACTTGGCAATAGTGATCATAGCTTGATCGCTTTTGATTTAATTAGTAGAGGAGGGATAGTAAGGAAATCCACAGTACTAACTTTTAACTTTCAAAAGGCAGACTATGATAAAATAAGGAAAATAGTTAAGAAAAAACTAAAAGGAGCAGATGCAAAGGTTAAAGACTTACATCAAGCTTGGGTGTTGTTGAAAAATACTATCTTGGAAGCCCAGACCAGCTGTATTCCATGCTTTAAAAAAAGTGGAAGGAAGTCCAAAAAACTGCCAGCATGGTTTAAAGGTGAGGTCAAAGAGGCTGTTGCCAAAAAAGCATCTTTCAGGAAATGGAAAAAAGAGCCAAACGACGAAACCTGGAAACAGCACAAGCACTAGCAAGTCAAATGCAAGATATTGATAAGGCACGCAAAGGGAGAATTTGAGAAGAAGCTTGCTGCGGAAGTAAAAATGCAAAATAAAGACTTTTTCAAGTACATTCTTAGCAAAAAACCTGTGAGAGTCAGTTGGTCCATTAGATGATAGAGGGGTTAAAGGGGCACTAAGAGGCAACAAGGCAATAGCGGAGAGACTGAATGAATTCTTTGCTTCGGTCTTTACTGAGGAAGATGTAGGGATGTTACCCATGACTGAAGTGGTTTTTAAAAGTGCGGAAGAATTGAAGGAAAGCACAGTTACTTACCTGTAACAGGTGATCTCCGGAACAGCAGGAATTAGTCTTCACATGTGGGTACGTCGGCGCCGACGGAGCCCGCACGGAAAATGCTCCCCAGCATCCAATCAGAAAGCCTTTGGGAGCATCCCCCACGCCTGCGCGGTGACTTCCCGCCCTTCCAACAGTCTCTCCTCAGTTGGGTTTCATAGCTGAGACAGAAGGAGAGAAGAGGAAGGGAAATAGACAGATACAACTCCTAGGGGAGGCGGGTGGGTTGTGAAGACTAATTCCTGCTGTTCCGGAGATCACCTGTTACAGGTAAGTAACTGTGCTATCTTCAGGAACAAGCAGGAATGAGTCTTCAAATGCGTATCCCAGGACAGGACGGCATTTTCCAACCTGGATCCTCGGCATCCCCCGAGGGATGGGGGTAGGAGTTGAATAGAGCAGAGCTGTAGAGGAACAGCGAAACTAAAGACTACAAGGAAAAAAGTCTTTAGAAGGTATGACAAGCATCATTAAAAAAATTTAATGAACTAGCACAATGCAGAGCTTACCTACTGGATCGTAGGAAGTAGACGGTAGATGCAGTAGCGGAATCTTCAAGGAAACTCCGCAGCAGTGAGGAGAAGTCCCAGACTGGGACGGGCAGGAGACCCAGGTGTCCACCGGGGCAGGAAAAGATCGGCAGGTCCCCAAAGAGAAGCTTTTACGGGAAAGCTGGGACCCGTTCAGGTACAGAGTCATAACAGTGAGGACTAAAAAAGGAAGGCTGGGTAATTTGGCCCAGTCCGGGAGGGAAGAGGGGGTATGGAAAAAAAGCCCCTATTCCCAAGGAGTGAACTCAGGAATACTGAAGGTGCACACTGTCTTCCCTAGATGGCAAGAGATAGGAAGACATTGAGTGTGAAACTGCATGGACAGGGAGATGTATAACAAAAATAGAAGCTGTTGACGCACAGCAGTAATGGTTAGTATAACCCGTCCCAGTTACGGAGCCGTATAATAATAGGCAAGGTGACTGTCTGGACCCCATAAGAAAATTAAAAACCTAAGCACCGACAGTCATGGAGATAGGCATGACATAGGGCGCTATGGACATCTCCCGGTACGCGCCTACCTATATATGTATACGGAAGGCATACATGCCGTAGCATGTGAGGGTATATATGCCTAGACAAGGGTGATATATACATATACCTACGGGGTGGATAGGTATAGATATACAGCAGAGACAGGGTGGGTATGCCACCCAGGCGCAAAAACAGGCATGCACATACAGACATGAAATACGCTTAAGAAGACATGCCTGCCACTGAGCCACAGAAAAACCTTCACACGGGGGATGTGATGGTCCAATTACAGGGGTGAACCCACCTGAAGAAATATAGAGACTCCATTTCTGTGGAGCAGGGGTATATTCCGGTCAGAATGGGAACTTCGTGGACATTCACGCAGAGAAACTTGTCTCTTGTAAAGAAAAACCCCCGCAGAGACCAAGGTCAATGCTCTGTGGCAAGGGCCCATAATAGAAGCTTCTCCGAAGAATGCGGAGGGCATTGTGCGGGAGAATTATAAGATAAAACTGACAGCAACTGAACAAAAACAATAGAGGGGATTCTCCTGTATGAGAACAGAGAGAAAACAGGCAAGGTAGCGGAGATACCGTCCCTGCCAGAGGAGTTGTTCAGAATATGCATTGAAGGAAGACAACCAGACTACGCTGGAAGGAAAAGAAGGATTTCAGCATGGCACCAACTCAAGCAGGGGAAACCCATGAAGAGAGGGAGTAGGAAAGTGACCCACCATGTGGTAAATCCGCTGAAGGACAGAGTCCAGGTGGGGGACAGAAACTATCCTGGGATAGTTGTAACCTCCCTTCATGGTAGAAGAATGGGAGAAGTCTGTGGCCCATGGAGAAAGTATCCCAAGGGCATAGCATATTGGAAAAGAAAAAAACCCAGCGCGGGGTTTGAGGAAGAGACTTCCGCAGAGAAGAAGTTAACTGTATGGTGCACCATGCCGGAACCTATGGGCGCTGGTATGGGTAGACAGGTTTGAGCCTGGAGACTTCAGACTAGGACGAGGCGTCCCTTGCTCAGGTACACCGGGGGAATGGGCAGAAGGGTGAACCCTCCTCCTCTTCGGGAGAGAAGGGTTTGTAGGATATTTCCCACGTCCCGGGGAAAAAGGAGGCTTGGGATGGTTTCCATAGCCAGGGAAGTCAGTGGAGCAGCGAGCAATCTGACGTAAAGCCTCCCTACTGAAGAGAGTTTCTCCAGTACAAGGAGAGTTACCCAGTGTATGTTGTGCCCATCTGCTCAAGCCTGAAGCTTGCAGCCACGCAGTACGACGTGCTCCAATGGCAATAGCCGAGGATCTGCTAACAGACTCAAAAGAGTCTAGGGAAGCACGGGAAAGAAACCAAGAGATGTTCCTGCTATGATTAAGAAGCAAGGAATAGTCAGAGGCCTTAGGTTCTGACAAGAAGGGAGACAGCAGAGATAATTTCTCTGTGACCTCCTGAAGTGTTAGACTCATATAAAAAATATATGAAATGATTCTGGAAGCCAACATAGAAGTTTGGAAGGTTTGACGTCCAAAGGCATTGAGTGCTTTAGATGCACGACCTGGCGGATAAGAAGAGTGTTTCTTCTTACTCCTGACCTTCCTCATCGCTGATTCCACTACAAGGGAATGATGCGGAAGCTGGTTGTTCTGAAACCCTGGAGAGGGAGGCACCTGATACAGAACATTCATGGCCGTAGAAGGCGCAGGAACCTTCAAAGGTGATTCCCAAATCCTCAGAAGGTGGTCCTGCAAGGAATGATGTAAAGGAAGCATGATGGTCCCCTTTTCGGCAGAATCTTGGGTAAGGGTAGGGCCAGGAATAGGAATGGCAAGAAAAGATGACATGTCAAGGAGAAATTCCTGAAACGAAGGATCTCCCAGAGGAGTTATTCCCGGGTCGGCCGAGGCAGAATGAGGGTCGTGAACACCAGAAGACCCACGGGGCTGGTGCAGAGAAAGAATTCTGCCCTATGGGGGACGGTACTGACAGCTCCGATTCGAGGCAGTCAGTACTGCATCATCGGCACCCGGTATCGATTCCAAACTAGGCATAGAAAGGATCGATGGCACCGATGGAACTGCAGGAATCGGCATCGATACCGATGCCGGCATCAGTGCCATCTGAGCAGGTAACGAAGGTTGCCGAAGCGGCACCGAGGTAACCAGAGAGCATTGGAGATTATCCTCGGTACTGCGTAGTCGGAAACGACCTGGACCGGTTCCCCACCGCGTCGGAATCGAGTCGTCTAGACTAGATATCGATTCTAGACTGGGCATCGAAGAGAGCGAGGCTGTCGGTGCATGCCGAGAAGACACCGACGTCGGAGGTGGCATCGGTGATGCCGCAACCAAGCCATCTAGACTGCATATTGATTCTAGACTGGGCATCGAAGCGAGCGGGGCTATCGATGCACGCCTAGAAGGCACCGACATTGGTGGTGGTACCGGCAATGCCCCCACATGAGAGATGATCGGGATCGAATCGGTCAGTGCTGAAGGCACCGCGGACGTCCGAAGATGATGCCCCGGGACGAGAGGAACACTCGACACCGGCGCCGACGCATTGGTACCGCTTGAAGCCGGTACCCCCCTCAAGCATGGCGAAGAGAGAGGGACGTCCCTCTGGGGCGTATCGATCGGCTCCGACCAGGAAACCCGATGGCGAACCCCGGTGAAGAGTGAGACACCCAACACCGATGCCGATGCCGGGGCATCTGTAGCGCTCGAAGCCGGCACCCACCCCGCGGCTGGCCTGGATACAGGCAAGCTAGCCTGGTCCGTGTCGATCGGTCCCGAAGGTACCGGGGGTTCCAGATGACGATCTCTAGCGGAGAGCGGAGCACTCGACACTCGTGCCGATGCCGGGGGGCCGGCACCGCTCGAGGACGGCACCACCCCCACGCAAGGCTGGGAGGCCGAAGAGCCAGCCCGGGTCGGATCAAACGGTCCCGGGGTTACCGAGGACACCAGACGATGACCCCCGGTGAAGAGTGGAGCACTCAACACCGGTGCCGATTCCGGGGAAGCGGTACCGCGCGAAGCCAGACCGCAATCCCTGGTGGCGAGTGGGACACTCGACATCGGGGCCGATGCCGGGGGAGCGGAACCGCTCGAAGACGGTACCAACCCCGCGCATGGCTGGGATGCAGGAAAGCCAGTCTGGATCGAACCGGTCGGCCCCGAAGGTACAGAGGACACCAGACGACCATCCTCGGTGAAGAGTGGGGCACTCGACACCGGTGCTGATGCCGGGGGAGCGGTACCGCTCGAAGCCAGACCGCAATCCCTGGCGGCGAGTGGAACACTCGACGTCGAAGCCGATACCGGGGGAGCGGAACCGCTCGAAGCTGGTACCAATCCCGCGCATGGCTGGGATGCAGGAAAGCCAGTCTGGGTCGAATCGATTGGCCCCGAAGGCACCGAGGACACCAGCTGACGATCCTTGGTGAGGAGTGGAGCACTCGACACCGGTGCCGATGCCGATGCCGGGGAATCGGTACCGCCCGAAGCGGATACCACCCCCGAGCATGGCTCAGGTATGTTCTGTGAGGAGTGAACCCCAGGAACAACCTGAAACCCCGTAAATGCTTTGGAGCCCGAGGACTCCCGCTGGGGTCTTATCGCCAATGTGGTCTTGAGGGCAAGGCCAGAGCCATCATCATGCTGGGCATGAGACTTGCCCTTCAAGGATCGGCTAGTCTTAACAGACTGTTTGTGGGTTACCTGATCCTGGAGGGAAGAATAAACCGAGGACCTCACCCGAGGAGGAAAAACGGCATCGAGGGATACCCGAAAAAGAGAAGGTCTTCTCCCGATGCTAAGGCTCCGTGGACCCGGGGAAAAAGGGTCAGGGCCCAAACAGGATAGACACCAGGCCTTGGAGTCTAAAAAGAAAACCAAGTCTCCACAGTGAGGGCACTTCAAAGGGGAAGAAGGCTCCATGTGGAACAAAAAAAAAGGCCTAGTAGGCCTCAAAAGTTAAAAAAAAAAGAAAAAACTGACGAGGGAATTATTTTTCAATGGAAAGAGAAGAATGAAGCATCGGTGGAACCGGTATCGACGGGGAAGACCGCCGCGACCGCACAAAACAAGAAAAAATTAAGGATATAAAGAAAAAGGTTTCTGCGGTAACAGGAGGTACGTCCTGTTGGCTCCGCGGAAAAACGAAAACTGAGGAGAGACTGTTGGAAGGGCGGAAAGTCACCGCACAGGCGCGGGGGATGCTCCCAAAGGCTTTCCTGATTGGATGCTGGGGAGCCTTTTCCGTGCGGGCTCCGTCGGCGCCGACGTACCCACATGTGAAGACTCATTCCTGCTTGTTCCTGGAGATATATCGATACATCGGGAAGATGTATTATAACTATTGGATAAACTGAAGAGTAGCAAATCACCTGGGTCTGATGGTATACATCCAAGGGTGTTGAAAGAACTGAAATATGAGATTGCAGACCTGCTATTAGTAATCTGTGAATTTTCATTAAAATCATCTGTAATACCTGAAGACTGGAGGATCGCCAATGTAACACCAATTTTTAATCCTTCCATCCCCTTCACCATTTTGGTGGCTCTTCTCTGAACCTTTTCTAATAACTCTATATCCTTTTTAAGATACGGCGACCAGAATTGCACACAATATTCAAGGTGCGGTCTCACCATGGAACGATATAGAGGCATTATAATATCCTTTGTTTTATTTTCCATTCCTTTCCTTATCATATCTAGCATTCTATTTGCTCTCTTGGCCGCCGCTGCACACTGGGCCGAGGGTTTTAACATGGTATCCACAATGACGCCTAAATCTTTTTCCTGGGTGGTGGTTCCTAATGTGGAACCTTGCATCGTGTAACCATAGTTTGGGTTGTTCTTCCCTAGGTGCATAACCTTGCACTTGTCCACATTAAATTTCATCTGCCATTTTAATGCCCAGTCTTCCAATTTATCAAGATCCTCTTGCAATTTTCCACAATCCTCTTGGGTTTTAACAACTTTAAATAGTTTTGTGTCATCTGCAAATTTGATAACCTCACTCGTTATTCCACTTTCCAGGTCATTTATGAATATGTCAAAAAGCAGCGGACCCAGCACAGATCCCTGGGGTACACCACTATTCACCTTTCTCCATTGGGAAAATTGGCCATTTAGCCCTACCCTCTGCTTTCTATCTTTTAACCAGTTCCTGATCCACAATAGTACACTGCCTCCTATCCCATGACTCTTTAGTTTTGCCAAAAGTCTCTCATGAGGGACCTTGTCAAAGGCTTTCTGAAAGTCCAGATACACAATATCAACCGACTCACCTTTGTCCACCTGATTATTCACTCCTTCAAAAAAACATAACAGATTAGTAAGACAAGATCTTCCTTGTCTAAAGCCATGTTGGCTGTCTCTCATTAGTTCATGACTATCTACGTGCTGAGTAATTTTATTCTTTATGATGGTTTCTATCATTTTTCCCGGTATTGACGTCAGGCTCACCGGTCTGTAGTTTCCCGGATCAAGCTACAGGGTAAACTATTTAAGACTAATAAAAGAAAATATTTTTTCACTCAACGTGTAATCAAACTCTGGAATTTGTTACCGGAGAATGTAGTAAAGGCTGTTAGTGTAGCTGGGTTTAAAAACGGTTTGGACATGTTCCTGGAGAAATGGTCCATAAACCATTATTAAGAAGGGACCCAGGATATCAGTGCTTGACCCAATACGAGCATTGTGGAACCTGTGTCTTTTGGGGAAGCTGCTAGGTACGTATGACCTAGATTGGCCACTGTTGGAAATAGGATACTGGGCTTGATGGACCTTGGTCTGACCCAGTATGGCATATCTTATGTTCTTATGTAGACGCCCCTCCATTCTTCCCAGGAGAGTTCCCCAGAACTCCCCTGCATCAGGTCCTGCTGCTGCAGAAACTCACAGGTCTTCTCAAAGTCACGGCTGTGGAAACAGTGCCCCAGCAACAACGGGGCAGGGAGTTCTACTCTAGGTATTTCTTCATCCACAAAAGGACAGGAGGCCTTAGGCCCATTCTAGACCTGAGAGACCTAAACAAGTTCCTGTTGCGGGAGAAATTGAAGATGCTCTCCCTTTGAACCTCGCTGCCATACCTCCAGCAGGGAGACTGGCTATGCTCCTTGGACCTAAAGGATGCCTATACCCACATCCTCATCCATCCCAGGCATAGACAGTACCTCAGGTTCATGGTCAGGATCGACCACTACCAGTTCAGGGTATTACCCTTTGGGTTCGCCTCCGCATCCAGTGCCTGGAACTCTTTGAGGCCTAACTATGCCTCCAAGGAGCCTTCTTCTTCCCCTACCTAGATGACTAGCTCATCAAAGGAGACACAGCTACTGATGTGTAAGAGGCCACAAGCTGCATCATCGATGTCCTGCAATACCGTAATAAACCACCCCAAGTCCCAGCTCATCCCAACACAGAGCTTGGAGTTCATTGGCGCGCACCTGCATACCCTCCAGGTGAAGACCTTCCTACCCAGTGACAGGGTCGGATGGGCTCATGGCTCTGGCCGCAAAAGTGCAAGGCAGATGCTCCATGCCAGCATGCAGCATGCTCCTCCTGTTCACCACATGGCCTCAACGGTACACGTAACACCAAATGCCTAACTTCACATGAGAGCAGCTCAGTGCTGCCTCAGGTCTCAGTGGACCCAGGCCACCGGCTGCCTCCGGGACAAGGTCTATGTGACCCACTCTCCGGCTGAGTTGCTCTGCTGGTGGCAAACAATGCAACACCTGAGGGCAGTCATACTTTTCCAGTCCTCCACTCCTCAGCAGGTCCTCTCCACGGACTCCTCATTGCTGGGTTGGGGAGCCCATTGTGGGAGCTACTGCACACAGAGCACCTGGTCCGGGGCAGAACCGCACCAACAGATCAACTTCCTGGAGCTTAGGACCATATTCCTGGCACTTAAGGCCTTCTGCCATCTCCAATACCAGCCAGTGCTCATCCAGATAGACAGCCAAGTGGCGATGTTCTACTTGAACAAAACAGGAAGGCATAGGCTCCTGCACCCTCTGCCAGGAGGCAATAGCCCTCTGCTCATTCACAATCAGCCAGGGGACACTCCTGAAAGTGGTCTACCTGCCAGACCAAGACAATGTCCTTGTGGACAGTCTAAGCATCCGCACGAATGGCGGCCAAACTCCAGAGTAGCCCACAGGCTATTCCAGCTCTGGGGGATCCTCCAGAAGGACTTCTTTGCTAGCTTGGCCAATGCCCAGCTGACCCGCTTTTGTTCCTACCAACCTCACCAATCCCAGGTAGCGGCAGATGCTTTTCTCATCTCATGGTCGGAAGGCCTTCAGTACACTTTCCCAGCCACGCCACTGATCGCCAAGACCCTATTCAAGGCCCTTTGGGACATGGCATTACTAATCCTGGTAGCCCCCTGATGGCCCAGGCTGCTGTGGTTCCCACGGATGCTCTGTCTAGCGACAGAATCCCAGTCCCTCTTGGGAACTCCCCGGGGTTGCTGACTCAGGAGGGCGGCTCCCGCCTACACCCCAACCTGGGGTCTCTGACGTTAACAGCGTGGCTGCTGAACAGGTAGCCTTGGCTCCTTCTAACCTCTCACTAAAGGTGAAGGAGGTCCTGCTGGCCTCCCGCAAGCCTTCCACAAGATATGCTTACTTCTTCAAGTGGCGGAGATTCTTTGCGTGGTGCTTGAAGACCTTTCACAAGATGTGCTTATGCCTTCAAGTGGCGGAGATTCTCTTTGTGGTGCTCAGAGAAACGGGCAGACCCCTTCTCCTTCACAGTGCAGCTAGTCCTGTAATACCTGCTGTACCTCTCTCATGCCAGACTCAAATCCAACTCAGTCAGAGTGTACCTGTGTGCCCTTTCAGTACACCTCTCTCGGCTTAGCCCATTGTCATCCACTTCCTATGAGACTTACTGCTCTCCAAGCACCCAATCCGCCTGCCCCCAGTGGAATGGGACCTTAATATAGTGCTGCCGCCTTTTGAACCCCTAGCCAACTGCCATCTGCAGTACCTTTCCTGGAAGGTCGCCTTCCTGGTAGCGCTCACTTCCACTCACAGGGTCAGCAAACTCCAGGCTCTGATGACAGAGCTACCATATACAAGATTCCATAAGAACAGGGTCATGCTTTGCATGCACTCCGAATTTCTGCCGAAGGAATCTCCTCCTTCCACCTCAATCAGGAGGTGGTGCTCCCTACCTTCCCACGGCCTCACACCAGCAATGCAAAGGTTATACTTCATACTCTGGACTGTAAGAAGGCCCTGTCCTTCTACCTGCAGTGTACCCAGGGCCACTGCAGAGCCTCCCAGCTTTCATCTCCTATCACCCCAGCTGGCTGGGGGAGGCTCTGACCAAGTGGACCCTGTCCACCTGGGTCACGGACTGCATTGCCCTCGCCCACAAACAGGCTGAGTTTCCGCTAGAGCGCCGGGTCACATCTCACAGTGTCAGGGCTATGGCGACCTCGGTTGCAAACTTGCGCTCCGTCCCGATGACAGACATCTGCTGGGCTTCCACCTGGGCTTCAGTCCACAGCTCACTACTGCCTGGAGAGGGAGTCCCGATAGGACACTGCCTTCGGCCAGGCCGTACTCCATAATGTTTTCAGAGTTTAGGCAACTCCGACCCTCCAACCTGTTCAGGCTACCGGAGTGATGGTTCTCTCTGGACACTGGGGTCCTTTCAGAGTCTGTCCTTCGGACTCATGGCTGCTACTCACAGCTTGACCGTGTTTTTTCTACAGGTTCTCGATAGCCCTATAACTAGGGAGTCCCATATGTGAGGACTAACTTCCTGCTTGTTCCTGGAGAAAGCATAGTTACTCACCTATAACAGGTGTTCTTCAGTGACAGCAGGAATCAATCCTCTCAACCCTCCCTCCTCCCCGTGGAGTTGCCTTAACTATACCAATTTGTGTTTTGCTGTCTTAACTGTGTTATATGACTGAGCAAGATTTATTATTTATTTTATTTATTTATTTACATTCTCTTATATACCGCGCTATTCTGCATCAGTGTGGTTTACATTGAACAAACTGAAATTACATTGAACAGGGCATTATAACTTGGAGATAACTATTTTACAGGGAACATGGGCTATGGAGGGTTAAGTGGCTTGCCCAAGACCACAAGGAGCACCTGTGGGACTAGAAACCCCATTCCTTCCGGCCCAAGGTTGCTGTCCTCTAGTGGGATTTGAACCCCCGACCTTCCGGCCTGAAGTACCTTGCCCCAACCACTAGGCCACTCCTCCACGATGGCACCCTTGGGCAGGAAGGGGACCACACATGCATGGTGGCATCTCCCAAAGGCCTTCTTTGAAAGCTGGGGAGATTCTTCTGCGCGGGCTCTGTCGGCACCGATGTCACCCGTATGTGAGGACTGATTCCTGCTGTCCCTGGAGAACACCTGTTACAGGTGGGTAATTACACTATCCCTCCTATGCTTGGAGCCAGTCCATCACTGCACTTTCAGGCCTGTGTACCTGCCCAGACAGGACAATGTTTTAGCGGACCACCTGAGCCGGGTTCTCCAGTCCCACGAGTGGCATCTCAACCTATGGAAGGCCAACCAACTTTTCCAGCGGTGGGGACTTCCCATGCTGGATCTCTTTGTCAGCCTGCCCAATGCTCAGCTGACCCATTTCTGCTCCAGACCCGATGTGTTTCTCATTCCATGGACAGAAGGATTCCTTTATGCCTTTCCTCCTGTGCCACTCATTGCCAAGTCCTCTTCAAGGTCCAGTTCAATCAGGCCACCCTGATCCTCATAGCATCCCGGTGGCTCTGGCAGCCCTGGTTCCCACTGCTCCTCAGTCTGTCTCTGATGCCCCCAGTATTCCCGGGGAAGGCCCCTGACCTGCTCTTGCAGGAGGCACGCTCTCTCCTGCACTCCAACCTGGGGTCCCTGGCCCTGATGGCCTGGCTGCTGAAAGGGTAGCCCTGGCCCATTTCGACTTGCCCAGAGAGGTGGAGGAAGTCTTTATCTTTATTTAGATTCTTGATATACCACCCAGGCAGAGAAGCATCTGAGCAGTTTACAGACATAATTGCCTGTAAGAAAAGAACAGAAAAGAACGCCATGGTTAGACAGGACAGTGGAAAGAGAGACTAAAAGTTGAGGGAGGGAAGAGAAAGGAGAGGGGAGGGAGGGGAGGGAGAGAAGGAGACCTCAGGTTATGGCAGAGGAAGAGAGGAGTCACATGAGGAGGGATGGGATGCATCAGACTGAGACTAAGGGAGAGGGAGATCAAAGGCAGTATGGAAGAGATGAATTTTCAACATATTCTGGGGAATGAGTTTTCCATCCATAGGGAGGTAGACAAGGAGTTCCAGAGTGCAGGTCCCAAGAAGAAAAAGGCAGAATTTCGGGTCAGTTCAAGATGAGCATGTGAGGCCAGAGGAAGTACTACAGACGTCGTGCAAAGACTTCACTCAGTGGGCGTATGCCTTCAAGTGGCACCGCTTCTCGGTTTGATGTGTGGAAAGAGGTGCCAACCCCTTCTCCTGTTCCGTCCAGCTGGTGCTGCAGTACCTGCTGCACCTCTCTCTAATACTGACTTGAAATCTAACTCCATCAGAGTTCATCTCAATGCGCTCTCGGCGCACTGCCACCTCATCGAGGGGAAGCCCCTCTCCACCCAGCCTCTTGTGGCTCACTTCCAGAGGGGTCTTCTGCTCTCTCGACCTCTCATTTGTCTGCCAGTGGCATCATGGGATCTCATTGTGGTCCACTCCACCCTTTGAGCCATTGGTTTTCTCCCACCTCAAGTATCTGTCCTGGTAGGCGGTCTTCCTCGTGGCACAGAGGGTCAGTGAGCTCCAAGCATTGGTGGCTCATGACCCCTTTACCAGGTTTCACAGGTGCTCCAGATGCACCTTAAATTCATCCCGAAAGTGGTCTCTCTGTTCCACCTCAACCAGGAGGTGGTTCTCCCCACCTTTTTATTTAAATTTAATTTTCAATCAATACTTACAAAGCAAATTATAAGAAACTTAGTATAATACATTATTTATCAAGAAATAAACAATGGCATCAAATTACCAAGAAATACAACCACTATCTCAAAGCCCACATAATGGGGAGAAAAAGAAAAAGGACATTATAAATCAAAGGAAAAGTAAAGCATAAGCTCTAAATACGCAGCCATTAACCTATACTCACCAAACCTCACCCAACAATCTCATGTTTCTCTCTATCAGCCAAGAAGACCTCCAATTGTAAAGGATCCATAACTACATACTTAGAGCCCTGTAACGTAATTAAACACTTACAGGGATAGCGGACAAAAAACATAGCCCCAAGCAGGGGCAGCTCTATAATGAGACCGAGTGAGGAGGTGGCCTCAGATAGCAACTTTTTGGGGGCGGCAAATAATGTGGCCAAAAAGACCGTCTCACTCGGCCTTCAAAATTGAAACAAAAAAAAAGGACAGGAAGAGCTGCTGTCGCTGCTTCTCGGCAGCGGCACAATCAATCGCCCCGCGGCTCCCCTGTTGCCCCAGAAGAGCCCCACCAACGCCCCATCTCAACTTTGCAGAGCCACGAGAAGGAACAATGTTTCTCTCCTTTCCCACAGCTCTGTTAAAGTTGAGCCCGCTGATGCTGAGGGTAAACAAGACATTTCCTGTCTCGCACAAGACAGAAAATGCTCCCAACCGTCAGCGCGCCGGCGGGATGAACTTTAACAGAGCCACAAGAAAGGAGAGAAACACTGTTCCTTCTTGAGGCTCTGCAAAGGTGAGCCTGTCAGGCAATGGCAGGGCTCTTCCCCGGGGGGACTTGGAATGGAAATCAGCTGAGAGGTCTAGTAATGGGCTGGACTGGGCTGAGTTGGGCTGGGCTGGGCTTGGGGGGGGGGGTTAGAACTGTAAATAGCCTGATTGAGGGGGTTAGGGCTTAAAATGGGCTGATGGGAAGGACTAGAACTGGAAATGGGTGCTTAAGGGAGGCTAGGACTGGAAATGGTCTAATCGGAGGAGTTAGGACTGGAAATGGGCTGATGGAGGGCTAGCTCTGGAAATGAGCTAGGACTGGAAATGGACTGATTGGGGGGGGGGAGCTAGCACTGGAAATGGGCTGATGGGGGGCTAGGACTGGAATGGGCTGATGGGGGAGGGGAGGAGAGTGCTGTTGGCCCTGGAAGAAAAATAGGGGCTAGGACTACAAATGGGCTAATGTGGGGGGATGGGAGAATAGGACTGGAAGGGAGTGGATGCTGAGAGGGTCTGCAAGGGGAAGAAAGGGGCAGGAAAGGAGCTGACACAGAGGAGGGGAGAGGTGGGGGCAGGAAGGGAGCTGACATGGAGGAAGGAGGGGGCTGGAAGAGAGCTGACACCTGGGGATGGTACTGAAGAGGGGTTGGAAGGGAGCTGACACTTGGGGATGGGACTGGTAGATGGCTGGGTAATGGGGAGGAGGCTGGAAGGGAGGGGGCACTGGGGCTGGAAGGGAGCTGATATGTGGGGATGGCACTGGATGGGGGATGGACAGAGGGTAGGGTGACTGGAAGGGAGCTGATGGGGGGGGGGGGTGGCACTGAGAGTGGAAATGAGCTGATACCTGCGATGGTATTTGGACTAGAAGGGGGTGGACAGTGGGGAAAGAGGGGAACTGGAAGGGAATGGACACCAGAGGCATTCCTGGGAATGCAAGGTGGTTGACTTTGGAAAGTACTGGGAGGGGAGGACTGGAAAGGGGGCTGATACTGGGGAAGGTTTCTGGGACTGGAAATAGGCTGATGGAAGGATGTGAAGAAAACAAAACAAAAGAAGAGATAAGAAATGGCAGATGGACTACAGACCATAGAAAGAGAACTAAGAGAAGACAGGAAAGCAGAAGCCTCAGATCAGGACCAGTATGATTAGAAAATAAAATGGTCAGACAACAAAGGTAGAAAAATAATTTTATTTTAATTTTAGTGAATGGACTTTGTGCTATCTTTATATTTTACACATTATGGGGAACTGCATCTCTTATTTATCTGATGTTGCACTGCAAGCGGAGTTTGGCTTCTTGGAGTTTCAGTTTAATTTTTGTCTACATATTTTTATTTTAGGTTGTCGTCATTTATTCTGTACTTGGTGAGGGTCTGGGTTCTGAATTTTGGAAGTTTATGTGTAAGTGGCTTTTCATTAATCAAATTTAGGGGTATGTTTACTAAACTGTGGTAATGTCATTCACGGTAGATTCCGCGGTAAAGGTAGCGATGCCCATATAAAGGCATGGGGGTTGCATCGTTGCAGCAAGCTGACAGCTAACGCGCGTTACAAAGCGCCTTAGACTAACGAGCATTACAAGGCGCCTTCTTAAGCGCCTTGTAAGGCGCCTATTAAGGTGCCTTAGAAGGTGCCCTGTAAGGTGCCTTATAAGGTGCCATGTAAGGTGCCCAGTAAGGTGCTCTGTAGGGTGCCTTATAAGATGCCTAGTAAGGTGCCCTGTAAGGTGCCTTAGAAGGTGCCTAGTAAGGTGCCTTAGAAGGTGCCATGTAAGGTGCCATGTAAGGTGCCCAGTAAGGTGCCTTAGAAGGTGCCATGTAAGGTGCCTCATAAGGCGCCCTATAAGGCCTCCTAGGCTAAGCGCCATATTAGGCACCCTTGGACAAGGCATCGCAGAAGGCACCCTGGGCTATGGAAAAATAGGTTAAGGTGGCCTAACAAGGGTATGGTGTCCTAGGTTAGTGTGCCCTAGGGACTGCAAGGTGCCTCAGGATGACATGCATGACCTGTGCGGAACAGAGACAGATGTAGCCCTAACACTAGATAGAGCACTCAGGAAAGGCAATGAACAGGTGAGTGAAGGAGGGAGAAGTGGGAGCCGCTGGACCTACCATATCTGTGGGCATCCCATGTGCCTGCCAGTACTGATGACAAACATGGTGGGGCAGCTGTACCACAGCACAGGGTGTTGGCAATGTAAAGTACCAGAAAAACAGTTGGTGGCAGACAATGGGAATACATGTCCCCCAGTGGAGGCAGAGGGGGCAGGATAGTTACAATGAAGGGTGGACAGAGGAGTGGTAGTGCCATGCAGATCAGGCACAGGCGAGGCAAGCATGAAGAGGCACAATGCAGGAAAGGGTATGACATGGGGTGGCAGCCTGCACTGGCAGACAGGACTCCACACAGCTGGCAGACGCAGATAGACGGACCGAGGGAATGTTGGCAGTTGTGGCGAGGGTATTATGGGCTGGAAGCGCAGATCTGCAAAAATATGACCTCTACGGGCATGTACACTATTTGAGTAGGACAGGCATGAGAGGAGGGAACAATGAGGAACTGAACCAATGAACACTGCCAAGAATGGCAATGTATTAACCAGTAGGCTATACCTCCATGGTGTATGTCACAGTAATGTCTGGGTACAGAAGGCCTGCAGGTCACCGCACAAATTGTCTGCTCTGAGTGCCAAGATAGGGTAACCCCACCATACCCATGATGCAATGCACATGCTGAATAGCAGTCTACAGCTGATCACCAAATGGGGTCTGCACCTCTCCGGTACCTCAGCTGGGAAAGACGAACTGACAGTGTGTGATACTGGCACAGAGTAGCTACAGACCATGCCATTGTGCAGGTTCTGTGTTCACCCTGAGCGATAGGATGGGTGCCCAGCACTAGGTCCGCAGTACATGTGGTGCTAGAGATAGGTCCTGCTGTGCATCCCCATCACTACCAGTGTGTGACAGGTGTTCCGTGCAGTGCAGCCGAAGGTAATACAGTGGTCAGCACTATCCTGCAGTCACATGTGGCCCTATTGGACCAGATACCAGCCAGATTAGTGGGTACCCCGTGTGAGGATCTGGCTGACATGGGCAGCTGTTATCAGGGCAGAGGAGTTCCTAGAATTGCATGAGGTGTGTGTAGCAGTGGCTGTATAGGTCACAGTGGTATACACTACATACCCCAAAGGGCCCACATCACCTTTTGTAGGTAAAGAACAGTGCCCCCCGCCCCAGGGAAGCAACCTCCATCCTGTTTGTAAGAGACAGCCCTCCAGGGTTGGTTGGCCAGAGCCATACCTATGACTGGGACAGTGGCAGACCAGCAGCAATGCTGGGGTTAGGTCTGGAAACCCCAAGTGCCTCCCACCACTGTCTGCCAGTCACCAGCAGACAGCACAGTCAGACTGTACCTTAAAGGTGTTCTGACCATGCACAGTCTAACTACAGACAGTCCACCAGGAACTATGTGCAGCAAGCAGGCATCTCAGTAATTGGGAATACAAATATATCACTAGAGACAAATAGTGTAAAGCGCTATGTGGGAACCTAGACCTGCCATGGTCACTGCTCGTTCAGAGTGAGTGCCCTCCCAGCATGCCATGCTGTGGCCACCCTGTCCATGCAGGTGGTGGTCAGGCACTACAGTGTCCTAGCCATTGCCCTACACCCTGTGAAGATGCATCCTGGCCAATCTGCCTGGTACGGGCCATATCCAGAATACCTTGCTCCTCATTATGCATCTAATCAGGCTAACGCTGGTAACAGTGGGACATTTTGGGCCCAGTGAAGGGTGGACAGCCACAGAACAATGGATAGACATACACACACGCTCACTGCTTTTGCAGCATTATACAAAGATAGGGGTGGTTGGCAGCCCTGCCCGCCACACTAGTCCTGAGCACAGTGCCGACATTGCTAAACTGTGCAGGGGATAGTAGTAATGCTTTGGTGATAACATCATCCCAATGCTGGGGCCAACGGCCTGACCCGCCATGCATCATTGGATTGTGGAGCCTGTGTGAGTGGGTGTTTGCACCCCTGTTCGCCGCTGCTTTGGGCTTTGCACATGTTGCTGTTGTATCTGCATTGTAGGGTAAAATATAGGGACATGCTCTGCAGGAACCACAGTTGGGACTTGCACCTGTGGCCCTCTGCTCCTGGACATACTGGCTGGGTGTACTGCACCACACTGTTGCCACAGATGCATGGTAGTCCCTGTGGCTACCTGCACTTTTCCTCAGCCAGACCTTTTATGTTGCACTGCACACCACGTACTGATGCAGAGCATGGCCTAGGTCCACTGCAGGGAGGTGGCACTGCCCCCTCCAGTACGGGCACACGCCCCCTGCCAAGCTGACGTGGCCATTTGCTGTAGTGCTGGTAGTGCACAGTGCTGGTAGTGTGCAGTCCCAGGCCATCCACAGTGTAGGTAGGCGCCCGCCTAGGGAGCAGGTTCCGGGGTGGGGGGCATACATGGACATCCTCACATCCCCCATCACTGCCTACCACTATTATGTCCCCTCCACATGGGAGCGGGATGACTGGGGGGATGTCAGGTCTGTGCCCTAGCGACTACTGGCTAGGGTGGACCAGGTAGATATTGGTGGATTGTGTTTGGCCTTGGTTAACTGCTGTCTTACTGATCTCCGGTGTCTATGTTCCTATGTGCCACCTAGGCGCCCGCCTGGTGTACCCTGTGCCCCAGCTGCCCATGCTACATGTCCCGCCTGCGGCCCCCCTATGCCCCATTTGCACCATTGCCATAGTGGCCATTCAAACTTTGGCACTATGGTATTGCTGTACATTGAGCACTACTATCAGTTTTTGGGCTCCCTGCCTGGGCTGTACATTGCTGACACGTAAATGGTTTCTCTCTCCTGCATATGTGCATCTAATGGCAGGTTTTTAATCGTGTTAGGATTCAGCTCTTCAGATCAGCGCGTTAGTGTGAATGGAGCCTATCCCCGCCCACACTCCGCCCATTGACCCCTTCTCTCCGCCCTCTCTCCACCTTCTGCGGTGTTTACCGCGCCGCGGAACGTCAACGCTCGTTAACGTTACGTAACGCGCATTATGTAACGTTAACGATCGTTAACGTTGCATAACACGCGTTATGTAACGTTACCGCAGTTTAGTAAACATACCCCTTAATGTTTTATTATTATGTTTGCTTTATTGTAACATCTGTTATACTAAATTGCATGTGTAGGTTTAGATGCCACCTAGGATTTTAGATAGGTGGCATATACATTTAAAAATAAAGTATACTAAATTTATGCACATGATGCCGCAGTGAGTATCCACACATAGTCCTGCATCACTGAGAGACAGAGGAAAGCAGAAACCTCAGATTGGGACCTACATGATCAGGGAATAAAATGGTCAGACAACAAATTTCAAAGAGAATTTTATTTTCAATGTATTTATCTGACAGTGCTTTCTTTATATTTCATACAGTACATGGAAATGCATCTCTTTCTATTTCTCTGGTATTGCACTGTATGGAGTTGCAGTTTAATTTTTATCTACATGTGTTTATTTTTAGGTTATGGTCATTTACTCTGTACTTGGTGAGGATCTGTGTTATCAGTGTGTGACCAAGACCAGGTGTTCTGTTTACTACAGTACAAATCCCTACATACAAACTCCAAGTTATCTGAATTGTTCAGCTTTTCAAATAGGTGTTTGGATGTTCCAGGACCCACTGTAGTATTTACAGTGATGCTTTTTTTGGATGGGCTCCTTATGTGAGTTTTGGAAGTTGGTGCTGATATGGTATGGTATGGTATGGTAGATTTGCTCTACAGATACTCAGTGGCTTTGTTGTAGGGTTTTATTTTAGTTCACAATATACCTGGAACTAGAGAATGGAAAAATTTCACTTACCGTTAATTTCCTTTCCTGGAATACTGCTAGACCAGTCCAGACAAACGGGTTATGCACCCCTGCCAGCAGATCTTGGAGACAGAGAAATCTACCAGAGCTTTGATAGGCTGGAGCCTGGTGATATAATCCTACCCCTAGGGGTCTCCCTCAGTTACGTCCACAAGCTAATGCAATATGAACTGTAACATCACCCCAGAGGGTCTCAAGTGAACTATATACAAGGGAGCCGAAGAACTCCCTAGAGCTGAAAACAGTATCCACCTACGAACACATGGACTGCCCATGGCGAGGCCTACAGGCAAAGAGAAGAACCGCGGTCGGCGGCTGCACCGCACCAGCGGCACTCCAACCAACAGCAGGGCGGTTCCTGGACTGGTCTAGCAGTATTCCAGGAAAGGAAATTAACGGTAAGTGAAATTTCTTCTTCCAGTTCATACTGCTAGACCAGTCCAGACAAACGGGCAGTACCCAAGCTACCTGCTTTCAAGGGGGGGCAAGGCCGCCGACAGCTCAGCAACTCCAAAACGGACCTCCTGACGGGCATGAACGTCCAACCTATAATGACCGACAAAAGGTGGACAGCGACGACGAAGTCGCCGCCCGGCGAATATCGAGAGGAACTACATGAGACCTCCCGGCCTACAAAGTTGCTTGCGCCCGAGAAGAGTGAGCACGGAGTCCCGGTGGAGCTGGCTCTCCCAGAAGAAGGTACGCCGCCTCAATGGCCTCTGTAACCCATCTAGAAATGGTAGATTTGGAGGCTGCGGATCCCCGACGAGAACCCACGAACAAGACAAAAGAGCAACAGTCATATGGAAGGGTCCCGCGACCCCCAGATACCGAAAAAGAACCTTCTTAAGGTCCACCGCCCGCAACGGAGACCGACCACTGTCACACTGCGCCTTTGGAAAAGACGGAAAGAAAAGAGGCTAGTCAACAGCGAACAGCGTCAGCACTTTGGGCAACAAAGGAAGGGACAGTTCGCAGAGAAATGCCTTCGGAGGAAAACGAGAGATAGGGATCTCGACACGAGAGAGCTCAGAAATACGGCGTGCCGAAGTTATGGCCACCAAGAAGACTGCCTTCAGAGTCAAATCTAGAAGAGAACAGGCCCTCAGAGGCTCAAAGGGAGGAGCAACGAGGGCACAGAGGACAAGCACGAGAGCCCACGCCGGTACAGGCGAACACAGAGGAGGCCGGAAGGCCTAACTCCGCGGAGGAACCGAGACACGTCCAAATGCGAAGCTATCGATCGCCCCGCTATAGGACCCCAAAAACAAGTTAAGGCGACCACTTGTACTCGCAAGGAATCGAGCGCTAATCCCTTATCCACTCCGGCCTGTAAAAAGGACAGGATTTCCAGAACACCGCAACGCCAGGGTGAGAGGTTATTTCGCGAACACCAACCATCAAGAGACGCCAAATCCGAGCATAAGTCAGCGTCATGGTAGACCGCCGCGCCGTGAGAAGCGTCATGACCATGCTAGGCGAATAGCCGTAGCGAGCAAACCGGCAGCGTGTAATTGCCAGGCCGTAAGCGAGTAAGGAGCCGGGTCTTCCATCTCCACCGGTCCCTGAATCAGAAGGCCGAGAAACGCCTCGAGGCGGAGCAGCGACGCCCCAGACAGACGGAAGAGATCCGCATACCATGGTCCGCGAGCCCAATTCGGAGCCAGCAGGAGCACAGGGCCACGACGGTCTCGGAGCCGCTGGAGAACCATGCATATCACGGATCAGGGAGGGAAAACACACAGGAGAAGATGAATCGGCCACAGTTGAGAGAGAGCATCTATGCCGTGCGCTCCCTCGTCCCTCCAATGGCCGAAGTACAGCGAAGCCTTGGCAGTCTGCGCCGTAGCCATTAGATCCATGGTCGGTAGTCCCCACAGGTGAACAATGGACCAGAACTCATCCGGCTGCAGAGCCCAGTCCCCGGGCTCCAGAGAGTGCCGGCTGAGAAAATCGGCTTACACATTGTTCACGCCTGCGATGTGCTGCGCCGACAGCCTGAAGATGTTCCTCCGCCCATGGGAGGAGCAAACGCCTCTCTTGTGAGACATCCAGACATTGCGTGCCGCCTAGGCGGCTTAGGTAAGCAACCATCGTGGCGTCAGACAGGATCCAAACCGCACGCCGCCGCAGAAGAGGCTGAAACTGAAGAAGGGCGAAGCGCACTTTCCGCGTCTCGAGACGATTGATAGACCCTTGGGCTTCGCGAGGTGACCAACTCCCCTGCGCCGAGGCCAAGCCGCAAGGCGCTCCCCAACCAGAGAGGTCGGCGACTGGCGTCACCAAGATCCAGCGCAGAGACTCCAGAGGGACCCCCCGTAGAAGATTGTGTGCCTGAAGCCACCAGCGGAGGCTGCGGCGCACCGGCAGAAGCAAAGGCAACCGGATTCGATAACTCTCCGATACTGGCGACCAACGAGATAGAAGCGCCGTCGGCAAGCAGCACATGAGCGCTCTTGCCCACGGAACGAGGGCTATCGTTGCTGCCATGGACCCCAAGAGTTGAAGGTAGCCCCAAGGCCGAGGCGCCGCTTGATCCAAGCAGCGGCGGAGCTGAAGAGAGATCTTCTGAAAACGTTCCTGAGGTAGAAACACCTGTCTCCTACGAGTGTCGCACCCAGCCCCTAGAAAATCCAGGACCTGAAGCATCCCAAAATAGACAGAGTAACGGCCCAGTCCTCCTTCCAACGGTGGACCGGGACGAATGGCATCTAAACGCTGGAGCCTTTAAATGAAGCAACATCCGCTGCCCATTGACGCAGGCTGAGCCATCTCCGAGCTACCGACACCGGTGCTAGGAAGCGAGCTGACAGCCGCAAGAGATCACAGAATGCCTCTGCCCGGAATGCAGCGATGGATTCGAAATGAACCATCTCGGGAACACCTGGAAGCTGCTGAATCCATCGAAGGGAGGCCCAAGCTGCTAGACCTCCGCACACCTGCAAGAAGGAAATAGTGGGCAAAGGAAAACCCGTCGTTAGCAGCCTCCCAACTCTTTAGGTTTTGCTGGTCGCGGAGCGCCTCTCCGCCCTCAACCGGAAGTGTGATATGCCTGATGACCCTGGTCAGAATGCATCAACTGTCGGGTATGTCAGCCAACGGTCCAAGTGAAAGGGAGACCAAGGGTATAACTGACCAATACCGCGTGCCGTACGAATGCTCTGGAAAATGGGATCCGGCTACAACCGGATTTGAGAATCCGGAGGATCAGGTGTGTCGGCTAGGGGGAGCGACTCCATCACCTGTGTGATTAGAGCCGGCAACTCCTCTTTCCGAAAAAGGCTGAGAACCGTCAGCGAAGAAAACAGATGGAGAATATTCCCCATCTCCGTACTCCAACGAGTCAGGGCTGACCTCCGAAGATTTAAAGTCTTCTTGAATATCCATAGTACCCCGCAAGGCACATGCAATGCCCCAAGGAAGACGTACTGCTCTAAGGTCTGAGGACTTATGGGACCACTTGCGAGACCACGCCATATGCTCGCCTGCTACTGGGCAGGTGTAGGAGATATTCCAAAAGACTCCAAAAGTCACAGGCATCATGCCAGATGGAAGAGGGTGAGGAAGACACTGTCAGTCAAGGCTGCTGTGGCCTCCAGCGGCTGTGGAAGCGACATGGGAGCTGACTGAATCCTTTCCTGCAGGAAGATCCTGCAGCAGGGGCTCTGAGGAGGGAGGAGATAAGGTGCTGATGAACCCATCTAGCAGCGCAGTGGGAATGGGGAAAGAGTCTCCGGGATGCAGCGTGCAGGTGGAACACAAGCAATCTATTAATTCCCCCTTCGGCTGATTACATATCACATATAATACAGCCAGAGAAACAAGCATTGTAGAGACTTAAACAACCTTTCCTCTTCTTGTGGTTTTTTTTTTTTTAGCATTTAAAAAAAAAGCAAGGTAGGCTCAGGGAAACCGAAGACTCTTCAAAGAAAAGGATTTTGAAACTCCACATGCCTCCACAGCATGTTTAAATGTGTGGAAACTGCTGTCTAGAGCTGTTCCCTCCAAAAAGAAACACTGAAGAGAAAAACAAAATGGCCACTGGCACAGAAAAACTGTCAGGTATTCACTGAGCTGAGAAGGGAACTGTCAGTCATTCACTGTGCTGGTACAGAGAAACTTTCAAAGTCAGGGTAAGGCAATTACAGTGACTGGAAGTAGGGAAATTAGAGGTTGATCCCTCCGCAGCCACTCAGACCTCCATGGTAGGGGCTGAAAGGTGTTTCTGGGGAGGGATGTAGAAGCTCAAACCCAGCTGTACTGAAGATTACAGTGAGTATGCATAATTAGGCCGAGCCCAAAACAGTCAGGATCCAAAACACTGACTTAAAATTCCAATCAAATGGTATATTGAATAAGACAGGTACAATATTCAGTAAGACGTACAAAGTAACCCGGCTGCATTTTGTGGATTAAAAATTTAAAGTAGGAACTTCAAAACTCAGAGGCAGCCGGTCCGGATGCAGTTGAAATCATCCCAGGGCAGCTGAGGCAAGTAAGAAAAAAAAAAAACAGGCTACTCACAGTTTTCTTTCAGAAAATGATACCTGAACTTCCTGGGGATGTCCAAACTCTCGTGGCAAAGACTCAGCGCAGCGTAATGCCAATGGAGAGCTCCACTGAAGCCAGGCTCAGGAGTTCCCAAGTTTATCTGGGGAATCAAGACGCTGGGGGAAGAGCACAGCTGATTCATGAGGTCCCTGTGTTTCTTCTGACAGCCTATGCAGCGTAAACCTGAATAAGGCATAGTGAGAACTAAAAAAAAAATAACTGTCCCGCAGGAACAGGCATTTAACAATATTCCCCATAATAGGTAATGCCTCAGTCAGCCTTCTTTGTTGGGCACAGTGGGGGATGGAACCCATGAGCCCTGCACCATTGGTCAGTGTCTTAGCATTGTACTGTGGCTTTGAATTGCATCCTGTTCTCTATCAATGCCTTCCGTACTTTTTATTCATTATGTTAATACATAGGCAGAGAAAAAAGAACCCCTTCACAACTCACAGCTAGCAAGTGTTGTGGAAAAAACTTAAACAGCAATAGAGCTGTTAGAAGCCAGTAGAGAAGGAATCTGGCTTCCCGCCAAAAACCGGGGCTCATTAGCTATTCAAAATGGCCGCCGGCAAAAATAAACCTCAAAAAGAGTGAATTAAAACCCCCAAAAGCTAAGGAATTAACTTAAAAAGTCAAAGGACAAGGTGGGAGGGTTGCAGGCATGAGAGAAATGCCTAAAATCGCTGAAAAATCAAGAAAAATAAATCGAGTCACCACAGAGCTGCAGACAGCAGTGGGAGAAAGACAGTTTCTGTACTCACAGTACCAAAAGTGCAGAGAAGCCACGGACCACTGCTCAGACCACTGCCAGCTGCCTCACCACTAAAATCAGCCCCAGGGACTGGATTTTAGGAGGCTTACCATCCAGCTAAATAATCCTCATGACTAGTGCTGGGGAGTCTGCACATCAGCAATCTCTACTGTGACAGGACACAGGAGCTCAGCTGGAATCATCCTGGTACTCAGATAAGTACACTGGCAACTCAGGGGATAATCTCTCCAAGAGAAATCACAAAGAAATAAAGCATTTTAAATTTTTTTGAAGGAGCAAAAAAAAAAAAAAAGCATCCAGATCTGCTGGAGACAGAGAAAAACTGAGGGAGACCCCTAGGGGTAGGATTATATCACCAGGCTCCAGCCTATCAGAGCTCTGGTAGAATTCTCTGTCTCCAAGATCTGCTGGCAGTGGTGCATAACCCGTTTGTCTGGACTGGTCTAGCAGTATGAACTGGAAGTTGTTGTTATCAGCGAGATGATCAGAATCCGATTTTTTTTTTAAGATATTGAATTCTGTGGGTGAATGCCCTGCTACTGCTCTACACCCACTGTTGAGGGGGTTCTGTGGATGCAAATATATGTTCAAAAAGAAAAGGCAAGAATCATAACGCGGTTTATAACAAAATAAAAATGAGTTATAATTTAGTTTTATAAACTGTGCTGTGGTTCTTGCTCTCTTTTAGTTCCTTGGTGTGCAAACATTTTGCATTTCCTCCATATAATCTAATCGGCTTTTTAGTTTGGTTCAGTCCCTGACTAGTTTTGAGAAAGTCCCTCCCCCTCTGGGGGGGGGGGGGGGTTGGGGGCACCATCACATCCTTTACCTCAGGCAGCAGATTGCCTTGAGCCACCCCTGGTCCCAAGCGCCAACACCCTCTACTTCAGGGCTAAAAAGGCCCTTCTCCTAAGCTGTGTGGCCCTAGAGATATCAGGAAATAGCTGTACCTTTGCCCCACAAAACAACATTGCTTTATTCCTAAAGTAGTTTTTAAATACAGAAATTTTATCTTGTTTGAAAACAAAAGTAACTACAATAGTAGCTCTGGAAGTTATGGTATCCTGTGAATCCTCTAGAAAATTTGTCAAATCAAGATCCTGCTGGCCCTGAAGCAAATCAAAACCCTCTGAGGATTTTTAACCTTCCATCCAGATAAATAATAAAGTTTAAAGAGACCCAAAGAGTCAGCGCCAGCCAAGACCAGAACCTCTCTAAGGTATTTTCGCAACAAAATCTCTGATGACAGTAAATGACAAAAAGGAAAATTTAAGAAACAAATATTTCTAACCCTAAACATATTTTCATACAATTCCATTTTATGATGAATAGCTGAACTATCCTTAATATAGGAAGTACTAATAGCCTGTAAAGACACACACTGATTTTCACACAAGAACTAAATTCAGCTTAGTTACTATCCCATGAGAGAAAGCACACAACTGAGAGTCTCTGGATATGAGAGTCTGTTCTGTCCAAATGTCAGCCCGGAATATTTGTGACTCAGACATCTCCTTGGCTTCACACAGGCTCAGGAGACCAGGTAAATGGTATCAGTGTTTTGCCTGCTTGTACTGGGGTACTCTTCTGAAACAAACCACCCACAGTGTCTAGGATAGGCTGAGACTTGATAGATGTGGGAGGAGGTAGAGAGCGGTCCGGAGAACCCAAAGATGCTCCTGGGGATTGTAGAATAAGAAAGTCAGAATCTGCAGGCAAATTATCCCCCACATTTACCTTCACATGCCGATCCATCGGCCCGGTAACAGGTTCAGCAGGCATTGACTTCTTCTTCCACTTACCCATGAAATTAGCCCTGAAGCACAGCTGTGCTGCTACTTCTCCTGCAGTCCTCCAAGGGGGCTCCCAAGAGGCATATAATGCCTCTTGTATCTTGCCCCTTAGATTGCGCCCACTACAAGTGCCTATGGCTATGCCTCACACACAGATTCTTTTGAGTAGGCCCCTGGTGGTATTGGGGCTGCCCGAAGAGAAGCCTGCTTCCTCCATTCCTTCTCTGGCTGTGCTGGTAATGCTTCCAATGGCTCCTCTCAAACAGCTGCTTTTGAGCAGGCCCCCGATGAAATTGGGGCCCCCGGAGAGCAGCCTGCTTCCTCCACTCCTACAGCTGTGCTGGTAACACTCCCCCTCCCCGCCTTTTTTCCATGTCCTCACGCCAGTAGGGCGGAGGCCGCTCCCCATATGCTGGACTGTAAATGGGTGCTGACCTACTACTTGTTTTTTGGGATTTAGTTTTGAAAGACATTGTACAGTTGGAAGCGCTGTCTAAAGGACGGATTCATCATAGTCTATCAATTTTGGAACGTCAGGCCCTACTTGAGCTTCGGGGTTATGATGATATTATAATTCGGAGAGCTGATAAAGGTGGAGCAGTTGTTGTGTTAGATACGTCTCAATATGTGGCAGAAGTTCATTCTCAATTACTGGACACTACTACTTACCAGCCACTATTGGTGGATCCCACTTCAGATTTACGGGATTTTATCCAGCAGACTGTTTCTCGGGCCTTGGATCATAATCTGATTACTAAGAAGGAGGCAAAGTTTTTATGCGTTTCTCATCCACGCATTCCGCATTTTTATATCTTGCCTAAAATTCACAAGAATCTTCACAATCCACCAGGGAGGCCAATAGTATCTTTGAGGGGCTCTCTTTTGGAACCTCTCTCTATGTTTGTGGATTCTTTTTTGCGGCCCCTGGTGTTTCGGATCCCTTCTTATTTACGTGACACCATGCATTTTTTGCAGATATTAGCCCACGGCCATGATAAAGATTTACCTGCTGAGTTAGTTATGGCTACTTTGGATGTCTCCTCCTTATATACTAGCATTCCCCAATCTGAAACTATACATATTGGTCGGCGTAACCTGATGGCCTATTATGATTTGAGTCCATCTAAGATTGATTTCATTGTTCAGCTCATGAGCATTGCTATGACAAAGAATTTTTTCTGTTTTGATGGATCGTTTTATCAACAAAACAAAGGGGTTGCCATGGGAGCCACAATGGCCCCTTCAATTGCCAATTTGTATATGGCAGATTTTGAGGACCAATGGCTGACGAATGGTCCCTTTCAGCCTTTTATCCGTCTATGGGTGAGGTACATCGATGATGTTTTTCTTTTATGGACTGGTACTGTAGAACAGTTATCAGCCTTTCATGGCTGGTTGAATCAGCGGGACCCGCATATCTCTTTTTCTTTGGAACATAGTGTTATCTCAGTTTCGTTTTTGGACGTTCTGGTAACACGTCAGGCTGATTCTTTGGTGACCACTATCTATACTAAACCGACTCATCGGATGTCCTTTCTTCATTTCAACAGCGCGCATTCACAGCGTTTGAAAGAAAGTCTGCCCTTTGCACAATTTCTGCGTTACCGTCGGAATTGTTCCACGGTTTTTGATTACAAAACACAATCTCAGACTTTGGTGGATTCCTTTCTTGCCCGGGGGTATCCGGCTGGGCTGATACGTAAAGCCCGGACTAGAGCTCGTTTTAATGACCGGACCTGGCTTTTGACTCCTCGTGAACGTTCAACATCTGTGGAGTTCCCATATGTGCATTTTGTTACAAAGTTTAATCCTCTTAGTTATCAGCTATCTAAAATAATTGAACGGCACTCTCATGTTGTTCGTTTAACCCCAGGTCTTAGCCAACATCGGATTCGTTCAGTATATACGAAGGGCTCTTATCTAAAGGATCTGTTATGTCCCTCTGCTTTTTTCAGGAATTTACCTGCACCATCTACACCATTGGCAGTTTTGGGTCATCGAAGTTGTGGGCATTGCTCGGTTTGTTCTGTAATGGAAACCTGTAGTAGCTTTCAACATAATCATCGGATTTACCGTTTATTCCACTCTACGACATGCGACAGTGTTTATGTGGTTTATCTACTTCATTGCCCCTGTGGTCTGTGTTATGTGGGGAACATCGTAGTCGTCTCCGTCATTTGACAGAGAGTGCTCCTCTGGTTCATCATTTTCAGTCCTCAGGTCATGTTTTTGAGGATCTAAATGTTTGGTGATAGTTCAATGCACACCTTCAGTGTACAGGGATGATTTGCAGAAGATCTTGACTCGGTTAGAGCAACGTTGGATTTTTTCACTACAGACTGTTGCCCCTGCGGGTTTGAATGAATCCATTGACTGGACGAGTTGTCTATGAAGTTTAAGTTTTTCTAATGAATGGCTTTCTTTTTTCTTCATTTTTCCTGTCTCTTTTGTTTTTGAGGCTTGGAGTTTTTGTTTTTTGTTTTCAGTGTTTTTGTTTTTGAGGTGGGCGGTGGGTTTTTTGTTAGACTGCCTTATGCGGGATAATGTGCGGCTTTTTCACCAGTATGGGTTTTTTTTTTTTGATTGCCGGTCTTGGCTACTGAGCTTTAATTTTTGACGTCATGATTGGTTCACTATATATTTATAGAGCGCATGCGCTGGCATTTTTGTTTGGCGGTTAGTCTGTTGGATCGCCACGCCGCGTTCTTCTGGTGTTTTTTGTGCCCTTGCTCCCGTGTAATGGTAAGTTTTTTTGCATCCTGTTTGGTCAGACCTTCATCAGTTTTTCCTCTTTCTTTTTTTTTTTTCCTTTTTGTTTTTGTTTTGCTATTCTGTTGTCTGGGCATGAGACATTTTTGTATCGACTGTTAATGTGTTTTTTCAGCTCCTGCATGTTCGCTGATTTGCTCCTCTGAAGCACTTTCTGTTGTGGATATTGACAGCGTGTGGAATGTGGACTTGAGCTCCCTGAGGAAGCCATAAGGTGAAACATCGGATGTCGGGGCTCCCTGCCTCCTTCGTTGGACATATCATCTCTGACTTCATTCAGCCACCTTTGGTTTGCCATCTGCTGTCCTTGTTGTCATTTGTCAGCATTTTTTTCCAACAGATAAGTGATTTTGGTTTCTTTCTTCTGTTTGGAGCGCTGATTGTGGAGCTTGTTAGTTTTGTTTTCATTTTTTGAATACGCACAGTTGATTGCTTGGCTGCACCAGCCTGAAGTGTGTTTTTGCCCTGGCTGGTTGGGGGTTTTTTTGACCGTTGATGTAACACGAGTCTTACCATTTGCATTGATATGTGTCTTTGACTAGACTCAATTCCCCTGAACCATATGGTGGGGTTTGCTGAGGTCTTTTTTCCTCCAGCTTGATGAGCTTCTTTTTGGCTGGTGTTCAGCTTTGGTCTTAGTCTCTTGCCCATTTTTTGTTTAAATTTTTTGTTTAAATCTTTTTTACAAAAAAAAAACATTAAAAATTTTTTCTCTTCTTTTGCTTTTTGGTTTTCTGCCCTGTTTGGGGTTATGTATTATTCGTTTTTGACCTACTACTTGGAGCAGACCAAGCCCCATTGCTGCTCCTCACAGCTCTTCATTTCCTACGACCCTAATCACCTGGATATAGCTGTCTCCAAGCATACTCTGTCTACCTGGGTGGCAGACTGCATCACCTTTACCTATGGTCAGGCTGGTCCATTGCTGGAGTGTCATGTCATGGTGCACAGCATCCAGGCCATGGAGGCTTCTGTGGCAAACCTCCTCTTAATTCCCTTAACGAAGATCTGCAGTGCCGCCACCTGGCCCTCAGTTCACACTTTCACAGTGCATTGTTGCTTGGAGGATGAGTCTCAGCAGGATAGCACCTTTGGCCAGGCAGTACTGTCATTTCTTTGGGGTTTAAGGCAACTCCTGCCCTCCAGCCCTTCTGTGTGTCCAGGCTACTGCAGAGCTGGTTCCCTGGTCGATGCTGGGTAACTGCTGAGGTCTTGCAACTTTATCTTTATCTTTATTAAAACATTTGATAAACCGCTGCGGCCAAAACATAGAGCGGTGTACAATAAAAGGTCCACACTGCAAATCATAGAAAAGAACGCCATAAAATAATAGGAAAGCAAAGCACACAACACACAGCAGTAAAACCAGGTAACTAAAATAAGAATAAATAAAACTAAAAACAAAACAAAGAAAGGCAGGGCATTAACAGACAAACACAAAACAAGAAACCAACTACAAATTCAGGGGGGAGTACTGGCAGGAAGGTCAAAAGCCTGCGTGAACAGATGGGTTTTGAGTAATGACTTAAATTGAGGATAAGAAGGTTCTAACCTGAGGGAAGGCGGTAAAGAATTCCAGAGAAACGGATCAAGAAAGAAAAAGGCGGAATGTCGAGTCTGCTCCAGACGGGCCTGTGACGGGGAAGGTAATGATAAACGATTGGCATGAATAGACCGGAGTTGACGGAAGGGTGTGTGAAGGGAAATCAGACCCGCAAGATGCAAAGGATGGCCAGTATGGATAGTACGGTGAATCAAAATCAGAAACTTATATTGATAGCGAAAACGAAGAGGCAACCAGTGCAGGCGAAGAAAGAGGGGAGTGACATAATCGAAAGGCCGGGAAAAAGCGATAAGGCGAGCTGCGGTGTTTTGGATGGATTGCAACCGTTGAAGCTGATATTTAGGAAGGTTAGCCAGAAAAACATTACAGTAGTCAAGTCTACTAATTACCAAAAGCCAAAACAAGAGTAACCAAAGAATGAGGAGAAAAGAGAGAACGAGTAGCCCGAATCTGCCGAAGAGTCACAAAGGACCGACGGGTGAGAGAAGAGATGTGATCATGAAAAGAAAGTGCTGAATCAAGAGTAACCCCCAAATAGCAGAAAGAAGAAACAAGAGGAATGAGAACTGAATCAATCATGGGGGAAACAGAAGGACAAGAACCACTAAGAGATACCCACATAGCCGTGGATTTCGAGGGGTTTAAGTGAAGAAAGTTCTGAGAAAGCCAGGATGCGATGTGAGAAAGAGAATCATTTAGTGGGGCAATATCCAAAGTGAGGGGAGAGACATGACAGAGGAGAATAATGTCGTCCGCATAAATGTAAGGAGATACCGGAAACTGCTGAATCGCAAGAGGCAAAGGAGCAAGAAAGATATTAAATAATAAAGGAGAAAGAACAGACCCCTGCGGAACACCACAGACAAGAGCAAGAGAGGAAGAGAAGCGGTTACCCGAGTGCACAGTGAACGAGCGAGCTGTAAGGAAAGAACAAAACCAATGTAGAACAGAACCCCGCAATCTAATATCGAAAAGACGGGAAAGGAGAGTCCGGTGATCAATCAAGTCGAAAGCCGCAGAAAGATCCAGAGAAACAAGAAGGGTATCACCACGATCGTGAGCAACGTGAATTTCATTTAGAAGTGCCAGAAGAACAGTTTCAGTGCTGTGCCCATGACGAAAACCTGCTTGACGGGGGTGAAGAGTATTTGTAGCCTCTACATGTGAATTCAATTGCTCAAAAACAAAACGCTCCAAAAGTTTAGCCAGGAAAGGAAGGTTGGAGACTGGCCGTCAATTAGACAGAACAGAAGGATCAAGGGAGGGCTGTTTCAGAAGGGGACGGACAATGGCAGACTTCCACAAAGACGGGAAGAGGCCAGAGGATAGACTGGAATTTATAATAGTAGTGAGAACTGGAACAAGTTGCAGAGAAGACTCAGATAACCAGAGAGATGGAATAGGGTCTAACACATAAGTTGTCTTTCTAGATTTAAGCAACATCTGCAGCACTTCCGCAGGCGTGACCAGATGGAAAGAGGACCAGGTATGAGCAAGGGCCTGGTTTGGAGAAGAAGGGGAAGGAGCAAACAAGAAATTGGTAGACAGATTGGGCGACCCACCGGGGGGGGGGGGGGCAACGGGCAGAGGGGATAAAGGCGAAGGTGGGGAGGGAGTTGAAAAAGAGGCTCGCAACTTAAGTATCTTATCCGAAAAGAAAGTAGCCAGAAGTTGAGGGTCCAGAGACCTGGATACCAGGCCACAACTGGGACCAGTAGAAGAAAGACTCCGGAGAATGGAAAAGAGTTGTGTGGAGGAATGCGCGGCTTCCGAGATCTGAGTAGAATAAAAAGCGCGTTTGGCAGCCTGGACTGAACTGTACTCTCACTGTTCCCCATGGTTTGTTTTTTGGGGCCGCCCGTGGCTTACAGGTTTTTTCGGTAGCCTATAGCTAGGGAGTCCGATATGTGAGGACTGACTTCCTGCTTGTTCCCGGAGAAGGCTATTTACTCACCTGTAACAGGTGTCTGGGGACAGTAGGAATCAGTCTTCACAACCCTCCCTCCTCTCCATGGAGTTGCTTTCTTTTGCCATCCTTGGTAGGAAAAATATAATCAAAACCAAAAACCCCAAGGGTGATAAGAGTCAGTACATATACAAAAAGCAAAAATCACCCCTGCAATAATGCAGTGACTCCCAAAATAACTAAGTAAGTATTTTTGTCGAACAAGCTGGCATGAGAAGCAGTTCAACGCCCAACTCACAAACCAGCCAAGTTCATTTTAATCAAGTCGGTTCTAAAATCAGAATCAAAAGAGACTTATCTGAAAAGTGCAAGTGTGACAATTGCATCGTTGTTGGCGTCCAGTCCGGAACAAGTTAAGCCACACAGTTGAGCCGCACAACGTGCATGTTTCAAGTCATCACCAGACTCTGTATCAAGTGCAACAAGGCTCTGTCTCCCAGTGAGTTAGCTGGGAATGACCAGAGGAGCGGACAAAGGTGGAGCTGTAGTACTTCATTGCAGAGATGAATATTTTCAGGGTATTATGACACAATTATGCAACACTCAATATTATAGATTGTTGGCCGCTTATCCAAGATTACATCTTTGTTGACTAATGCTTATTAAGAAGACTGGATCACTGCCAAGGAACAGGCTTTTTTGATAGTTTTACATCTGCAGATCCCTACATGGTGCCTAAGATCCATAAGTCTCTCAATAGTCCACTGGGCAGACCTATTGTATCTTGTTGAGGTTCCCTTTTGGAACCGTTGTCAGAATTCTGCGATTTGTTTTTGAAAAAGGAAATATCCCAGGTACGTTCTTATATTAGGGATTCTACACATTTTTTGGGACTATTATCAGAATTACAGTTTGCCACTGAAGACTTCTTGTTAGTAACTCTGAATGTGACGGCATTGTATACCAATATAAATCAAGATGAGGCTTTGGGTTTGTTGAACTCTTCATTCACACAAATTCCTTCACGCATACTTAAATCTTTCTTGTTGGACTTGATTGGTTTGGTACTTATGCAAAATTATTTTTTGTATGATGGGTCCTTTTATTTACAGATTTTTGGTATAGCTATGGGAGCGATGGCAGCTCCCTCTATTGCCACTGATTTAGAAGAACATTCAATTTATGTTTCGCAATTTTTTGATCATGTATGTTTTGGTGTAGATTTTTGGATGACATTTTTTTCATATGGATGTCCTCTCAGGAAGAGTTAGATCTGTTCCTTGCTTGGCTAAACACACTCAAGTCCAATATCCAATTTACTGCACATGTACATGGCCATACTATTGATTTTTTGGACATTACCATCTATAAGCATGGAGGAAATTTAGCAACTACTTTATACCGGAAACCTATCCAATGTAACAGTTTATTAAGTTACCACAGTTTCCATCCCGGGCCGCTCTGCAGAGGTCTTCCTTTCGGCCAATTTCTGTGAATCCGCCAACTGTGCTCATCTTTTGAGGACTTTTTGGCACAGGCAAACAATTTGCGGACCCGTTTGCGGGCTCGTGGTTATCCCAAGAGGGTGATTAAAATGGCTTATCGGCGGGCTTGTCACGTTAGTCCAATGCTGATGACCCTTTGGGGGAGTTTTACCTTTAATGCAAAATTCTCATTTGGTGGCTAAACTATTGCAGAGGTATTGGCTGGTTTTGGGTTTGCATTCATGTTTTTCAAAACCTCTCATGATAGCTTACTCACGCAGATCCAACTTGAGGGATATTTTGGTCGTCAGCAGTATCTACTGATTGGCCAGTGCAGGCAATAAGGGGAACTGGTTATGGTCACACAGCATGTGGACATTGTCAATTCTGCTCCCTTACTTTAACGGGTACCCACCTGGACTGATCCAGTTTCTGGATATATATACCAATTTTGGTGGTCCACTTCTTGTGTTTCCACATATGTTGTGTACCTTTTACGATGTCTATGTGATTTATTATATGTGTGCCATACCACTCGCCCCATAAAGATTAGATTAAGTGAATACGCCTCCCTATTGCGACAATCAGTTCATTCTGCTCCAATAGCGGATCATTGTTTAACTTTACAACACCAATTCACTGATCTTAAATGGAGGATCATCGACCACTTTCCAGAGGACCCCCAGGGTGGTGATTGTGTCTCTCATTTACAGTGGTTGGAATAGCTTTGAATTCATATGTTGAATTCCATCCACCCCATGGTCTGAATTGGGAAATTGACTGGTTAAACCTGATTTGACATTGGCCAATGGGGTCAGGGACCCCCCGGTGATGATGAGGGGGTTTCCTCTTCCTATTGGCGGTTCTATCCGCTGATGACATCTGTGGCTGACCAATTGTTTGAAATGTGGTTTCTCTCATAAGCACTGATTAAAATGGACTTGGCTGGTTTGTGAGTTGGGCATTGATCTGCTTCTCATGCCAGCTTGTCCAACAAAAATACTTACTTAGTTATTTTGGGAGTCACTGCATTATCGCAGGGGTGATTTTTGATTTTTGGATATCCTTGGCAGGAAGGCCACCAGACATGTGTGGTGGATCTCCAAAAGGCTTTCTTTGAAAGCTTGGGAGAGGTTACTGTGCTGGCTCCGTTGGTGCCAACATCACTCATATGTGAGGACGATTCCTGCTGTCCCCGGAGATCACCTGTTACAGGTGAGTAACTATGCTTTTTCAAATGGAAAAGGTTTGCTGTCTGATATGGAGAATGGTCCATTGATCCTTTTGCCTGTCCCACACAAACAGTGCAGTTGGAGCTTACCATCATGGTCTAGAAGGTAAACTCATCTCTGTATAGCCCTTAGTTTTTTGCTTCATGTGGGGCTTACTTCTTCTCAAACATCCCTTCAAACCACCTGCGGTATCTTGGGACCTCAATGTATATTCACACAGCTGATGAAAGCTCCTTTTGAGCCACTCAGTACCTTTCCTCTGAAGTTATTGATCTGGAACGTCTTGTTTTCGGTAGTAGTTATTTCAGTGTGCAGGGTAAGCAAGCTTCAGGCCCTGATAGTTCATCCACTTTTCACTAAATTCTTTCACAACAGAATGGTGCTTCGTGCTTATCCCAAGTTCCGTCCAAAATTGGTGTTGGACTTTCATCTTAAGCAGTCAATTGTCCTTCCAACATTTTTCTCAAAACCTCATTCTCACAAAGGGGAAACTGTGCTGCACATGTTGGACTGTAAAACAGCCTTAGCTCTCTACTTGGAATAGAAAGAAGCCTATATAAAGTCCACCCAGATTTTTATTTCTTTTGATCTCAGTAAACTAGCATCTGCCATCTCCAAACACTCATCAATTTCGCTAGCAGACTGCAATCTCTTTCACTTATTCCCAGGCAGGCCTAAGCCTTGAGGGTCATATTAAGGCTCATAATTTCAGAGCCATGGCTGTGTCCATGGCCCACTTGTGCTTGGTCTCAGTGAAAGAGATCTGCAAAACTGCAATGTGATCTGGTTCACACCTTCATGTCTCACTATTGTTCGAATGGCAAGTCCCGTAGGCAACAGCAGGTTTGACCAAGCAATACCGCAGAATATTTTCAGGGATTAGAATCCAACTCCACTCTCCTAGGCACATTTCTTTCTTTTCAGGCTGCCTTAAAAAAAAACAAGACTAAAAGGCCTGTTGCCAACAAAAATACGAGTGTTTGAAAGCCTTTGTTAGGCTCATTCTTATTTCCTCCATTTTTTGTTGAAGGCAGCCTGTAGCTAGGGATTCCTCTAAATGAAGACATTTTTTCTGCTTGTCCATGGAGAAAATGTAGCTATCCACCTGTAGCAAGTATTTTCTGTGAACAGCAGGAGAAATCCTCACAAGCCTCCCATCTCCCTTAGGAGTTATATTCTGCTTCACTTTATAATGGACTGAGGGCAATATGGCAGCACGATGGCAGGCAGGAAGATGCAAACATGTGCAGCCAAGCTTTCCAAAAACTTCTAGAAGGAACTGGGAACACTCTTACTGGGGCTCCGTCAGAAGTCATTCATACGTGAGTACTTTTCGGCTGTCCATGGAGAACACTTGTTACAGGTAACTACACTTTGCCACAGAACAAAGCACTTTACTCCATCTAGGGGTCAGTAAGATCCATAATCTCAGCTGAAGTTATCAGTAGTAGTAGTAGTCATCAGCTGAAGTCATCTGCTGTAAGAAACTACTGCTTCTGTGGTTTGCTGCCACGGGTGGACCAGTATAGGAGCATGCCCCTTTATGCCCCCCTTCATGTGTGACTTTGTGAATGGCTTCGGATGTGAAATGTTTCCAATTATTGTAAAGCTCTGAAGTGGTTTTAAAGTATTACTATTATTTGGATTTAGGGTGCTGTTTAGGAGTGTCTTGAGTATGCGAGAGGGTTTGTTGAGGATAAATTGTAAATTGTATAGGACAGAATAAATATGTGTTTAGGAAGGGGCTGAGAAGGGGCTGAGGTAGAGGAGAAAGATGCATTGCAGTTGATATGGCTAGAGGGAAGTATACAGATGGAATAAGAGGTATAAGAAGTACTTCACTTTATAAAATAGAGTATAAATGAGAAAGTATGTGCCAACCCTAGAGCTGGTATAATGACTTTGCTTATTTTTTTGCAGTTAAGGGCTGAAAGAATTTTGTATCTATGCACCTAATTGCTTGTACAGCCCACACGCCATCCAAACTCTATCCAAATACATGCTCACAGTGAAAGTACACGTGATGCAACTATGCATGTGCTTTCACACTAGTCGCTATCATATAAGAGGTCATTTACTGCCTCGGCTTAAAGGTTTTTATATACCGCCTTGGCTTAAAGGTGGTATATAAAAACCTGTTAAATAAAGAAAGAAAATGTACATGCATAATTCCCCATTTATTTGCATAAATTACTAAAGTACCGTAATTTACATGCATTGTTCTTGCTTCCGCTGCTGCATGTCCCAGAAAGGGGTGGCAGTGTTGGCAATGGGCCATCCCTGGATCACTGGTGCTGTAGGCGGCCACCTAATTTGCCTAATGGTTGCATCAACCCTGTGTGTAATAGCAGCTTTCTGCACATTGCAGGCAATCTACATGCTTAAAAGCCAGTAGTTAATGTGGGGATGCTTCTACAATAACTTCCTTATATTTCTGCTAACTCCCAAGCAGGTATTAATGTCCACAGCTTCATTGGCTTACCCCTAGTATTTTATAAAGACAGATAGGCGGTTCAGTACTGACCCAAACATTTTTTAATTTATAATAGTTTCCTATGCTTTTGCAACCTTGAACTGATGTTACTTGCATAAGAAGTTATACTTATTCACTGAGTCAGAGCCTAACTTACTAAGTTTTTTCACCCATTGTGTCTCTAAGGGAAACAAGCTTTGTAAATCAGACCCTTCAGATTTATGTTTCTTTCTTCTCTATATTTACCAGGTGACTTTGGAAGAACACAGCTGGATGAGCATAGTCTCATCTCCAATAATCCAAACTGATGATGAACTATCAGTTCCACAGCCTCTGAGTATATCACTAGCACCAGAGATTGAAGAACACATTTCAGAGGAAATGAGTAAGATGGAAAATGTGAAAGTGGAAAAAGATAAGAAATTCAGGTCTCCATCCATACCACAGGAACTAGTTCCCCCATCTAAAGAGCAGAAGCTGAAGCAAGAGCATAAACCGCATCATGGACCCCTAAAATCAGCTGGTCTGAAGACTATCACCAAACCCCTGGAAACATCTGAGAAAGAGCAATTGATTCAAGATCTCTCCCAGACGTTGCTAAAAGAAGAGTCACAGGAGGATCTGAGCAACGTAAAACAATCTCCCACTTCATTGCAAACTGTCTCCAAAGTTCAGCTGGGGAAATTTTCTCAAAGAAAAGAGGTGATCTATGATGAATTTGGCAATGTCATTTCTGTTCCTAAGCTGGATCCTTCACGCTTACCAGTGCCTTGGATTCAACCTCAGACTGATATTCTTGGTTCATACATTGAGACAGAACGGCAGCGAATAGATGGCATCGGGGCTCTCAAATTGAAAAGCAAGAAATCTATAACCAAGACAACTGGTAAAGAAGAAACCGTGAAAGACGGTAGTGCTTTTAACTTGACCACATCTTCAGATGCCCTTTCCAAGCAAATGGTGAAAAGTAAAGGCACTGCCCCAGTAACATTAAAATCCGGCATCCCTCTAGAGTCCATGCAACTGTCCCCTGGAGTAGTGTTGAAAGATGGTCATAGTTCAGGTCGCAGTTTCTTAAAAAGTCCAAAACAGGGAGAATCTTATAAGAAGGAAAGTGGAAGTGATCTAAAACCCATCCGTTCCACAATACCATGTCCAAGCATTACAGTTGATCAGCTACTTAAAGATCACACTCCCCGTGTGCAGCCAATAACCCGTTTTCAGACATACCCATCATCAGTTAGAGGGCACTCCTAAGCAGTGCACTTATCCCCGCTCTGCTCTGCAGTATAGATATGGAGTCCCTTAGAGCTATCGAACGCATGATATTAAAAAGCTTGCATGTCAGTAACTAGGATGTAGTACCTTATGATGCAAATCAGGATTTCTGGGCAACAAACAAAGGAGCAGCTGTACTAAGGGTTTTCTCCTCTTTTAATATCTATGGGGAAAATGCTTAGTACCAAAGATCATCAGCGGCTTCATTTTCAGTAAGCCTAGAATGATTTTTCCATTATTATTATTTTATGTAGTTTTGTTTCATCAAATACAATTTGTGTTATGCCACTGGGGGTGTACTATTGCTGCACTTTAAGAATCTAAGAAAAGCCATGCTCTGTAATCCAATAAATGAGCTATATGTTTATCATGGTATGTGTGCAGCCTCTTTTGTTTTCCCTTACTTGTACACAAGTTTACCAGCAATTTATATATAGATCTTCTCACTACTGTACTTAAAAACATTATGGGCCCGATTCTATCCTGGAAGTCCGGGCCCTCTGTGCGCCTGGTCGGAACTGGATGCACAGAGTTAGATAGGATTCTGATCGCGTGGGGCACGTCTAGCCTCCACCCCTCCTACCTTCTCTGCCGCTTGGGCCTGCTGTCCCCCACTGACTAGGGGAACTTATTCCACCTCAGAGGTAGAATAAGTTCTCCATTCATTCTGCCGGCCCTGGAAGTACAGGACCGACAGTGGAATTGGCCTGTATATCCGGGACTGCGGACCGCCTACTGCCTACCCTAACTCCGCCCCCACAATGCCCTTTCCCGCCCCATCTAACTTCCCCATACAACGTACGGGGAAGTTAGTCAGGTTGGCAGAGGGGCCGAATAGCGGGATGGACGTCCCAACGGGATGTCCATCTCCGCTATTCGCGGCTCAGAATGACTCCATAGGTGAACACCAAAGGAGCTCAAAGATTTATTCAAGATAATCAAGAGAAAATATTTTTTCGTTATCAATCCCATTTTAGCTTCTTAGAGCTAAAACTAACATATGTAGATTCTGTAAGGAAGAGCTGAAAACAGTTACTTATCTTGTAGCTGGTTGCAAAGATCTGATGGGAGAAAATCCCTATACAGAAAGGCACAATAAGGTGGCACACCTCATTCACTGGAAACTTTGCCAACATTACAGCTTGCTGTACCAGAAGACCACTGGGATCACGACACTAAGAAAATTGTGGAAAATGAAGAGGTTATGATCACCTGGGATATTCCTTTTCCAAGCGACAAAAAGGAAGCTGCTAGAAGACCGGACATTGTGATGGAGAATACAAGAACAACATTGGTAATAAAGGTTTCAGTGCCAAATGATTATTCTGTTCCATGCATCAAGTGAAGAAAGATTTTTAATTACCAAGCAGTTCAGTCAGAGACCAAGAATGTGGCAGAATACAGATTTTTTTTACTATTGTATTGAGTGCTACAGACTTGATTAAAAGGAATTATCTGTTTTTTTATTGAATTATATCATTATTACATTGCCAATAGTAATGAAAAAAAATCGCAATCACCGAATAAGAAAATTAGGAAAAATGAAAATACAAAAATAAATTTGTAGCCCTTATCAAGGGGAGACAGAAGTTGTACATAATACATCAAGAAAAAATGGAAAGAGAAAAAATCCTCTCACTTACATAACAAGCATACAAAATCATGCATCCAGTTTTTCACCTAAGCCCTAATATCTGCCAGATTTCACTGAACTTCCTGTCCAGAAGAAAAGTCTCTAGCTGTAAAGGATCAAAAAAGGATGAACTTATTTCATTGAAAACTAATCAAACATTTACACATCCTTACTTCTGCTTTACACAAAAGCAGAAGTAAGGATGTGGTTGAAAACTACAGGCCGGTTAGTTTAACCTTGGTGGCGAGTAAATTATTGGAAGCACTGCTGAAAGAGAAAATAGTGAGGTTTCTGGAGTCCAACAGATTACCGGATCCGAGGCAGCATGGATTCACCAAAGGCTGGTCTTGTCAGACAAATCTGATTGATTTCTTTGACTGGGTGACCAGGGAGTTGGACCAAGGGAGAACCCTAGATGTGGTGTATTTAGATTTCATTAAAAATCTTTGACATCGTTCCTCACAGGCGACATAAACAAACTGAGTACCCTAGGGATGGACCCTAAAGTTACTGCTTGGGTTAGAAACTGATTGAGTGGGAGGTGACTAAAGGTACAGGTAAATGGAGCTCACTCTGAGGAGAAGGAGGTTACCAGTGGTGTGCCCCAGGGATCTGTCCTAGGTCCAATGCTTTTTAACATCTTTGTTAATGATATTGCAGAAGGGCTATCATAAGAACATAAGATATGCCATACTGGGTCAGACCAAGGTCCATCAAACCCAGTATCCTGTTTCCAACAGTAGCCAATCTAGGTCATACGTACCTAGCAGTTTCCCCAAAAGACACACGTTCCACAATGCTTGTACTGGGTCAAGCATTGATATCCTGGGTCCCTTCTTAATAATGGTTTATGGACCTTGCCTCCAGGAACTTGTCCAAACCTTTTTTAAACCCAGCAACACTAACAGCCTTTACCACATCCTCCAGTAACAAATTCCAGAGTTTGATTACACGTTGAGTGAAAAAATATTTTCTTTTATTAGTCTTAAATAGTTTACCTGTAGCTTCATTGCATGTCCCCTAGTCTTTCTATATTCTGATAACGTAAACAATCGATCTACGTTTACCCGTTCCACTCCGTTCATTAATTTATAGACTTCTATCATATCTCCCCTCAGCTGTCTCTTTTCCAGGTTAAAGAGCCCTAACCTTTTTAGCCTTTCTTCATAGGAGTATCCTTCCATCCCCTTTACCATTTTGGTGGCTCTTCTCTGAACCTTTTCTAATAACGCTATATCCTTTTTAAGATACAGCGACCAGAATTGCACACAATATTCAAGGTGCGGTCTCACCATGGAACGATATAGAGGCATTATAATATCTTTTGTTTTATTTTCCATTCCTTTCCTTATGATACCTAGCATTCTATTTGCTCTCTTGGCCGCCGCTGCAGACTGGGCCGATGGTTTTAACATGTTATCCACAATGACGCTTAAATCTTTTTCCTGGGTGGTGGTTCCTAATGCGGAACCTTGCATTGTGTAACCATAGTTTGGGTTGTTCAGTCTTGCAATTTATCAAGATCCTCTTGCAATTTTCCACAATTCTCTTGGGTTTTAACAACTTTAAATACTTTTGTGTCATCTGCAAATTTGATAACCTCACTCATTATTCCACTTTCCAGGTCATTTATGAATATGTCAAAAAGATCCCTGAGGTACACCACTATTCACCTTTCTTCATTGGGAAAATTGGCCATTTAGCCCTACCCTCTGCTTTCTATCTTTTAACCAGTTCCTGATCCACAATAGTACACTGCCTCCTATCCCATGACTCTTTAGTTTTGCCTAAAGTCTCTAATGAGGGACCTTGTCAAAGGCTTTCTGAAAGTCCAGATACACTATATCAACCGACTCACCTTTGTCCACCTGTTTATTCACACATGGGCATGTACTTGCGGGACCTGGCCAAGGAGTTGGCCGGGTTCTCTGCTGGACTCTCCGGGGAACCCTTGCAGAGATTCAAGTCCTTGTCCTCGGGGATTCGGGACTGCTCGAAGTTCATGTCCCGCGCCGCCTACGATGGCTTCGAGGCTTCGGCCCGAGTTGCGGCAGCCGGCATCGCGGCTCGACGCCAGGCATGGCTGCAGTCATCGGTCCTCGAGCCATGGGTTCAGGACAAGTTGGTCGATGTCCCTTGCCGAGGTGAAAACCTTTTTGGCAAGCCCATGACCGAGAAGGCCGCCCAGCTTGAAACAGAGCACCTTACACGGACAAGGCTGTCTAGGAATACCTCTGCCCCTTCTCATAAAAAGAAGAGTTCGGGTAAAAAGCCCTTTTACCCGAGGAAGGGAACTGCCTACAAACAGTACCCTCAATATCAGGCTACCCAAGCTGCACCCCAGGGTCAGCAAGCCAAGGGGCAGGGTAATGGGCCCCGTAGGCAGAGGACCCCCAAGCCTCCGGCCCCTGCTCCCACTCAGCAGGGTGGGTTTTTTTGACTCCTTGAACGTAGCCTCTCCATCCCTGCTCTCCCAACCCTGTACAGGAGGTCGCCTCGCCCTCTTTGCCCACCAGTGGCCCCTCATCACCGGAGACAGTTGGGTGTTGGACGTAGTCCACAGGGGCTATGCACTACATTTTCACCAACTGCCTCCACCATACTTTCCAGGGGAGCCTCCAAGGCCTTCCCTGCACACAGACCTTCTCCTTCAGGAACTTCAAGGTCTGTTGATGGACAGGGCGGTGGAGCCTGTGCCTCCCCACTTGCAAGTCTCCAAAGAAAACCCAGCACAAGGTAAAAAATCAAACCAAACATATAACCCTGGCAAAAACCTCCGTGTAGCAAAATTACAATGAGCAGAACCTATTTAAAGAACTATATATCTTTTTGTCGGAGTGACCATACAAAAGGGGAAGGAATTCAAACCCGCCCCTCGCCGTGGTCATTCCATTTTAATCATTTATTAACTTGAAAAAATAAAAAAAAACCTTAGCTTCATCCTGAGCCACAGCCACTGCAGAATTCATAAGAACATAAGAACATAAGATATCCCATACTGGGTCAGACCAAGGGCCATCAAGCCCAATATTCTGTTTCCAACAGTGGCCAATCTAGGTCATATGTACCTAGCAGTTTCCCCAAAAGACACAGGTTCTGCAATGCTTGTACTGGGTCAAGCATTGATATCTTCGATCACTTCTTAATAATGGTTTATGGATCTTTCCTCCAGGAACTTGTCCAAACCTTTTTTAAACCCAGCTACACTAACAGCCTTTACTACATCCTCCGGTAACAAATTCCAGAGTTTGATTACACGTTAAGTGAAAAAATATTTTCTTTTATTAGTCTTAAATAGTTTACCCTGTAGCTTCATTGCATGTCCCCTAGTCTTTCTATATTCTGATAACGTAAACAATCGATCTACGTTTACCCGTTCCACTCCGTTCATTAATTTATAGACTTCTATCATATCTCCCCTCAGCCGTCTCTTTTCCAGGTTAAAGAGCCCTAACCTTCTTAGCCTTTCTTCATAGGAGTATCCTTCCATCCCCTTTACCATTTTGGTGGCTCTTCTCTGAACCTTTTCTAAAATCGCTATATCCTTTTTAAGATACGGCGACCAGAATTGCACACAATATTCAAGGTGCGGTCTCACCATGGAACGATATAGAGGCATTATAATATCTTTTGTTTTATTTTCCATTCCTTTCCTTATCATACCTAGCATTCTATTTGCTCTCTTGGCCGCCGCTGCACACTGGGCCGAGGATTTTAACATGGTATCCACAATGACGCCTAAATCTTTTTCCTGGGTGGTGGTTCCTAATGTGGAACCTTGCATCGTGTAACTATAGTTTGGGTTGTTCTTCCCTAGGTGCATAACCTTGCACTTGTCCACATTAAATTTCATCTGCCATTTTGATGCCCAGTCTTCCAATTTATCAAGATCCTCTTGCAATTTTTCACAATCCTCTTGGGTTTTAACAACTTTAAATAGTTTTGTGTCATTGCAAATTTGATAACCTCACTCGTTATTCCACTTTCCAGGTCATTTATGAATATGTCAAAAAGCAGCGGACCCAGCACAGATCCCTGGGGTATACCACTATTCACCTTTCTCCATTGGGAAAATTGGCCATTTAGCCCTACCCTCTGCTTTTTATCTTTTAACCAGTTCCTGATCCACAATAGTACACTGCCTCCTATCCCATGACTCTTTAGGTTTTGCCAAAAGTCTCTGATGAGGGACCTTGTCAAAGGCTTTCTGAAAGTCCAGATACACAATATCAACTGACTCACCTTTGTCCACCTGTTTATTCACTCCTTCAAAAAAACATAACAGATTAGTAAGACAAGATCTTCCTTGTCTAAAGCCATGTTGGCTGTCTCCCATTAGGTTGTGACTATCTACATGTAGCAGACACAACGTGCCACGTTTAGGGCCAGCCAAAGTCCTATGGCCCTGCATCAGGTGGAGAGAATGAATTCCAAAGTAATGGCTTCTTATCATGAAGAACTAAAACGGTCAGGTTTTTAAAAGGCGGCGTGTGACGTAAAGTGCAAAAACTGGAAATCATCAGCCAATCCGCTGACAGATCGGCGCAAGCCGTGATAATTGGGAAAACCCCACAGTCAAGAGAACCCCCAGCATCATCAAGCAAGCCAAAAAAGGGTGGTCGGATGTCAGAGCAGAGTATGCCACTCAAAAGAGGCATTCAATCCCCGAGGGGAGACAGTCCATAAACGGAAAATCCAGCGCTGTTATAATCGCTGTAGTTTAGCAACCCGATCGCCTCCTCTTGGATCCAAAGGGACAAAGTCCAAGACCCGCCAAAGCAGTTGATGAAATAAATGCCCTTCCTGCAGGCAATGCTCAACCATAGGCACCGTCAAGGTTTTGGTCCGCAGCCGGGAAGCATGCTCTCCAAGCCATACCTTCACTCTTCGAGTAGTGCGACCGACATAGAACAACCGGCAAGGGCATTCCCGGCTGCGGACCAAAACCTTGCTCTTCTTCAAAGCCTAGGGTTTGTGATAAACTTCGCAAAGTCCACTTTGCTCCCCTCCCAGAATTTGGAGTTCATAGGAGCAAGGCTGGACTCTCTCCTGGCAAACGCTGTCTTGCCAGCACAAAGATTGGTAGCCTTGGCAAACCAGTTTCTCAACAGGTCGCTAGTCTCCGCCAGACTCTGCCTGAGGCTTCTAGGCCATATGGCTTCGACAGTGCATGTGACCCCCAATGCCAGGCTCCATATGAGGCCTGCACAGTGGTGCCTTCGGACTCAGTGGTCACAGGCCACAGGCAGCCTCAGGGACAGGATAAGGCTGTCCAGTCAATTTCCGGACTCCCTCAGCAGGTGGCGGCACCCACCCAATCTACTAAAGAGGGTGCCTTTTCAGATTCCTGGGTACACGGTGGTACTGACCACCGACACCTCCCTGCAGGGCTGGGGAGCTCATTGTCTAGACAAGTGCACCCAGGGCCTGTGGTCTCCTTGGGAGGCTGCACAGCAGATCAATCTCCTCGAACTCAGAGCTATTCGCTTAGCACTCAAAGCTTTCTCTCCTACCCTGGCTCATCAATCTGTCCTGGTTCAGACAGACAACCAAGTAGCCATGTTTTATGTGAACAAACAGGGCGGGACTGGGTCCAGACTCCTTTGTCGGGAGACTCAGGACCTTTGTTCATTTGCCCTCAAGCACAACGTGCTCCTCAAGGCTGTGTACCTTCCAGGCCAGGACAACTACCTGGCCGACAGATTGAGCAGGATTCTGCAGCCCCACGAGTGGCAGCTGCATCCCTTAGTGGTTCAGAAGATCTTCCTAAAATGGGGTCTCCCTTTGGTGGATCTCTTTGCCAGTCCAATGAACAAGCAACTGCCAAAGTTCTGCTCCAGGCAACCGCATCCTCTGAGAATAGCAGCAGATGCCTTTCTGATTCCCTGGTCTCAGGGCCTCCTGTATGCGTTTCCTCCCACGCCCTTGGTGGCCCGAACTCTCTTCAAAATTCTTCAGGACAAAGCCTCGGTCCTGCTGGTGGCTCCCAGGTGGCCGAAACAGCCTTGGTTTCCACTTCTACTTCAACTGGCGGTGGATCCCCCACTGCCTCTGGGGTTGCAACCCGACCTTCTCTCCCAGGAGCAGGGTTCCCTTCTGCACCCCAATCTCAAGGCTCTCAATTTGATGGCCTGGAGACTGCAAGGGTAGTTTTGGCTCCCTGGGGCCTACCTCAGGAAGTTGAGGAGGTTGTCCTAGCCTCTAGGAAACAATCCACTAGGAAAACCTATGCTCTCAAATGGAAAAGGTTTTCTGTGTGGTGTCAGCTACGTACAGAGGATCCTTTCTCCTGTACTGTGCCAGTAGTGCTTCAGTACTTACTGCACTTATTTTTATTTATTTATTTATTTAAGCTTTTCTTATATACCGCCTCTTCCAAAGATCAAAGGCGGTTTACAGATAACAGGAACTGAACAAGGTTTTACATGGAACGATTTTGAATTATTTACAATCAACTTTTTAAACAACAACATCTTGTAAAACTAATTACAGTCAACTATTTACACAAACAGTAGTATAAGCAGTATTGTTAATTATTTACATTGAACATTGTGTAATTACATTGGAAGTTCTTGTGGTGAATTTGAATCAATAAAATCGAATTAAACTTTTTCGTCCGAGTTCTTTTTATTTGTGTGTAGCGTAGGGTTGGGGGGGGGGGGGGGTTGTATTCTGTAGTTATGGTGGGTTTGTGAGGTGTATTGGGTGGGGAGGTTCTGTTGAGTTTGTAAAGTGTTCTGTGAATAAGTGGGTTTTAAGTTCTTTCCTGAAGAGACGGAGGTCTTTTATCATTCGGAGATTTAGAGGAAGTTTATTCCAAAGAGTGGTGGCGGCATATGAGAAAGCTCTAGAGCTTGTGGTTTTTTTTAGTTTTACGGATGGTTTTTTGTATGTCTAATGAGTGTGTTGCGTTTTGCCTACGGGTTCTAAGTTCAAGTGGAGCTTGCAAGAGGATGGATAGGTGCGATGGTGAGATGTCATTGATGAGCTTAAATGTCATTAGGATTATTTTATATGTTATTCTGCTGTTTATAGGGAGCCAGTGCAGTTCGAATAGGATGGGAGTTATGTGGTCAGTCAAGCGGGCTTTCGTTGTTACACGGGCACAAATGTTTTGGGCTCTTTGAAGGAGGTTGGTGTTTGCAAGTGGTAAACCGTTTAGGAGACTATTACAATAGTCAAAGTGGGGGGTGATGAGTGCACTGATGACCGATCTGAAATCAGGGACTTAAGTCCAATTCTGTTCAGGTCCACCTCTCAGCTCTAGCAACTCACCACTCACTGGTGGAAGGACAATCTCTGTCGGTTCACCCCTTGGTGTCCCGCTTTCTCAGGGGCTTGCTTTTGCTCAGGCCTCCAATCCGTCCTCCTGCCCCTGAATGGGAGTTGAATGTGGTCTTGCAGCAGCTGACTCGCCCACCTTTTGAGCCGATGGCTACTTGTCCACTACGCTTCCTATCCTGGAAGACACTCTTCCTGATAGCCTTAACCTCGGCCAGGCAAGTGAGTGAGCTTCAGGCCCTGGTCTGTGATAGGCCTTAAACTAGGATTTATAGGAACAGGGTAGTCCTCAGGACTCATCTAAAGTTCCTTCCAAAGGTTGTCTCCTCTTTCCACCTCAATCAGGAGGTGGTTCTTCCAACATTCTTCCCTAGGCCTCATGCAAGACAGGCTGAAGCAGTCCTGCATACCCTGGACTGTAGGAGGGTCTTATCCTCCTACCTTGACCATACGCAGGGGCATAGAAGGGCTACTCAGCTCTTCGTCTCCTTTGACGCCAATAAGTTGGGGTTGGCTGTGTCCAAGCGTACCTTGTCAATCTGGGTGGCTGACTGTATCACCTGGGCTTACAAGGCGGCTGACCTCCCTTTGCAGGGTCGGGTTACGGCCCACGGTGTCAGGGCAATGGCTGCCTCAGTGGCTTATCTCTGCTCTGTGCCCTTGGTAGACATCTGCAGGGCTGCAACTTGGTCTTCAAGCCAGACTTTTGCGGCCCATTACTGTCTGGAGAGGGAGTCCCGTAGGGATAGTGCTTTTGGCCAAGCAGTACTCCGGAATCTCTTTGAGGTTTAGGCAACTCCTGCCCTCCTGCCCTCTGTTGGGCTACCGGTGGAGGTTGTGTCTTTGAAAAGCCTTTCTTTGCTGCTGAGACTAGAGGGAATTCTCTTGTTCAGGCTGGGTTCCTCGGTAGCCCAGAGCTAGGGAGTCACCCATATGTGAGGACTGACTTCCTGCTTGGTCCTGGAAAAAGAGTAGTTACTCACAGGTGTTCTCCAGGAGCAGCAGGAATCAGTCCTCACAACCCTCCCTCCTCCCCTTGGAGTTGCAGTTGTACATAGTTTAATTTTTTCATTTTTGTGTGCTGTTCTTAGCTATGTCATTTGACTGAGGTAAGATGACACCTTTAGGCGGGAAGGGAACCGCGCATGCGTGCCTGCATTCCCAAAGGCTTTCTTAGAAAGCTGGGGAAATGCTCCGCTGGGGCTTCATTGGCGCCGATGACACCCATATGTGAGGACTGATTCCTGCTGCTCCTGGAGAACACCTGTTACAGGTGAGTAACTACTCTTTTTGGAACCTCTCTGCTTTTGGTAGCATCCTTCAAGGATACATTCTTCTGAACCATCCGCTCTTGGGTGGCTGTCAGGTAAGGTTTGCCTCTTTGCAGATGATACCAAAATCTGCAATAGAGTAGACACGCAGGAAGGTGTAGATAACATGAGGAGGGATCTAGCAAAGCTTGAAGAATGCTCTAGAATTTGGCAGCTGAGATTTAATGTTAAAAAATGCAAGGTCATGCATTTGGGCTGCTGCAATCCAAGTGAGTGATATAGTATAGGGCGTGAAGTACTTCTGTCCACAAAAGAATAGCGGGACCTAGGCGTGATTGTGTCTGATGATCTTAAAGTAGCTAAACTGGTAGAAAAGACAACAGCAAAAGCTAGAAGGATGCTTGCGTGCATAGGGAGAGAAATGGCCAGCAGAAGAAAGGAGGTGATAGTGCCTCTGTATAAGTCTTTGTTGCAACCTCATTTGGAGTATTGTGTGCAATTCTGGAGACTGCAATTTCAAAAGGACATAAAAGGGTTGGAGTCAATACAGAGGGTGGCTACTAAAATGGTTAGTGGTCTTCATTATAAAGCATACGAGGACAGACTTAAGGATCTTAACATATATATACTTTAGAGGAAAGACGGAATAGAGGTGATATGATTAAGACAGTTAAATACTTCCATGGCATAAATGCACAGGAGGAGAACCTCTTTCGATTGAAAGCAAGTTCTGCTATGGAGGGGACATAGGATGAGGGTGAACAGGAATAGGCTCAGGAGTAATATGCGGAAATATATTTTTATGGAAAGAGTGGTAGATGCGTGGAATAGTCTCCCAGTGGCGGTGGTAGAGATGTGGACAGTATCTGAATTCAAAAAAGCATGGGATAATCACAAAGGATCTCTAAAGGAAAAAAAGGGGACTGTTGTAGTGGTTGATATGGAAGGGCAGACTAGATAGGCCATGTGGTCTTTTTCTGCTGTCATGGTTCTATGTTTCTATATTTACAAGGCTATCTCAGATAAAAAGTAGACTTCAAAGCCAATACCCTGGCCTTGAAGACTAGAAATATATTTATTATGCCACTAAATATATTTATGCCACTATAGGTATCCAAATATCATAGCGGTTTACAATCAATGAGGGGAACTGGATTAATGTACACCATGGACATAAAAGACAAAAGAAAACGGGACAAACACACAAAGGGCAAGTGAAATAGGACAACAATAGCTACCAGTACAGGTGAAACATATAGCCAGATGAAAACAAGAGGGAGGGGAATAAGACAGGGTATGTAAATATTCATAGGTCTAGGTTTAATGAGAGAGCGTTCCTGGAAGGCATATTCAAAAAGCCAGGTTTTCAGTCCTGTCTTTATATTCTTGTAGGGTGACTCAAGATGGAGATTTGTGGGGAGAGCATTCCAGAGATTCTATATGTTGCAAGATGTAGACTGGAGATGGATGGGATGACGAGGAGATTTTGATTGGCTGACCTCAGAGCCCCGGTATTGCAGTATGGGATGAGCTGGAATGAAGGTAGCAGGGTAGGTCATTGTAGAATGCGTGATGGGCAAAAAGAAGAGTTTTGAATTGGTTTTGAAAGGAAACTGGGAGCCATTTCCTTTGTGTTAGAGGAGTTTAACTTCCGTGTTCTGAATAAGCTGGGTTCTTTTTAGCTGAGACTGTAAGATGCCTGCCAGTATGGAATTGCAATAATCTAATTTGTTTATTAGAAGCAAGTGAATAATTGTCTTTAATGTTCTAGTGTCAAGGAAAGGTCTAATGGATTTATTTCTGTGCAGAGAGAAGCAGGAGTTTCTCACTACTTTGGAGATTTGGGGCCTGAAGGAGAACTGATAATCTATGATTATACCCAGGAAGCATCATGGGATGGGAAGAAATGCATGGATGAAAAGGGAGGTGCCTTTGATTGTGAGAGGCAATTGGGTGGCTCTTGAAATGTCAGGAAACATTTGAATTTTAGATCTAGAAAACATCGAATCCTTTTTCCATAGCCGCCTGCTACACCAGTGCAGACAAGTAGCCCATAGCCCATGTTCCCTGTAAAATAGTTATCTCCAAGTTATAATACCCCGTTGAATGTAATTTCAGTTTGTTAAATGTAAACCGCACTGATGCAGAATAGTGCGGTATATAAGAGAATTAAATAAATAAATAAAATAAAAAGTAGGTCATATTCCCCTACCAGCAGATGTAGAGGCAGAGGAATTTTCCATCAGCCTCTTTATGACATCATCAGGCCATATCAACCAGAAGCACCAGAGGGAGCTTTAGTAATTTTCTCTCTCCAGCAGATGATGGATATCTTTTTAGCTCTGAAAAACCGAGAAAATACAAGGAAGAATAACTTTGCTCATGAGCCACCATCCCTTGGGAGGATTTCTCATTGGAGCATAACGCGGGAGGCTCCTCTAGAGTCTCCTTCAAAACTGGTGCTCTTTTCAGGTGCCATAAGAGGAGGAAAAATGATTCAGCTACCTGCCCTTATCTTGTTAAGGACACATGAGCAGCCAGAATATTGGAAGGAAAAGAATTGGAAGGATTCTTCAGCCATGTGCACAACCTCAGTGTTCCCTCTCTCCTCCTTCCCCCTGCTCTCCCCTGAAGATTGAGGAAGACTCTTCAGAGGTAAACTATACATCTGGCAACAGGGGAGTAGCACTAAGCCCGACATGGTATTTACCTGCCATGGCTCTCCAGGGGTGAGTACCAAATGATAAGCCTCTCTAACTGTCTTGTTTATAAGGGCTTCTGACTGAGTTAGGTTTGGGCCTTTCAGGGCATCTGTTTGAATCAACGCCAATGTTTTCCCACCTTTCCTGTCTATGCACTTTGAAGCTGCTAGGGGGAAAATTAAAAGGCAATGTCAGGAAATACTTTTTCACTGAAAGGGTGGTGGATGCTTGGAATGCCCTCCCAATGGAAGTGGTGGGGGCAAATACGGTGACAGAATTCAAAATGGCATGGGACCAGACACAGTGGATCTCTTTACAGCAACAGGATAAAATCAAAATAAACTTAACTATCTAATTTCTCAACAAACAGGGGTGTCCTACACGGAGCGGTGGGTTCACCCCTAAACCAAGACATGGGGAGGGGTGATCTGCATGCAGCGGCAGGTGCACCTACTCTTGCCATCTTACTGGGCAGACTAGATGGACCATACTGGTCTTTATCTGCCGTCATTTGGTATGCTGGAAGGTCGGGGTTCAAATCCCACTAGAGGACAGCAACCTTGGGCCGGAAGGACTGGGGTTTCTAGTCCCACAGGTGCTCCTTCTGGTCTTGGGCAAGCCACTTAACCCTCCATAGCCCATGTTCCCTGTAAAATAGTTATCTCCAAGTTATAATGCCCTGTTCAATGTAATTTCAGTTTGTTCAATGTAAACTGCACTGATGCAGAATAGCGCGGTATATAAGAGAATGTAAATAAATGTTACTATGTCTGCACTTCCTGTGCTGTTTCCATGCTTATTCTGTGCCTTCCTGGTATGCCAGTAGCATGTGGTGACTGTGTGTGTTAGGCCCTTGTGTGCACGGTTTGTCTACATGGTATCTGCACACATGGCTCTTCGCTTTGTCCCACAAACATATGTGGCCTGGCCCATGCATATTTGGTGCGCAATGCAATGTGCTGCCTGAGTGCACCTTCTGCCTGCATTTCCTAACTGCTTATGGTGGTGGAGAGTGCTTATGCTACCTTCAAAGACACACCTGATCCACGAAAGCTAGAGACTCTCATGGTTGAATTCTGGTATCTGCTCTGCTTGAATGGATGCTTTGGACATACTCTCAGAAGGCTCATCCCTCTTTGCACTGTTGGGAGATAAAGTGCTCCGGCCTCATCTTCTCCATTGCCAGTGGCAGCGTGCATGGCCCTGAAGAAGGATGATCATCAGGCAAGCTCCCCTAGATGCCCCCCTTTGCAGAAGGGGTCATCACCTGTTGCACCTCCTGGTGATGGAAGTTATCTGGCCAGTGGGGAGCTTACGGGTCTTGGGCTTTCCTCCTCTGAGTTTTTTTCTTTTTCTGCAGCAAGCTTGGTCTTTCTGGTGTGCCAATACGGACCCTGAAGCCATCATGTTGTCGCGATTCATCTGCCAACTCAGAAGAGGGACAGCAGACGAGTTGGAGCCTGGTTCACTATTCATATTCTAAGCGCTCTCTGTGATGGTTGGAGTTGAAGTTTCAAATTGGCTGGCCTTAGTCGAGTTCCAGAATTAAATCCCAATTTTTCAGGCATGGATTCTGCTCTGGAGGATAAATGCTTATCTTGCTCTGTAACGCACAATGAGTCTAGTGTTATTCATCAGTTCACGAAAGACAAGTTGGTTTCCCTGATTGCTCAGTTATTATCCACCATAAGTTTGTCTGACCCTCTGGCAGTTGAACAGGAACCACTGGTTCAACCCCTCTAGTAAGGGGTTTGGAAATGTAAGGCAGATGTCCCGTCCAAAGATTATCAAGAGCATATGCTTGGAATGGGCCCTGCCAGACTCCCCAGTGAAGGGGTTGAGAGTCTTCAGGAGGCTTTGCCCTGATATAGGAGGATTGCGCCATGTGGTTTAATCCACTGAGAGTGGATACACAGATTACAATGGTTACAAAGCGGACCACCATTTCGGTGGAGGGCGTAATGCCCCGAAGGACCCCGGATTGTATCTATCTTGAGGAATAAATTTGCAGCCTTCGCTGTCATCCTTCACTTGGTGGGATGTGTGAGCCTGACGTCTCAGGCTCTGCTTAAGTGCTTTCAGTCCCTTGCGTAGAGAACATTCTGCCCTGCTTGGAGTTGGCTACAGCCTTTGTTGGAGGCCATATATGGTCTCATCTGCAGGGTAGCTAAGGACATTGCTCTGTCAATTGTGGCACAATGTTTGGTATGGTTCTACCTTTATTTTATTTATTTTATTTAACAAACTTTTATATACCGCGACCTTCCAGTGATCAGGTGCGGTTTACATATAACAGTTAGAGGAACAGAAAGACATTTCTGTTTTTACATTGAACATAGTGTGAACTATATACATTAACAATTAAAACTTTAAACTTTTAACTTTGGAGAACTATGTACATTTAACTATATACAGGTAGCAGAAATGAGGTCAACAGTGAAGGTAGTTATATCAAAGACAGTGTCAAAGGTCATAAATATCATAAGGCAGTTACGGTGTTAGTTTCTATGTGTATATAGATTATCCCTTTTCATTTTGGTATTGGGAGTTTGCCAGTGGGCCGTAGTGAGAGATAAAGAGGTGGGTTTTAAAGTTTTACGTAGGGTTTTAAGGTCAGTTGAGGCTCTGATTTCTTCTGGGAGTTCCAGAGTATAGGTGCAGCGTGGGAGAATGCTTTTTTATTGGTTGTTTTTTTGGTCTTTGTGAATTCTTTTGGAATCTTTAATTTATTAACGTTGCCTCTTCTATGTGCAGAGTGGGCTGTGTCTTTAGTGAATAGCTTATTAAGGGTAGCTGGAGCAGTTTTATTTAATGCCTTGAATGTGGTAATTATTAATTTATAGTCTATTCTACATTGTATCGGGAGCCAATGTAGTTTGGTTAGATAAGGTGATATGTGTTCAAAAGGGTGTACCTTCATTATAGTTCTGGCTGCAGCGTTTTGGGCTAATTGGAGCCTTTTGATGTTTTGGTTAGTGGTGCCTAGTAGAGAGAGGTTGGCGAAGTCAAAATGTGGTGTGACAATGGCTTGAATGATGCTTAGGAAGTCTTGCAGGTGTACTAGAGGGCGTAATTGTTTTAATACTTTGAGTTTAAAGTATATTTTCTTGGTTGTATTTCTTATGTGGGTGTTCATACTAAGGTGTGTATCAAGTATCAACCCTAGGTATTTTATTTCGTTTTTTATGTGGATGTCATGTTTCTGGAGTGTAATGTGGGTAGGGGGGGTGTAGGATTTGTTTTTTGTTACAATCAGTATGACAGTTTTGGAATGGTTGATATAAAGGTTGTGGTCTTCTAACCAAGTTGTTAGTTCCTTGAAACAGTCAGTTAATAGCTGAAGTGGAAGCATTGGGATTGTGAAAGGAATGTATAACATGATGTCGTCCGCGTATATGTGATAGTGGATTTTGAATTTTTTAAAGATGTTGCAAATTGGTTGAATATATATATTAAATAGGAGTGCAGAGAGGGCAGAACCTTGGGGGAGGCCAATTTCCTGTTTGTATGTGTTGGAGGTTTGAGTGTTGATCCTGACAGTTTGGGTTCTGTTGGATAGGTACGAAGTGAACCATTTGAGAACTAATGAGGTGGCACCTATTTGACTGAGCCTATTGAGCATTAGTGTATGGTGGACACTGTCAAATGCTGCAGAAATGTCTAGAAAAAGTAGAAGGAATGCGTTTTTGGGGCTGTCTATTCCTCTTACTAGTGTGTCTAGGAGTACAGTTAAAAGAGTGTCTACCCCATGGCCAGGGCGAAAGCCATATTGTTGGTCATCCAGGGGAGCTGATGTGTCGATGTGTTCCTGTGTTTGTGTTTGGACTACTTTTTCTATGAGTTTGGCCATAAAATGGTATGCTAGAAATGGGTCTATACGAGTTCGGTGAAGTTTTGTCCAGGGTATTATTTTTTTAATATGGGTCTGATTTGTGCATGTTTTAGTATAGGCGGGAGGTAGCCTTGATTTAGTGAGAGATTAATTAATGGGAGAATGAAAGGGGATAATGTTGGAAAGGTGTTCTTTATCCAATTTATGGGGCAGGGATCGAGGTGAGAAGTTGTAGTATTTAGATTCGACATTATATTCTTAAGGGTCTCTTTAGTTATGGGGTAGAAATGATTCCAAGAATCTGGCAGAGGTTGGCAGGATGTGGTTTGTGTAATTGGTGTAATTGGTGGGATATTCTTTATTTTTGATTTATTTTTGTAGTGGTTTGCTAAGGTTTGGGGAGATATATCTTCGGCTTCATGACTGGAGTTGTATGTGTTTTTGGTTAGGATTTGGACAATGGAAAATAGTTCCCTTGGTCTGTTTATAGATTTATTTAGGACAGTTGAGTGGAAGTGTTTTTTGGCGCTGTCTGTGGCGTCTCTGTAGTTTTTGAGATAGGTATGATATAGTTCATTATATGTTGTGGATTTAGTTTTGCGCCACTTTAGTTCAATTTTCCTGAGAGTTCTTTTCATAACTTTCAAAGTATTATTAAACCAGGGGGCATCACCAGTTCTGGGACGTGTGTTCTTGTTTGGTTGATTATATGCAGCTGCTTTTGAGATTATTTTATGCCAGGATGTAATAGCTTCATCAAGGTTGGAAAGTGATGAAGAAAGGTAAGGGATTGTTTGATCTAGGAAATCTTCTGCATTAAAGTTTTTAAATCTGGGGGGTGGGGGCTTTTGCTGGCTGCTTTTGTTATTTGAGTCAGTGTGTTTAAGATTAAACTTAATCAGGTAGTGGTCTGACCATGGGATCGGCGTACACTGTAAGGATTCAGGATTGAAAAGTTTATGGATTACTTCTGGGAGGAAGATAAGGTCTAAGGTTCCTCCTTTGTTATGAGTTTTTGTAGTAATGATTTGGTGGAAGCCTATGTCATGTATAGATTCAAGGAAGAGGGTAGAATATGTGATGGGTAGAGATGGGAGGTTAAAATCTCCTAACATTATTAATGGACTTTGGTCAGTGGAAGAGCTGAGAAGCTCTATTAGGACATCCATATTTTCTGTATTATAGTCAGGTGGTCTGTATATCAAGCATATTCTAAAGTGGTCGATCTTTATGACGAGGGTGTCAGTGTTGTTGATGATATCTGAGGATTGTTGTTTAGCATTTAGGGCCTTTTTAGTCATTATAAGTACTCCTCCTCCTTTTTTGTTGTTTCTATGTGTGAGGAAGATGTTGTAGTCCTTTTTGTTTAGTTGGTTTAGATATACCACATCTGTGTCAGATAGCCATGTTTCTGTAACACAAAGGATGTCAGGTTTATTGTCATTTAGGAGATTGGTAAAGATAGGGAGTTTATTTTTCATGGATCTAGCATTTGTTAGAATATATGAGAGTATGGCTGGTTCGTTTTTGTTTGGTAGGGTTTTTGCTTGGTGAAGTGTAGTGGGTTTTATATGTATAAGGCAGCTATGGTTTACTTTTGTATTAGGCCAGATAGGTGTGTGTGCTGCTGGTATATAGTGTTTGTTAATACTTTGTATGATTGGTATAGGTTTATAATGTTTGAAGTTTAGACTATGTGTGAGTGCAATTATTGATAGTATTATGGCGCAGCTGCATAATATTCTTAGGTGAAAGGAGTGTGAGTATGTCATTTTGGGGGCTAGCAGTTATAAGTGTGCTGGTTACTGGCAATAGTAATAAATTTAACACAGTTGAGTGAGAATGGGTTACTGGCAACAGTAATAAATGTAACACAGTTAAATGGGAGTGAGTTACTAGCAACCGTAGTAGATTTAACACAGTTGAGTGTTTTTCATATTATGCTCCCAGCCAATGGAATAAACTCCCACTATACCTCAGAGAGATTAAAGACCTTACATCTTTCAGGAAGGAACTTAAAACCTACCTATTTAGTCAACACTATAGCAACCTACAACCTGGAACCAAATTTACTACACAAAAACATGCAACAAACCAAACACAGGTCTACCCCACCTAATGCCAGACTTCATTTCTCATCCACCCAAGCTAACCTACTCCCAATACTTTATTTATGATCACAAATAACTATTATAGTCTCTTACTAACCATGTAAATCTACCCTTCTGGTTCCTTGTAACATAGTTTTATGACTCCTTGTAGCATAGTTTTATATTTCCTTTTATGTTAATAACCCTCACATTGTTTTCCATTTAACCTAGTATTATGTAACCTAGTTTATGTTCACCTAATATTTAATTCAATATTGCACTGTTCTGCTATATTGTTGTTTAAGTTCCTTGTTTTTGCTCAACTAATGTTTAATGTAATTCAATATTGCAATGTTCTGCTATATTGTTGTTTAAGTTCCTTGTAAACCGCCCCTGATCTCTGGAAGGGGCGGTATAGAAAAGCACTGAAATAAATAAATAAATAAATGATTTGCTGGCAACAGTAATAAGTTGACACAGTTGAATGAGAATGAATTACTGGCAACAGTAATAAGAATTAAACAGTTGAATGAAAATAAATTACTGGCAACAGTAATAAGTTAACACATTTGGGTGAGGATGAATTACTGGCAACAGTAATAAGATTTAACACAGTTGAATGAGAATAAGTTACTGGCAACAGTAAAAACTAACACAAATGAGTGAGGATGAGCTACTTACAATAGTAAAGCGATCTAGTGCATTTGAGAGGAAAAACGTTACTAGGAGCAGTAGAAAATTTAAATTATGTGTTGTAATGTGGAGTACTAGTGAGGGACGATAAGAGGCAGGTAGGGTTAGGAGGGTATACGTGTCTAACAGTTGTGATCAATTCAAGTATGGTATTTAGTAATGGCTGTCAGCCTTAGTACTGATGACATTGACATCTACTGGAATAGAAGAGGAGATAAGTATTATGACAGAAGCTACTACAGATCTAATGGTATTTGGTAATACTTGCAGTTCAGGATATGAGTCCGATTAAGGTGGGTTTCTTGTTGTTTCCGTGGTTCTGAGATCTATCGAAGTGCCACCGCCTAAGGGCCATGCCAAAGGGCCCTCTGGCGAGGCCCTCCGGCGCAGGCACGCTGGTGCAGATGCGCCTGTAGTTGCGCTCTTTTAAAGGAGCCTGGGACTGCCCCGATTGGACAGCCAACTCTCAGCTGGGCGGTGCGGTCCTCGTTGAGAGCTCAATCCCTCCTGGGAGAGCTTGGGGCTGCAGAGAAAGTTGGTGATTCAGCCGCGCTCTTTTAAAGGAGCCTGGGACTGCCCCGATTGGACAGCCAACTCTCAGCTGGGCGGTGCGGTCCTCATTGAGAGCTCAATCCCTCCTGGGAGAGCTTGGGGCTGCAGAGAAAGTTGGCGATTCAGCCGCGCTCTTTTAAAGGAGCCTGGGACTGCCCCGATTGGACAGCCAACTCTCAGCTGGGCGGTGCGGTCCTCGTTGAGAGCTCAATCCCTCCTGGGAGAGCTTGGGGCTGCAGAGAAAGTTGGCGATTCAGCCGCGCTCTTTTAAAGGAGCCTGGGACTGCCCCGATTGGACAGCCAACTCTCAGCTGGGTGGTGCGGTCCTCGTTGAGAGCTCAATCCCTCCTGGGAGAGCTTGGGGCTGCAGAGGTGGTGGTGGCATTTTCATCCTCCATGTCCCAATTGTCTCAGCTCGCCATTAAAGGCAGGCTCTTGTTTGGACAGACTTGGATAAGTTGAATGAGGACTGTTTGTGTACTCTGCACCTCCCCTCACCGGTAACAGCACCTGGGCTCTTGGGTAACTGATGTCCACTTCCAGAGCAATGAGAAGGAGCAAGTATAGTTAACAACACAAAACATAAAACACACTTGTATTATAAAAATCACCAAAGCTTTGGGAGAGAAAACAAAGTCAGCACCTTGTTTACTCTGCCATCACAGCCTTCAGCTATTTTATTTATAGGTAAAAATTCCATTACACAGCATAATTTTCACCTTATTATTTTACGTCAAGCATCACATATATTCATAACGTGCATCTCTATGTCATAGGTCAGTTCTTATTAGCATAGGTCATCATGAGAAGACATACATGTATTCCCAGACATAACGTCTTAAACAATAATTCTAACACTAGCAGTTTTGATATCTCTGATTCAAGACAGAGACTGAAGAGACAGCTTCTCCCTGCACTGTCTTTTTCATAACAAACCTAGTGTCTCTGTTTTAGGAAAGTTCAGCCTGGTTATTTCAGTAGAGTCTTTCAAGGTTGTTGCCAAGTAATAAGCCCTGGAATGTCTGAGTTACTGAATCTGTGGTGTTAACTCTTTCTGAGTACTTTCAGTAATATATTGTTATTTAGTACCCTCACTGTGTACACAGCCCTGTACAGAGAAGCGTCCTTTCAAGGACTTGGGTGAGTCAAACCTCATCGCTTCCCAGAGGATATGCCCAAAGCAAAAAAAATAAAATAAAAGAGAAAGAGAAGAAGTGAGCCTGGGAGGCATACAGGCACATGGTCCAATTAGCATAAAAATGTGTCCCTCACTCTTGTAATTTGGACTCCAGTTGCTATCGCCTCTGCAAGTCCTCCTTCTTACCCTTTTGGGTTCCAGTCTCAGATTCAGCTTTTTTATATATCTCAAGGATCCCAGGACTCTGATACCTCTAGAGGTGCCTCCTCCTGGCAACCGTGATTATCACCTGAGGGCTCATTCTGGGTGTGGGCCCAAATCATCGAGGATTGCTGAGTGCTAGTTGCCATTCAATGTGACCATATTTTGGAATGCAAGAGCTGGCTTCATGCTCCTTTTTCTCTCCTTGCGGCTCTGTAGCCAACAGAGCTGCAGTTCAATGTTCTCTGGACAGACCTTTTCATCTATAGGCAGTGGTCCTAGTCCCCTCCACCCGCTCTCTGACTGACCAGGGCCAAGGCCGATGTTTTATTTCTTTGTGCTGGCAAGAAAGAAAGTTCCCTCGACAGATTCTCAACTTCAAAGCAGTCTACGCTTACCTGCACAGCTTTCATTTCTGTGGGGAGTCCCTTCAGTCAGTGATAAAGATGCTGCAAAGAGTTTCTCGCATCTCTGGACTTGGTTAAGGCTTACTGCCACATCCCTATCTGTGAGGACTGACTGCACTGTTTTTGTTTTGCCATTTCTGGCTCACTTTCAGTTTGCCAGACTCTTCTTTGGCCTCTCCACTACCCTCAAGGGCATTCTTGAGAGTGATAATGGTGGTGGTCTACACGCTTAGGCACCATGGGATCTGTGTACACCCATGTCCAGAAGATTGAATCATTTGGGCCAAGTCGCAATCTGAAACAGCTCAGGTTTTGACCCGAGTGGTCCTGTTCCTAGAGAGTCTTGAGTGATTAATCGAGAAAGAACTGTGTGGGGATTTCTCATTCTCTGGAATGCCTGGGAGCATCTTCAGCACTAGGTTAGACAGAGTCTTCCTTCCAGAAGACAGGTTGAACAAGTTGCTGGTCCAATTGGCAGTCTTCTGGTCTCAGCCAGCTCCCACAGTTTGTGATTATCTTCAGCTTCTTGGTTTAATGACAGTAATGATTGACATGCTGCCTTGGGTGCAAGATCATTTGAGATCCCTTCAGGGGTCCCTGCTTTCTCAATGTTCTCCCAGCTCTCCAGAGTTTGAGATCAGACTGCCTCTCCAGATAGAGGTTGTGTCCAGTCTGAAGGGATGGCAGCAACTGTAGCACTTGCCATTGCACTTCTGCCATTGGATGCCAGCCTGTTGTGAGACCCAGACAATGCAAGGCCATTGGAACAGCTGTGAGCTGGGATGGCCCATCAACTACTTTGAGGCAAGGGCCATTGTTTGGCCCTCTTGCACTGCCAGACTCTGGTCAAGGTCAAGAGGTTCAGGTTTACTTGAATTATGCATGGCAATGATGTATGTCAATCAGTGAGTGGGTACGAAGAGTGCCGGAGTGGCCCAGGAGATGGTTGCACTATTCTTCTGGATGGAAAGATGCCTGTTAGTTCTATTGGCACATCTCATTGTCAGAGTCGATGACATAGTGGCGTTGTTCTCAGCAGACATTCTCTTGATTCTGGGGAGTAAGAACTGAGTCAAATGGTATATCAGTGGATTCTGCGCTGCTGGGGTCGTACCAAGATGGATCTGATGGCAACTCAGTTTATTGCCAATGCCGAACGCTTCTTCAGTCATTGACACCATAGTTTAGCCCTGGTTGATGTGCGGCCTGCTGTGCATGTTTCCTGCATGGTCACTAGTGGATCATGTGCTTTGACAGAAAGCAACATCCAGGCTTGTGGATCCTAGTAGCTCCGTATTTTCCATAGATTCTGTGGATTGGGGATCTAACGAGGCTTCTGCAAGGTCCTCGTCTGTGACTTCCTCCAGCCCAGGTACTATTACTTCAAGGACCGGGTCTTCTAGATGAGCCTGCTCAATCCTCACTAATGGCTTGGCTCTTGAGATGTGCAGCTCAGCCCATTTAGGCTACTCTCCCACTGTGTTTTCCACACTCCTTAAAGTTAGGAGAAGATTTGCGCAGATAGGCCAGGCTCCTAACCTGGCCTATCTGCGCCATCTGGTATCTTTGAGAGTTGGTGCCGTCAAAGTTGGGCTAGTCCTGAGACAGCGGACTTTCTGTCCTCACTTGTCTTTCTTTAGAAGGGTCTGAACAAAGGCCTTCCTCTTAATTCCCTGAAGGTCCAGGTGTCGGCCCTTCCTGCTTCAGTAGGTCAGTGGCAGGGAGGTCCATTGCCTTGCATCCTGATTTTTCCCATTTTCTTCTGCACCCCCCTTGCGTTCACTTCTTGCTCCGTGGGACCCCTACCTGTGCTCCAGGCCTTGATGTCAAAGTTCTTTGAGCCCTTGAAGTGGCCTATGCTTGAAGTTCTGACTCTCAAGATTATCTTTCTGGTTGCTATATGTTCAGTGAGACACAGCTCCGAGCTGCAAGCCTTGCCATGCAGGGATCCTTCCTTATTCTTGGGGGAGGCCATGTGCATTCAACATGTTCCTTCCTTCTTGCCCAAGGTGGTATCCGTCTTTCATGAGAATCAGATAGTTTGTTGCCCTCCTTTTCAAAGGAGCAGTGCCAGAAGTAAGAATGAACAGGTAGAGAGGTATGAAAAACTCCAATATGTAATTGAGCAAGCTTATGAATTTCTGGATACAGATCTCTAAAATGTGCTGATTGTCATTGTTACCAAAGTTCATCTAGTCACTTACAAGTTTGGCTTTTCACCTTGTGTTTTTTAAATAGAATTAGATATCTTGATCATAAGAACTGTATAACTGTGCAAAAATAGCTTAAGAACATTGTTAGCATAAGCATAAAGTGTAAACATGGGCTATGAACTACAACCATAGTTTAATGGCACAGAAGAGGCAGGACAAGTGTCAACCATGGAAGAATGTTTTTTAGAAACTAGAAGGTCAACACAACACATGTTTTAGCCAGGAGGCCTTCTTCAGGGGTTAGTGACCTTTACAATAAATAATAAAACAATTAAAAATATACCAAATTTAACATTTAGTGTAATATAAAACCCATAGGACTATTAATAAATAAATAAACAATAAATAGTTATAAACAATTATAAATGTAAATATAAAATGATAACATACATAATATCCCTTAAAAACATAAACACAGAAATATGTGAATAGTAAAACATGTATAACACTGTATTCTTGTCAAACTCAAATTTTGATGTAACCTATCTAATGTATATATAATTATGTATAATTATGTAGATAGTTATCCCCAGTTTACACCCAGTTTATCCTCCCTGTTATCTGTAAACCTAGATCAGTCATGTACTGACAGGTATGTTGTTGTTCAATGTAAACCGCACTGATGATGAATAGTGCGGTATATAAAAAATGTTAAATAAATAAAAATAAATAAATAAATAAATTGTATGTCATATAGTGTGGCACATTAGCCAAACGCGGTAAAACATCGAGTGGTAGATATTCATAAATGTGGAGCCCAATTGGAATGTGTAATAAAAGGTACAGTAAAAATAGAAACTAACCACATCTGTGCCTGGTTACATTGCAGGAAGGGTGTTCTTCTTGCTCAACCATAGTTCAATGTTCAGTTAACTATAGGTTACTGCTGGCACAGCGTAATTTCTGCAATTCTGCAGTTATAAATAAGTTTGTCATAATCAAGTAAATGTTATCTAATACATTGTAATCAACTTTTGTTTTGTAAAATAATTCTAGTGATACCTTTTGTTATTTCATGTTTATGATTAATGGTTCAGTTACTTCCCCTTTTTACTACAATAAAAAGAACTTCTATGGGTGAAAATTTTGATCCAGCAGAAAGAAGAACTATGTGTGTCCATAGACCTTTCTGCTGGCTCCCTATGAGCTCAAAGAAAGAGAAACTTTGTGTTTGAGTATTTTGTATTCTGCATTTTTCTCTCTGTTTGTCACTGCTCAGAGGACCAGAAGAGAATAAGAGTTGAGATATTTTGATCAGACAGAAAAGCTTTCACTAGAGAAAGGACAAGGTCCTTTGCGAGGTGGATTTCTGGAGCATATTTCTCCAATGCTTGGAAGTTGCTAGCTCCCTTCATAAATCAGACCATCTATTTGTGTTGTTTGCAGGACCCTGTAAGGGTGAAGCGGCTGCCTAGTCTACTTTGAAGTCCTATATCAAGGAAGTGATTTCCTCCATGTATCTGTGCACATTCCACTCAGGCTCAGCGACCTTGTGGGCAGAGTACAGCTTGGTAGCCCCCTTTAGACATTGTTGGGTGGTGATGTGGGCATCACTTTTCACTTTTGTCAAATGTTACCACTTGGATGTCCACATTCGGGCAAACATAGCCTAGGCTTAAAGGTCTTGAATGCTACTGTGCCTTCTTCCTTCCCAGTGATGGCATAGATTTGGTATGTCCCACTTGTCTGGATTGGTCTAGCAGGACGATATAGAAAGTGACATTTTACTTACCAGATAATGTCTTTTCCTTGAGGTCTGCTAGACCAGTCCAGGACCCTCCCAGGAAAACTGATTGGTCTGCTAGTCTCTGTGGTTGGCCCTGCGGGCTCATACCCTTCTGACAAGCCTTCTGTAGTAGCTGATCCTGTACATGATTATGTTATTGTTCTGTTGAGCCTGATTACATTCACTGAGGTTGTGCGAGTTCTTAGTTTCCTTACCATATGCTTTCCATCAAATATTTTTTAAGTCTCCCTCTGGTGGTTCTAGCTGATATGGCATGATAATGTCGTAAAGAAGCCGATTGAAAATTCCTAGCTCCACATCTTCTGGTAGGAGGATACAACCCACTTGTCTAGACTGGTCTAGCAGGACTCAAAGAAAAGTAAAATGTCACCTTCTTAAAATAATTTTTTAACACAAACATCCATATCAGATTGAAAAGAAACGACCAAGGTAGCACAAGAAAATATTGTATCTTGTGAATTCTACAGAAAAGCTGTTAAATTAAAATCAGATTGATTTTCCAACACACCAAAGCCTTCTAGAGAATCACAACACTTTTGCTTTTACTGGGAAATAGAAAAGGAAATAGAATCCGAATTAGGTAAAGCTAAAACATTACAAAAATACTTTCTAATAAAAACTTTAGAGGAAAGCAAATTATGCATAGAAAAACTCAATATTCTCAAATTCTATGATCTAGCAACATTTTAAGGGATTCTAACTTTCAATAAATGATGTTTAAACTGTTCTTTATAGCTGAAGCATTTATTCATTGCAAAGAACACTGCGATTCAACTGAGGATATTTGTTTATACAAAGAACTTCAGGCACAATTTTTGAAGGCATCTACACAGGTAGTGTCTTTGAGAATTCCCTGGTTTGTCTCTTACATGCCCTGATGCTATGCGGTTAGCACTGGGGCATGTCGAGGGCATTCCAAGAAGGTGCGGAGGCAGGCCACAGCGCTACCCGTGTAGCACTGATTTTCTGATGCTATACAGTTAGTGCTCTTTGCCTTAAAGATAGGTGAGGGAAACCCTTGCCTATCTGTAAGGCGCCGGGGCTAACCATGTAGCATCGAAAATCGGTGCTACATGGGTAGTTCCTGCAGCCTCCTAGCTGTGCAGCATTACACAGATTTTCGATGCCAGGGCCGCATATGACACCGGCATGGAAAATCTGGATTAGGCGGGAGGGGAGCAGGCTATGCGCCGACACAGCGCATAGCACTACCCATATCAAAATTGGGCCCTTCCATCTTCTCATCCATTGTTCCCAGTCTAGCCACCGTCTCATGGGAGAACTGGCACAACTAAGAAACAGTAGAAACTAACGTTTTCTCCAGGCGTGTTATGACCTTTTAAATATTCACCATGGAGACCTGAAATCCAGGCAACTCCTGAGCTGCAACAGCAAAAGAATCCCAAACTACAGATTTAGGCAATGAAACATTCTGAGATAATAAACTAGGGGAACTCTGCTGTAGAGTTACCACCTCCTCAAACCTCCATCCCTTTATCTTTATTGTGGCACTTGATATACCGCCCAATGCCAAGGCGTCAGAGCAGTTTATAATATAAAACAAGTTACTACAAGAAACAAGAAAAAAGAAATGGAACGCCATTGTAAGAACAGGAAAGAGAAGAGCAGATAGAGGAAGTAATATCATGCTAGACTAGAGGGGGCAAGGGCAGCAAGGCAGGAAATTAGGAAAGAAGGGGAGGGGAAGGTCAAAGGCAAGGGAGGCGGACGGGGCGGACATCCGTAGAAAGGAGCGCACCAGACCCTGCAAGGCCTGGACACGGCGCTCCGGCAAACACACCAATCCTCTCGCCGTGTCGAACCGAACTCCAAGGTACTCGAGAGATTGAGTCAGTGCCTCCCTGGCGGTTGATGTAGGCCACTGTTGCTGAGTTGTCCGAGAGCACTCGCACCGGCCGCCCCTTCACCAACGCCTCGAGGGCAATCAGGGCAAGCTTCACCGCTCGCAGTTCGAGACGGTTGATCGACCACGACGCCTCCTGGAGAGACCACGTTCCCTGAGCGAATTGACCCTCGCAGTGAGCTCCCCAGCCGGAGAGGCTGGCATCCGTAAGGAACGGAATCTACAGGGGCGGCTCCAAGGGAAGCCCCTTTCGCAGGTTGTCCGCGCACAGCCACCAACGGAGCGACCGATGAACCAGCATCGGGCAGGGCAATCGCATGTTCAACGAATCGTACTGATTCGACCACCGACGTAACAGTGCGCTCTGGAGCGGCCGCATATGGAACCGCGCCCAAGGAACCACCTCCAGGGTCGCAGCCATAGTGCCGAGAAGCCGAAGGTACCACCAGGTGGACGGGGCGGACATCCATAGAAAGGAGCGCACCAGACCCTGCAAGGCCTGGACACGTCGCTCCGGCAAACACACCAATCCTCTCGCCGTGTCGAACCGAACTCCAAGGTACTCGAGAGATTGAGTCGGCGACAAGTGACTCTTTTTCTCGTTTACCACCCAGCCGAGGGACTGCAGCAAGGACACCACTCTGTCCGTGACCTGTAAACTCTCGTCGTAGGACTTTGCTCGAATCAACCAATCGTCGAGGTAGGGGTGAACCAATATGCCTTCCTTCCGCAAGGCCGCCGCGACCACTACCATTACTGAGACGAGATTTGGACGAACCGTCGGCCGCCCAATTGCGCAACCAGATAGATCGGCGTGCCGCTACCAAGGAAGCCATACTATTAGCTAGAGTCCGGATTAAGTCATAATGCACATCTGCCAGATAAGCCGACCCAGACTCCAGCCGGGTTACCTCTAACAACCCCTGCTGATCCAAACCAGAAGCGGTCCGCAGGTGCTGAGCCCAACGTAAACAGGCCCTAGCTACCCAAGCGCCACAGATAGAGGCCTGCAGAGATAAGGCATTAGTATCAAAGGCTTGTTTCAGCAAACTGTCTACCTTCTTGTCCTGCGCATCCTTTTGAAAACTTAGTTACAACACACGCCTGGTTCAAGCTTCAAATGATATATTTCGAACGATTCAACAAAGACAGTGCTAGGTTTGCTCTATGAGAACCCCCTGAGGAAGAATTGAAACATGCGGTACCTGAGAGGTCGCGTCGGGGATAATGTGCAACCTGCAGTGAACCCATAGCACGACTACTGTCTACATAAAACAGAACAAGCTTCAATTATCTAAGATAAGTCCTGGTTTCAACTTAAGCCTTAAAACGTATGACCAGCAAAGGTGTAAATATTTAAACTTTGAACCTGATGTATGGTCATTGATGTAATCGGAGATTTTGCAGCTTTGGAGCAAGTTGCCCCACATTGCAAAATATTTTGAGCTGAGACCATAGATTCATAATAATGCGATAGCATTGATGACTTTAGCGCCTTGGTCACACATAAGGCATAAAATCAGAATCTTATCTAGATTAAAATAGAGGGCTTTTCTTATATAAGCTGACATTAAACCTATGGCAAAGATCATGGCAGACTGACTGGCCAGCTTACTCCTGTCTCTTATACATGGAAACCAGGTCGGTTTTGTGAAGGGTCAGAGCGTGACGGCAAGCTTAAGACACATACTTGCTTCCATGCATGTGAGCATATGCGATTCACGCTCGTCTGTTCTAATTAGTTTTGATGCTGAAAAAGCTTTTGATAGGGTCAGCTTGGCTTTCATATACCAAGTGTTGGAGGAGGTGGGGTTACATGGATTTTTTCTGGAGACAGTCCACTTGCTTTACTCCACCCCTTGTGGAGCAATATTAGTTAATGGCAAAACCAGAGTGAATTCCACTGTGGTGTGATACCTGACAGGGGTGCCCACTGTCACCCCTGCTCTTTGTGCTCACCTTGGAGTCCTTGTTGTGTAGGCTTGGTGCAAACCCTGAGCTGCGAGGGGTCAGGATGGGCTGGGAAGATGAATTTCAGGTCTCTGCATTCGCAGAAGATATACTGATACACCTAAAAGTCCCGGCACAAGGGCTTCCAGCTCTTTTAAATCTTTTTGAAGAATATGGCTGGCTCTCTGGGTTAAAACTAAATCTTGACAAGTCAGAGGCTCTCCCGCTCAATCTGACAATCCATCGTGATTGGCATGAATCCTTCCCGCTAAAGTGGGCAGATGGGCACTTTAAATACTTGGGCATCCAATTAACAGCCAGTTTTTGAGAGCTTTATACAGCCAACATCTCGGTTCTCTTGGAAGATTTAAAGAAACAGGTGTAGCGCAGTGAGTCCTCTCTCTGTCGTTGGGAGGCTGAGTTGCACCATTCAAAATGGTGCTCTTTCCTAAATGATTGTACACTTTATAAACGCTGCCAATAATACTTAAAATACAAGATCTTCATCTCTTTGAGAAACAACTTAATAATTTGCTGTGGAAGGGCCGACACCTCAGGGTCAAGTTGGCGGTGTTGCAACCCTCTTGGGAGCAGGGGGGATGGGGGTTCTGGATATGGGCCAGTACAATATGGCATGCTTGCTATGACATGTCTGAGACTGGTTGTGGGATAGGGCAGATCACACCCCCGTAACTCTGGAACAAAACCTGGCTGCCCCACTACATCTATGCTATATTCTGCATGCAGGGCCATCCCAATGCCCACCTGAGGTGAGCCAAAATATTCTCTTTCACCCCAGTACGGCAAGTTTGGCGCTATGCCACAAAATTATTAGGTTGGCCAGCCTCTTGTTCACCCTATTTGCCTATCTGAGACAATGGAGATTTTTGGCCTGGCATAGAGGTGATCAGATATGAGAATTTATTTATTTATTTATTTAACATTTCTTCTATACCGCGCTATTACAATCAGCGCGGTGTACATCGAACAAAACATACTACAATGCATACAAGCAACATTGAGTTTTACATAGAACAGGGAAAAAAACATAGGATAACCGGGGTAACTATTTACAGGGTTAACTATTTACAGGTTAAATTAGTATTGTCACCAATATTCTAAGCCAATTTGGTATCATCTTCATTTCGTGAGGGAGGGACAGGCGTAAAAGTGGTGGGTGGGCAGTAGTATAGTCTAACCATTTTCTGGTTGTAATAAGGTGCTATGGTAGCTGAGACATGAGGGAAGTTTACCCGATGTGTGGGTGTCAGGGTAGTATATTGTGAATAGGTGGTGTTTCAGAGCTTTACGGAATAGGATTAAGCTTTTGATGCCACGGATTTCATGTGGAAGGGCATTCCAATTTAGGGGAGCGAATATAGAGAAAGCCCTGTTGGAAGTGGTCTTAGTACATGACGTCATCATCTTGGGGACTATTAAGGTGTTCATTGAAGTTGATCTCCTGTCTCTGTTTTCCAGGGTGCTGTGGATTAGTTTGCTAATCGGTGTAGGTGGGTAGTTATTCAGGGCTTTGAAAGTAAGGACTAGTGACTTATATTGGAGTCTGGCATGTAACGGCAGCCAATGCAGATTTTTCATGATTGGTGTTATGTGGTCAGTTCTTGATGATCCAGAGAGAACTCTTGCGGCGGCATTCATAGCTAGGCGGAGCGGATTTAAAGTTGATTGAGGCAGGCCGTGCAGGACGATGTTCGCAAAGTCCAGGTGTGGGAGGACTAATGCCTGAAAGGTTGTCCGGTAGTCACTGGATTCCAGTAGGGGGCGGAGGTGACGTAACGTTTTGATCTTGTGATATATAGACTTTGTAACGTTCTTCACATGTGTGGTCATATCTAGGTGCTGGTCCAATGTGATGCCAAGATATCTGATTGTAGGTTTGGACTTCAATTCTACATTGTTGACAAGTAGCGATGGGGGGGGTGTGAATTTACGGTTCTTCGTAACAAAAAGGACATCAGTTTTACTATGATTGATCCGAAGGTTTTGTGTCAGCAGCCAATCAGCTACAGCTCCGAAACAATTGATTATTGGGGAGAACATCGGTTGGTCAATTTTGAACGGCATGTAGAGGAGGATGTCGTCTGCGTAAGCCAGGCATCGTACGTTGAAAGATCGGATCAAATCACATATCGGCTGCATATATATTGAACATTAATGCCGATAAGGACGATCCTTGAGGTACCCCCTGAGACTGCAGGAATGGTTCCGAGGATGTATGACCTGTTTTTACTTGTTGCCACCTGTTGGATAGGTAGGATTTACACCATTCAAGTGCTGTGTCTTGAATCCCCTTTTCCTTCAGGCGTTGTAGAAGTATGTCATGATTCACAGAGTCAAAGGCGGCGGAGATGTCCAGGAAGATGAGGACAAATCCTTGTTGGATGCTGTCCATACCAGTGACCAATTCGTTGAATAGGGTTGTGAGGACTGTGTCGATGCCATGCGCTTCCCTGAAGCCGTGTTGTGACGGGTCCAGTGGAGCTTCAGTGTCAATATGGTGCTGGAGTTGTTGTTGAGCAGCTTTTTCTATGATTTTTGCAAGCTGGGGATGCTCGAGATTGGCCTAAAAGATTCGACTTTGGACGGGTCAAGTCTGCTATTTTTTAGTAGGGGCTTGATGGAGGTGTTTTCAGGCGCTGTGGGAACGAGCCTGTTAGAAAAGACTGGTTCAATATATTGCACAGGATTTGGCTTAGGTCATGACGCAGCTCTTTGATCCAACTGGCTGGACAGGGGTCGTTGGGTGCTGTGCTGGGATTGATAGAGGCGACAATGTTCTCCATCTCTCTATTTGAGACCACAGTGAAATTACATAGTGGAGTTGCTAGGGGTGTCTTAGACGGTATGGGTGATGTACTGCTACACATGTTTATGTTGGTCTTAATCATCTTTGATTGCAAGTAGTTTGCAAAGTCCTGTGGTTGGGGCATTGAGGGTTGGGCGGAGACCGGTTCGCCTGTTATGGATTTTACTATTCTGAATAGGGCTTGTGGTTTATTGATGGAACGTTTCAATAAATCTGTGTGGTAGAGTTTCCTGCTCTGTGTTATCTTTCGACGGTGGGTTATTAGGTAAGAGTTGTATGTATCAAGTGATTCTGAGGAGTGTGATCGTCGCCACCGTCTCTCAAGTTTGCGCAGGTGGTGGAGAGATGAGCGAAGGTCAGAAGAGAACCATGGTGCGTGTTCCCGTTTCCTTGTTCTCTTTTCAGTGTGGGATGGACAGGAGGCAGCTCGAAGGTTCTCGTCCCATTTGGAGATGAGATCATCTAGGTTTAGAGACGTGTTGGTCATAAGTGGCAGAAGATTTTCCAGGACTACGCTCCGGTTGAATGGACGGAAGCGGGCAGTATGGGTATCAGAAATGTTTGATGACATTTGGCTCTTGTAGGATGTATTAAAGGGTATAATGAATCTAAGGAGGTTGTGATCTGACCAAGGCACAGGTGATATATACAGTGCAAGGTCTTGGGCTGTTGAGTCGTTGAAATGGGGGGCAAAGATGAGGTCCAGTTTACCTCCCTTAGAGTGTGGGGGAGTCGACATGTTGTTTGTAGCCTAGATCCTCTAAGGCGTTTAGGAATGCTGTTGAGTGGCTATCATGAAGAGACGGGAGGTTGAAATCGCCTACCAACCAAGTTGGGGAGCGTGAGGAGGACGACATGCAGGCAAGCTCAATTATTGTTGGGAGGTCATCTGGTAAAGGGGTGGGTGCCCGATAGAAAAGGTTAATTGTGCATAGCTCATTAGCTATGGTGAGGGAATCAAGATGGGCTGAGCTAGAGGAGTTGCATAGTTTGAAGTGTAGATCAGCTTTTGCAAGGATGAGCGTCCCGCCTCCTCTCTGGATGGTCCTGTGGCATGTGTATAAATCAAATCCAGGTGGCAGCATCTGATTCAATAGGGCGTTGTCGCAGTCAGATAGCCATGTCTCCGTGATCATTAGGATGTCAAGATTGTATAGCGGAATCAGGTCAATGGTAGCAGGCCATTTTGATTTTACTGATCTGGCATTTATCAGTGCACATTTCAGTCGGCGCTGATGATGCTGCTTCTCGGCTTTTGTCTTTTTGATGTTTTGGAGGGGAATGTGAAGTAGGTGAGAGTGGGGTGTACGGTTGTTTTTTGTTGTGGTGTGGTGGGGGAATTCAGACCATCTCCTTCCATGGGTGTGTAGTATTGGTATATGGTTGGAATCATGGTGGAAAGCATTTGAAATGCAAGGGAGACCAAGGGTTAGGAGGGTAGAGAATAAGAACAGGATTTTGTACATTGTAGATTAATAAAGTGCAGCCAGAGAATTTGGATCGGGTAACTTTGCTACTACAAGCAGAATATATAACTGTGAAGAAAAGAACAAGTTGACAAAGGTGCAGGGGGATATGGAACAGCAGCAACTGGGATAAATTAAGTGTAACAGTACAGTGATTGCAAGTTGGATAATAAATTAACTGCATGAAGACAGTACTATGGTTGTGAGGTAATGGCTACTGACAACAGTATAATAAGAGAGGGAGGTAATGGCTACTGACAACAGTATTATAACTGACAACAGTGTAATAAGAAAGATAGGTATCAATTACTGACCACAGTATAATATGAGAGAGGTAATGGCTACTGACAACAGTATAATAATATGAGAGAGGTAATGGCTACTGACAACAGTATAGTAAGGTAATGGCTACTGACAACAGTATAGTAAGAGAGAGAGGTAATGGCTACTGAGAACAGTGTGATTACAGATGCTGGTAGTATCAAGGACAATCAGTTCTAGTTTAGACAATCAGTTCATTTATGGGTAGAATACTTGCGGTGATGGACAGATCATCTGGTTGAAGGTGGGAGCAAGCTCAATCCTGGGGGACGTCGTTGCAGTCCTGGCAGGGGTGGGTGTGAGAGCACATTCAGGCTGTTGGGATATTTGCAAAACTGTATACGGGTTCTTCGTGGGTTTCACTGGCGTCTCGGTGCACAGACGGAACTTGAGGAAGGGTTGCTGGTTTCACGATGTGGGCCTTTGCCTAAGGGCCGTGCCAAAGGGCCCTCTGGCGAGGCCCTCAGGCGCGGGCCCGCCGGGCGCGGGCGCGCCTGACGGCGCTCTTCTTTAAATGGGCCTGCCGGCTGCCCCGATTGGACAGCAGCTGGTGTGGGAGGCGGTCCTGGTGCCCCGGCCGGCTCGATCCTCGCCGGGAGAGCAGGAGTTAGGCCGGGGTGCTGGAGGAGCGAGAGGCCACGCGCCCGACGGCGCTCCTCTTTAAATGGGCCTGCCGGCTGCCCCGATTGGACAGCAGCTGGTGTGGGAGGCTGCCCCGATTGGACATCAGCTGGTGTGGGAGGCGGTCCTGGTGCCCCGGCCGGCTCGATCCTCGCCGGGAGAGCAGGAGTTAGGCCGGGGTGCTGGAGGAGCGAGAGGCCACGCGCCCGACGGCGCTCCTCTTTAAATGGGCCTGCCGGCTGCCCCGATTGGACAGCAGCTGGTGTGGGAGGCGGTCCTGGTGCCCCGGCCGGCTCGATCCTCGCCGGGAGAGCAGGAGTTAGGCCGGGGTGCTGGAGGAGCGAGAGGGATGGGATGGGATGGACTTCACCAATATAGAACAGCTCCTCTCAGACTCAGGGATGCTGTTCACCTTTGCTGAACTGCAGAGACAATACAGATTGGGGAAGTTGATATGTTTTCATATCTGCAAGTTCGTAGCTATGTACGAATGTTGCCAGTAGAAGCCCTAGAGAGCAGTTTCTGCTCTCGGATTGAAGAGCTACTACTGGGGAGAGACCAAAGAATTAGGGTCTCGCATCTTCATAGAGCCATTTTGGAAGTACTTCCTGGAGCGCTGGAGATGAAACTGGCAGTGAATTGGTCTCAAGACCTACAGGTAACTGTTGAGGAACCGGAACTGAGGGCAGCCACTCAAGTAGAACTGAGGGGCATGCAATATAAATTGAAACACTGCTTATATTTTGCCCCTCGGAGAGCCTAGTGGGCTGGAGTGGCAAGCTCCGATGCCTGTCCTCGATGTGAGACGGGAGGGGTGACCCTCGGCCATATATTCTGTCACTGCCCAGAGATATTGGACTCGGGTGTTCCAATTTATACAGAGCTTATTTCCTGGAGTTGCACAACTACCACCTGCAGCCACTGTCTAGATATTTGGTCTGGGCTGCATTTTCCCAAAGGAAATGACCGCACTTGGATATGATTGGCTTTACTGGTCACCCAGAAGGCCATACTGTGGGCTTGGCTGACTCCTGAAGGTCCGATCTATTAGCAGGGTGTGATGGTCTGCATGGCATTCTCCTAATGGAATGTGAAAGGGCAAGAGGAACTCTTCACGGTGGGACTCCTTCTTAGAGCTATGGGGCCCCTATCTCACGTCTCTCATTCCTGAGGCCCACAGTCGAGTGATTAATCATTGTGGGTGATAGAAGTTGAGGACCATAGAACCTGGGCATTGGGACACGATAATGGGGGGGAGGGATGGGAGGTAGGGGAGGGGAGGGGGAGGGGGAAAGACTAAGGAGTGTTGGTGGATCCAGTTAGTGCAAAGAACCAAACTAAACTGGAATAATCAAATGATGTTTTGTGAATCTGGTGGGTTGGGGTGGGTGGGGAGGGGTTGGGGATAAAATGTGAAGATCCTAACACCATGGGATGAATTTCCTTTTCGTACAATGTTAATGATATGGGGAAGAGTCGCATCAGCGTTCCCTTCTTTTCTTCTTTCTTCTTTCCTTTCTTCCCTTGCTCCACCAGCCCCCTTTGTCTGCCATTTGGTAATTTGAAGTAAACTTGGGGGGAGGGGGTGGGGGTACAAGGTATGTGGAAGAGATAAAATACAAGAAAATAATCTCTGTAAGTTTGAATGGCACATAATGTCCAATCGTGTTGTTATAGTGCTGTGAGTATTTTGTGCTCCTCTTATGTTTCAATAAAAAACGGTTTTTTCCTAAAATATATGTACTTTAGTTTTAACCATTTTTTCTATTCATACAAACAATTAAATGTTTGCCTTCCTGAAGTTGAACTTTGCTGCCTCAATATTGTTCTCATTTGGTTGAAAGTTTAACTTTGATACCAAGCATCTTTTTAAGGTACTGGCATAATCATTTTTGTAGCAGTCCTTAAAAATGAAAAGTTTGAAAATGATATGAAAAATACATTTATTTCTCAATTTATCTAAGATGCATATGAATACCTACCTGCATTTTGTTCAGAACCAATGAAAATAAACAGCAAGTGATTTTGGTGCCAGCGTTTTTCAACCACTAAGTTTTTTTATAGAAGGTCCAAAGTTTCTGAATATGCAACATACTGTATGCTACTAGGCAGGGGTGGCCCAAGGGGGCGTGAAGTCATGTGCTTGGTGTGGGGCCTCATTTGCATAAGGGGCCTCATTTGCATAAACATTTGCAAAAACATACTCATTAAGAGGCATGTTTACTAAACATTAGTGTATGGATAAAGAAAGACTAAAAGATTTCTACATTACTATAATCCAGTGCCAACTGCCAGGCACATTAGGAACTACTATAAACAGTGCCAATTTAGAACCCATAGCAAACCCGCCATATCGTAACGGCACTACCAGGACTCACAAAGCACCATACTCTTACCTATCAAAAGGCAACACTGCAAATATTAAGCCAATACATTTCAGAGAATAACAATACATGACCTACTGGGGAAAGAGAACAAGTGGCAATGTCAAATAGGAATTACATAAACAGAATACCTCAGTTCAGTTACACATGCAGAACATAGACCATCACCAAACAAAGAACAAGGAATCACAATTTAGAAATAGGAAGACAATAATTAAATTGGGAACCCCAAAAGCCAAACTTGGAATGTACAACAACACTGTAGAAATAAAACTATAAATTAATTTCCTCTTGTACTAAACAAAGCGCAGACGTTAATGATGCACATTTCCCAAAGCTGACATATTCTAGTTAATAAATTCAAAACAAAAAGATATTTTTCTACCTTTTGTGCATTTTTCTTCAGTTGCAATTGCTCCAGCCACTTTCTTCTGGTTTCTTCGTGTCTTCTGCTAACTCTCCATTGTCTGCTGCCCATTTGTCCTTTCTTCTCTCCTAGTTTTTCTCCTTTCTCTCTCTACATCTGCTTTAACATACTAATCTTTCTCCTTTTGCTCTTTCCTCCATCTCTTTATTCCTTTTTTATCCACTCAAATTTTACCCCTCAATCCCCACTTACTCTCCCAATACCCAGCCAACTGTAGATTTTTCTTCCCTATCACAGAAAATATTTTTCCCCTCTCCATTTCATTCTCCCAGCCCCATCCCATTCTAATCCTCCCCCAACATCAGCTCCCTTCTAGTTCCAGCCCCACCCAGCATCCGCTGCCTTCTAGTCCCCGCATCAGCCCATTTCCAGTCCTAGCCCCACCATCAGCCTGTCCTAGCTCCCCCATCCATTTCCAGTCCTATCCAAGCCCCTCCATCAGCTCATTTCCAATCCCAGCCCCCCATCAGCCCATGTCCAGTCCTATCCTAGCCCATCAGCACATTTCCTCTTAGTTCCCACCCCCCCACTCATCCCATTTCCAGTCCTAGCTCTCCTCCCACAGCCCATTTCCAGTCCAAGCCCCCTCCCCATCAGCTAATTCCAGTCTAAGCCTTCCCTCCACAGTCCATTTCCAGTCCTAGCTCCCTACCCTCACAGCCCATTTCCATTCCAAGCTCCCTTCCCCATCAGCTATTTCCAGTTCAAGCCCCCCTCCACTCAGCCCCTTTCCAGTCCTAGAAACCCCCAGCCCCTTTCCAGTCCTAGCAACCCCCCAGCCCATTTTCAGTCCTAGTAACCCCCCCCCCCCACAGCCATTTCCAGTGTTCTAGTAACCTCCCCAGCCTATTTTCAGTCCAAGCCCCCCCCTCCCCTCCTAAAGAGCCCCACGGCTAGCTAAAAGGGAGCTGGAGAGGCCCCGGCTCACCTTTACAGCTGCTAAAGTGAAGCACGCCTTTTCCCTTCACTTCGGCAGCTGTACTGACGTTTAGAACGCTTCCGTGCTGAGGTCAAAGGGGACTTCCTGTTTCCCGGCGCTCAGCGCAGCTGTGTTTTAAACTTCAGTACAGCTGCCGAAGTGAAGGGAAAAGACGCGCTTCACTTCGGCAGCTGTTAGAGGGAACCGGGGCCTCTCCGGCTCCCTCTAAAGCTGCCCTACCTGCCGCCGGTGTTCAGGATGTTGTTTGCACAGGGCCCCCTGAAACACGGGGCCCTATGCAAACAACATTCTTGCTCAATGGACGGGCTGGCCCTGCTACTAGGCCTCACTACTGACAGTGTCGTGGTTGCAAGGTGAAAGAGCCTGTGGCAGGGAGGGAAGTCGAGGTAGAGGGAAGGGGGGATTCTGAATGGGGAGATAAGAAGAAAGAGAGAATAGAAGGTGCTGAACCATGTTGGGGAGGGAAGAGGAGATGTTTTACCTGGAGAAGGGGGAAGGGAGAATAGGGAGACAATGGAGATGCTGGATGGGGGAGGGATGAGAGACAATATGCTAGGTTGGACAACGGAAGAGGGCAAATGGCAAAAGGCTTGACTAGGGGGAGAAAGAGAGACAAGTGGACTGATATTGACAGATGTAGGGTAAGAGATGAGGGCATTATGGAACAAGAAGGGTCTTATGCTAGGAGAAGAAGAGGTTGAGGGCTGATGCAGGGGCTGGAAATGAAAGAAGGGCACTGACTCTGGCAGCTACTGGGAATGAGAGAAGGGGACTGATGTTTGGACTGGAAGAAGGGGGCTGGGGGCTGATGCAAGGGCTGAGGATGGAAGAAGGGGGCTGATTCTGGGGGAATAAGAAAAAAGATGAGGACAGATACTTTTGTGGGGAGGGGGAGATGGATCCTGGAAAAAGAGGCAGAGGGATGATGGGAAAGGGAGAGGCATGGATAAATGTTGGGAATATGAGAGAGGTGGGAAAATGGAGGCTGAGGAAGGAGGCAGATGAGTGGATTGGGCAAAGGGGCTAGGGACCATGAGAGTAGATTCTATGGACATTGGGGGTGATGGGAAAGAAAGGATTCAGAGTTAGGTGGGGATGGAGGAAAAGAGAGTCCAAGATTGACTTGGATTAGGCGGGGTATGGGGACTCGGGGCTTGGATGGTATTTGTGCAGCTTGGGAGAGTGGGAGTCGGGGAGTAAGTGAGGACAGCGTGGATATTCTGATATTAGGAAGACAGTAGGAACTAAGCGATTGGGAGGGGTATGAATAAGGGTGTGTAAGATGTGATGTGGCCATGAGACAATGTGAAAAAATTGGGGACACAATTTCAAGGACATAAAGGGGCTGTAGGGGGTTGAGAGGCAGTAGAGAGGGGCTGTGGGCTGTGGAGAGGAATGAGAAACTGGGGAAGGGAATGAGAGAAGGGCAAAGTCAAACAAGAACATGAGCCCTCATTCCTCATCAGTATTCATTGTCAGCATGGAAAATTTAGGGGACATGAACGCAGGGCCGGCCCAACTATTGAGCGAGAATGTTGTTCGCACAGGGCCCCGCGCGAACCACATTCTCGCTCAATGGACTGCTGCAGAGGGAGCCGGGGAAGCCTGCGCGAAGCCCCGGCTCCCTCTGCACAGCCCGCCAGCGTGAAGAGCCTTTACCTTCACGCTGGCGGCTGTTTCAATGAAGCCACGAATGCCGGGAGAGGTTAAAGGGCATTGCCTTTAACCTTTCCCGGCATTCGCGGCTTCATTGAAACAGCCGCCAGCGGGAAGGTAAAGGTTCTTCAAGCTGGCGGGCTGTGCAGAGGGAGCCGGGGCCTCGCGCAAGCTTCCCCGGCTCCCTCTGCAGCCCCTTAGACGGCGTGGGGCTCTTCGGGGGGACGGCTAGGACTGGATGGGCTGTGATGGGGGGGGAAACGGACTGGAAATGGGCTGTGATGGGGGGGAGAACGGACTGGAAATGGGCTGTGATGGGGGGAGGACTGCAAATCGACTGTGATGGAGGGGCCATAGGACTGGAAATGGGCTGTGATGGTGGGGGGGATAGGACTGGAAATGGGCTGTGATGGTGGGGGCGGACGGACTGAAAATGGGCTGGGATGGGGGAAACAGACTGGAAATGGGCTGTGATTGGGGGGGGGAACAGACTGGAAATGGGCTGTAATGGGGGGGGAACAGACAAATTGGACTGGGATGGGGAAAGACTGGAAATGGGCTGTGGTGGGGGGGAGAACAGACTGGAAATGGGCTGTGATGGGGGGAACGGACTACAATTGGGCGGTGATGGGGGAGGACTGCAAATGGGCTGTGAGGGTGTTGGGGATAGGACTGCAAATGGGCTGTGATGGTGGGGGGGAATGGACGAAATGGGCTGTGATTGGGGGGAACTTGGACTGGAAATGGGCTGATGAAGAGCTGGATTAGGACTGGAAATGGGCTGATGGGGGCTGGAATAGGGCGAAGTGGGCTGACGAGGGGGCTATGATTGGAAATTAGCTGATGGGGGAGCGTGGAGGAAATGGGCTGATGAGGGACTGGAATGGAACTGGAAAAGAGCATATGGGGGCTAGGACTGGAAATGGGCTGATGAGGAGCTAGGATAGGGCTAGAAATGGGCTGATGGGGGGAACGTAGACTGCAAATGGGTGATGGGCTGGAATAGGACACTGGAAATGGGCTGATGGGGGCTGGAATAGGACTGGAAGTGGGCTGATGGGAGTTGGAAAAGGGCTGGAAATGGGCTGATGGGGAGCTTGGAGTGGAAATGGGCTGATGGAGGGGCTGGAATGCAACTGGAAAACAACATATGGGAGGCTAGGACTGGAAATGGGCTGATGTGGATGCTTGGGAGACTGGGACTAGAAGAGGGCAGATGCTGGGTGGGTCTAGAACTATAAAGGAGCTGATTTTGGGGGAGGACTAGAAAGGGATGGGAAATGAGAATGGAGCGGGAAAAAGATATTTTGTGTGGGAGGGAAGAAAAGTCTACGAAGGGCCGGGTATTGGAAGAGTAAGTGTAGATTGAGAATGGAAGGGTGAAATTTGAGTGGATGATAAAGCAATAAGGAAAGAAATGGAGGAAAGCGCAAAAGGGGAAAGATCAGTATGTTAAAGCAGATATAGAGAAAAAATTTGGAAAAAAATCTAAAAGAGAAGGAAAATGGATAGCTCGCAGAAGACACAAAGAAACCAGAAGAAAGTGACTGTAGCAATTGCAACTGAAAAGAAAATGCACAAGCAACAAAAGGTAGAAAAATACTTTTTTATTTTGAATTTATTAACTGGAATATGTCAGCTCTGGGAAATGTGCATTGTTAACATCTTTTGTGTTTTGTTTAGTACAAGAGGAAATTAATTTATAGTTTTATTTCTCCAGTGTTGTTGTACATCCCAAGTTTGGCTTTTGGGGTTCACAGTTTAATTATTGTCTTCCTATTTCTAAATTATGATCCCTTGTTCTTTGGTGACGGTCTATATTCTGCATTTTAACCAAGCTGAGGTATTCTGTTTATGTAGTTTCTGTTTGACCATGTCACTTGTTCTCTTTCCCCAGTAGGAGATGCATTGGTATTCTCTGAGATGTATTGGTTTAATATTTGCAGTGTTGCCTTTTGATAGGTAGGGTTTGGTGCTTTGTGAGTCCTGGCAGAGCTGTTATGATATGGTGGATTTGCTATGAGTTCTAAAAGGTCAGTGTTTATAGTACTTCCTAATGGGCCTGGCGGTTGGCACTGGAATATAGTAACGTAGAAATCTATTAGTCTTTCTTTATCCAGACACTCATTAAGAAGCATGTTTACTAAAAATGCATGTTAACATTATGCAAGTATTTATGCAAATGAGGCTCCCTATGCAAATGAGGCCCCGCAATTAATCTCCGCACATGACCCCGCACCCCCCTTGGGCCGCCCCTGCATGAACGTACCTCCTTGTCCACACCCTCCAGATGTGTGTCTGACAAAACAAGCACTTTACCAATGCCTATTCGTGCCTGGAGCAAGTAGAAGCTTGGATGTGGCTTGGGACGTCTAGGGTGTTTATTTTATTTATTTAGCTGGATTTATATACCACCTTTCTCTGGGTCAAAGTGGTGTACATGAAACAAAATATATAGTAGCAGATACATTGAAACAATATTACTATGTACAGCATGTAATGGTTAACTTGGAGGTTGGATATCTATATACAAATGTACAAGTATTGGGGCTTTACTGGAGTACATGGGGGTACTATATACAGAAAGCAGCATATATGGAGGGCATCTTTAGGTTGGGGGGGGGGGTTACGTGGTGGGGCTGAAGTGTTCGTAGAAGAGGTGTGTCTTCAGGTGTTTCCTGAATGTGTTGAGATTGAAGATGTTCCTTAGGGGGCCTGGTAGCTTGTTCCAGAGTGATGATACATAGAGTTGGAAGGCTCATCCACAGGCCTGTCGATTGAGTGCGGTCCTGGCATGTGGTATGTTTCTAAAATCAGGCAAGGATGCCCAAATTCTGGAAACACCTGGGCATGCCTACTCCTTGCCCTGTTCAGACTTGGATATCCTCGCCCCGGGGACATTCACAGAGCCAGCTTCTAAAACTACTTCTGGGGAATCTCCATGTCCAGTTTCAGATGTCCAAAGCACGAATACAGCTTCTAAAATAACCCCCATAATGTGCATTTCACAGTAATTGATAACTTTACTTCAAAATATTGTGGTTCAAATGTCTCTTTATTTGTATGCTATTTTTTAAAATATTCAGTGTTTTTATTTTTCATATAAGTCCACTAGAATACATGCAGAATATGTATCCTTACTTATTCCCAATATTAATTTTCCAAAAGCTAATTCTCTACAATACATATATAGTTTGTGTGTGTGAGGAAGTGGGGGGGGGGGGAAGGTTAGGCTGAAGAGTCAACTAGGGTACCAAATTCCAGGGCCATACCAAGCCATAAATGCACCCTGTACGACTTGCAAACCGGGTGCCACCCCATCCCCCCCAAGCCCAACATCTCCCCTTCTTACCTCTCTTCTAATTTTCCAGATAGCTCCCTCCCCCCCCCCCCCCCCCCGTGCTGCCTGCCCTTGCCCTGCCAACGCTTTTCGTGTTCTCTTGGTGGTGGCGGTGGCAGCAGCAGACCTCTTCCAATTTTTTTTTAAAAAGCGGATCTTTCCGATTCTGCACTTGCAAGGCTGGTCTGATTCCTCCCTCCTCTGATGTACACTCGCGGTACGGCACTGCCAAATTCTCTTCCACTAGCCATGGAAGAGGGGGCTCAGTTTTCCTTTGTTAAATGTCTCTTTAACAAGCACAAACCAGTTTTAGTCCTATACTGTTAGGCACACAATTGTTATATGTTTGAAAGAACAGAGTGAATAGGGGAATAGGTACAAGGTTCTATGGTTATGCCAATATTTATGCAATAAGGTCTCACAATGTGTCTCTGCACATAGCCTGCATTCGTCTTAGACTGCCCCTGACTGCTGTACTTTTAAACCATGGTCCAGTGAGTCAAAAGCATCTGCTTGTTAACTGTCTGCCCTCCCTCCATGTTCACCTTCTGATTTCTCAGAAAGCTTCTACTTTTACTTTCAATTCTGTTCACTTTTAAGTTTCATTTTATTTCTTGCTCAGCTAAATTGAGCCCTAGTAAATTTAGAAGAAGGATTTCTGTTTGATTCCCACTAGCATTCCTTGTGGTCTTGGGTGAGTCACTTAAGACTCCATTGCCTCAGAAAATTTCAAGTTATCAATGTCCCAGTTTAATGTACATTAGTAAGCTTAAGTTACAATGTAAACTGCTTTGACTGAAATGATAAAGCGATGTAAAAAACCCGTTAAATAAATAAATACTTCTTTCATGGTCTCTCTCAGGCACCATTAGTCCTGTGACATGTTCAAATCAATCCACATTTTGGGTCAGCAGCATTTGCTATTAAAGGGATCTATTCATTAAATGCTATTAAATAGCTGAAATAATCTAGACAGAATGGAAAAGGCAACTTTAAAATAATTATCATATTCATTAAGACAATTCAAAGGCAAAATAGAGAATCAAGCTTTTCTCATTTGTATACCTATTTTTGAGGTGAGCATATGTTCACATATGTTGTGTTCAGTGCATTTTTCCTAGCCAAAAAGGTCACAGTATGCATATGCATGGCTCTTTCTTTAATACATGAGGAAACACAAAAAGAGTGAAGGTAATGAGGTCACAAGTGCTTTATTAGATTAAAAAGCCCCGACGCATTTTGGCTTATGCCTTCATCAGGAGGCAAGGAACTGCAAAACAATTTAAAACATATAGAAAATAAATGTAGTAAAAACAATTATTACACATACTTAAAACAGTATAAAACAATAAATAAAAACATAGTAACTGATAAAAATATGAATGATAAAAATATATATGAATAAAATAAAGACAGACTGTTATAAAACAAATGAGAATTACATTAGAAGAAGACAAAGGAGGAAAAGGCACAGCGATACTTACTGGGAAAGTGCAGATGTTGAGCACCATAAATTGACAGAAGTAAAAGTTTCAAAACCCTATGGATAAAAACTAACTCATAAAAAACAGAAGACATAAAATAGGGTTATGGAATGTATATGATAAATAAAGAAGATTGACAAATGCACAAACCAATGAGCATACCAGAAAACAATATAAAAAATTCCTATAAGATAAAAATGGTACTAATATCAGACATTGGTTAAAAACTTTACAAATTGGAGAAATGTTTAGATCCTAGAGGGATCCAAGATGGCTGCCTGATCCATGCATCTGTGAGCTGCTTTTCTTGATGCCGAAGCGAAAGGGGAAGTTACGGGGGGACCCTCCCCAGCCAATACAATCCCCCTCTGCGCTTGCCACTAAGACTTGTCCAATGGATACTTTTTTGCAGCTGCATGGAGAGGCCTGGTCAGATTTCGGAGTAAGCCCGCTTGTGTCGACGCCGAGACTGGCGAGTCTGGCATCTTCCTCTGGGTGTGATCTCACTCCGGACCTGCAACTCCCTCCTGCGCTGCCTGCAGAGTTTCTGAGCCTCAGCCCTGCTGGAACTGTGCGTCCCGATGTGGTCGACGATGTTTCCTTAGTGTGAGGGAAGGCTGGTGTCTCAAGTTCGGGTGTTCTGGGGTCAGCGTCTGCAGGAGCCAAGCTGGACATCGCTATTGAGTTGCAAACCCCCCCCCCCCCCCCCGAGGTGTTACTGCTTAAGAAGTTAAGAAGCTTAAGAGTTAAGAAGCTCGGAGGTTTCTCCTGAAGCTTCGTGTGAGCAAGTTTCCTTGGCTCCCTTCTCTTTAGAGCGTCCAGAAAATATTACTTTGGACTCTATTTGGATGGCACTAACAAAACTCGGTGAGTGCTTGGTATTTCAAACTAATGCTACTTTGTTGCTAATTCCCGGGAATGCTACTGCTGTTCAGCAGTGCCAGGAATCGGTGGCTGGTCTTCAATCTCAAGTTTCTATTATTGACAATAAGGTTATATTGTTGGAGGATAAGTTTGCCACTGTCTGTAAAGATATGTCCGGAGTTAAATTTAAAATTGAATTGTTGGAAAATCAGTACAGGGCTATGAACATTAGATTATTGAACTTTCCTCGTTCTCTGTTAGTTTCACCTCGAGATATGCTTAAATCATACCTATTGGAAGTTTTGAATGTTCCTGTGGAGTCTCATCCTCTGCTTTCGAAAATATATTACCTTCCTACAAGTAAAAAGATGAAAGGATTGGATTTGGAAACACCTGCTGAAGCTGAAGTTATGGATACTTTTAAATGCGTTGGAAATTTTGGACACTTCTATATCAAACTGTGGCTCCTGCAACTCTTTTGGTGTCACTGGCTCTGGTATCTGATCGCAAATGGTTCTCAGAATGTATTTCAAGAAACATTCTGTTTTGTTTAAAGGTTTAGCTATCCGAATGTTTCCTGATTTGTCTCGAGACACTCAGAAAAGAAGGGAGTTTTTGTTGCTTAAACCAGGTGTAATTCAGTTGGGAGGTTTATTTTTCCTGAAATTTCCTTGCAAATGTTTAGTTAAAATTCAGTCTGTGTCATATATATTTTATGACCCTTCCAACTTAGTTTCCTTTATTAGCTCTTTGCTCTCTGCTGTTCTTTAGGTGGGTGGGTTGATTAGTAGGTATGAGTAATTCCGGACCTTTTTGGATCTGTTATCTTCTTGAGTGACTTTTGTTTGTATTTTTTCCTATATCATTTTGGGTCTCTCTTAGTGTGAGGACTAGTAAGGCATGGGGGGGGGGGGGGGTTCTGATCTCAGTTTGCCTTGATAATTGCATTGTAGATATTACATGCTCATACCTTTTTTCCCGCATCAAGTATGGTTGATTTGTTTATATATTGTAAAATTTTCATAAATAAACCTTTACAAATTGTAAGGTAAAATAGAATAAAATCAATAAAACAAAACACTGCTGATGCGTTAAAATTATACTTAGAAGACTTGTATAATTGGAAAAAATAATATGGCAGACACAACTGAAGTACTGGGAGAAGACCAACTAAAGGTGGGTAAAAAGATATAGAACACGTGTTCAAATTGTATATCATGATCTAAAAATGTATATCTTGTAAAATAAACTTATATTAAAATTAGGGACTCAAAAAAGATGATCTAAAGTGGTATGTAAAGGAAAACGAATCTTGAATAGAAGTTTTACAATGCAACTTGTCAGCACATCTTTAATATCAAAAACGGCATTGCAACCCTGACAAAATCAAACAATCAAACAATGGAAAACTTCGTCAAAAGTTCTCACTTTTATGTTTCATTTTCATATTCATTATCATTCATTTCATTATCATATTCATTAAGACAATTCAAAGGCAAAATAGGGAATCAAGCTTTTCTCATTTGTATACCTATTTTCAGCTTTTGCGGTACGGCACTGCCAAATTCACTTCCACTTTTGACAAAGTTTTCCAAAGTTTTCCAAATGCTTATAGGAATTTTTTATATTGTTTTCTGGTATGCTCATTGGTTTGTGTGTTTGTCAATCTTCTTTATTTATCATATACATTCCGTAACCCTTTTTTATGTCTTCTGTTTTTTATGAGTTAGTTTTTATCCATAGGGTTTTGAAGCTTTTACTTCTGTCAATTTATGGTGCTCAACATCTGCACTTTCCCAGTAAGTATCAGTGTGCCTTTTCCTCCTTTGTCTCCTTCTAATATAATTCTCATTTGTTTTATAACAGTCTGTCTTTATTTTATTCATATATTTTTATCATTCATATTTTTCTCAGTTACTGTGTTTTTATTTATTGTTTTATACTGTTTTAAGTATGTGTAATAAATGTTTCTACTACATTTTATTTTCTATATGTTTTTTAAATTGTTTTGCAGTTCCTTGCCCCCTGATGAAGGCATAAACCGAAATGTGTCGGGGCTTTTTAATCAAATAAAGCACTTGTGACCTCATTACCTTCGCTCTTTTTGTGTTTGCTCTTGTTTGCGAGGGTAGCTTCCTCTGTGTTCTTCCTTAATACATGAGTACCATGGGTCAGTTTTAGCAGGCAATGAAAAAAGTGCCGGTACTCCATATCACCATATATCCCCTCAAAAAAAGCCCTGGTTGTCTTACTTAACAGACATTCTCCAGGAACAAGCAGGAAGTCAGTCCTCACATATGGGTGACATCTGCTTTCGTTCCTCCCAAGTTTGCCATCTTGCCTTATTCTCCTCTTTTGCACTGATTCCATCGGACATTCGTCTGAACCCCGGAAAAGGTTGTTTTTCTCTTTAATTTTTTCTTTCTCCGGTACTTGTACCAGTACCTTCTCACCCTCCCAGGTCCAATGCCGTCTTGGCGCAGCATTTTTCTCAGGTCTTTTTGCCCTTCGAGGTCTCTTTCTTGGTGCACAGGAATCCTTCTGCCCTCCCTGGCCGGGACACTTGAGTGTGATCTCGTGGGTGCCATCTTCCCCGCTATGTCCTTGGCCAGTAGGTTCAAGCAGTGCAACTGCTGTGGGTTCACTATCTCCCACATGGACTCGCACAATTGCTATCTTTGTTGCCTCGGTGCGGACTATGATGAATCCTCCTGTGGGCTTTGTCAGCAGATGACTTAAAGGTTTCCAGTAATCTGGTCACAATACCTCAGTTTTTGCGGTCTCTTCTGCTCCCCCAAGTAGTGTGAAACACAGAGAAATTCAGAATACTCATACACAAAGTTCCTCTTTCTGTGAGCTCAAAGGGAGCCAGCAAAAGGTTTATGGTCAGGCATAGTTTCACTTCTGCTGGGTCGAAGGTTTCCCCCCATAAAGGCTCTTTATATTATAGTAAAAAGGGGAAGTAACTGCATCATTGATCATAAACATGAAATAACACAAGGTGTCGCTAGAATTCTTTTACAAAACAAGAGCTAATTACAATGCATTAGATAAAATTTACTTGATTATGACAAAATTATTTATAACTGCAGAAATTACGCTGTGCCAGCAGTGACCTATAGTTGACTGTACATTGGACTATGGTTATACATACAGTTCATAGCCTGTTTATTTTTATGCTTACATTAACAATGTTGTTAAGGTATTTTAGAACAGTTAGAGTTCTTATGATCAAAATATTAATTCTGTTTAAAAAGCAATAGATAATGTCAAACTTGTGAGTGACTGTCATTATTACCAAAGTTTATCTATCAGCACATTTTAGAGATCTGTATCCAGAAATTCATAAGCTTGCTGAATTACAGATTGGAGTTTTTCATACTTCTCTACCTGTTCATTCTTACAGCCCCACTATGGTTCTGTAAAGAACCATTCTCATAGAAAGGTAATTCTCAAAGACTTTGCTCGTCATCAGGTGAGGACATATGCTTAAGATGGAGCATGGTAGCAGTGTCAGTAGTCTTAACTAAAACGGATGCACATTTCATAGCACAAAAGTGTCTAAACCAAGAAACAGAAGAGCTACTATAATCCCATAATCCCAAACAAACCAGATATAAGCCCCCAAAGTGGAGCAGAAGGGCCATGCCAAAAATTAGTAAACCAAGCAAAAGCAGAGTCGGTGGTACCCTCTATGTTAATCTTATCAACATGGGTTTCTTTTTTTACCTGTTCTAATAGGTCATGTACAATTTATTTGTTAGAATTCATGAAACTACAGCAGTGGCCCTTTACAATTCCACAAGCTCCTCCTTCTTTAGTGAGGAGGTAATCTAGAACCATATGGTTTTGGGCTGAATAAGCAGTAACCTTAACCATGGTACTTTGCATATCAGTAAGAGCTCTAGTTGTCTTGAGCAGCAACTTCAGTCATAGAAACATGATGACAGAAAAAGACCACATAGCCTATCTAGTCTGTCCTTCCATATCAACAACTACAGCAGTCCTCTTTTTTCCTTTAGAGATCCTCTGTGTTTGTCCCATGCTTTTTTGAATTTAGTTACTGTCCTCATCTCTACCACCTCCACTGGGAGACTATTCCATGGATGCACCACTCTTTCCATAAAGAAATATTTCCGCATATCACTCCTGAATCTATCCCCCATCACCCTTATCCCATGTCCCCTCGTAGCAGAACTTGCTTTCCTTTGAAAGAGGCTCTCCCCCTGAACATTTATGCCACGGAGGTATTTAAACATCTCAATCATATCACCTCTATCCTGCCTTTCCTCTAAGGTGTAAATATTAAGATCCTTAAGTCTGTCCTCATATGCTTTATAGTGAAGACCAAAGCATATAATCTTAAAGGTTGATCCCATACAGCTCAATAGGTTGGATGGTCCAAAAGTGATAATCCATACCAGCAAATGTATTTATTTCATTCTGAGTTAACTTATTGGTATCATTCAACAATTTACGAGCAGCTGTTTGAATAGTATCAGTAGACCTTTTGGTCCTAGAAGTAGAATTATTAGTGTTATAATTCTTGATAGTAGAATTGTTAGAGCCAAACAAGGCCTGATATGGAACACATTTCTAAGGGAGGCAGTTTTGCATTTGCCAAATTGCCACAAATAAAATAATGTCCCTGAAGGGCTACTATACCATTATCCTAGTTGACAACACCATTCTCAGCTGGGATTATAGCATATTCCAATGCCTCTCTTAGCCATAGATGATGATGTTCCAGATACGGGTATCGACTAGGGCCTTTAGATACCTCAACTGGTGCTTCTTCAAAGAGATATTTTCGTAAAGTTTTCATGATTTGAACTGGTATGGCAAGAGAGGATTGAAGTACTCTTAACTCATTATATACTGAAGCCAAGCGAGTACAAGAGTTGCCACAAGTCCAGTTGGAGTGGTTATGGGCCATAATAGTTTTACATATTATTAAGGGGGTTTCTCCTATTGCCTGAGCACCTTCACGGCAGAAACAAATAGGAGGCTTTAGTATAGGTTGTGGGCTCATAATGAGGCACATTACTGGCATCATCTCAAAACATACTATAGTTAAACTGAGTCAAATTTAAGGCCAAGTCTTTTAAGGCTGCAAGGGTCAGGCGTCAAGGTTTAGACAGAAATCCATACTGCATGGCTGTAGGATGAGGAAGGCAAACAGCACAATTGGACAAGTTCAAATGGTTGAGCAAGGAATAGATATGGGAATGAAAAACATTATAGTGTCCATCGTGACTCTCCCAAGGGACATATATCAGATACAATGGGATAGTCCCTATAATGTGGACACTACCCACATAAGTAAAAAGAAGATCAAGAATACTATTGATACTGCACAACATACTAGTATATCAGTGAAAGTTAAATGAAATGAAGAATGCAAATGTCCAATATTTCTGATGCTGCAATAAAAAGGTTGTATTAAAGTTCATCAGTTCAATATTTTCTGTTGCAGGCCTGTCAGCAGCAATACTTTTTAAGAGGTGGCGGAGCCTTCTTGTACTGATCCAGATGAATCCATGCTTTCCTTCCTTCAACTTTCAGAGCTGAATATTCCATTAGTAGGTCCGACCAATCTTGACACTAAAGCATACTTCAGAACAGGATCCTTGATCAGTATCCAATCCCCTGGTTCCACATCCGGTACCGTCAATGGTTCTAAAGCTCCTTTTCTTGCAATCTTCAAAAAGGAAGGAGACAACAAAGTACTATATAAATTCTTACAATAGGATACCAAATCTCTGCGCAACAACTGTGGGTCTGGTGATAACTGTGGTCTGGCCTTGTAGCAGGACATCCAGTGACAATTTCATAAGGGGTAAGGGAATTCCGAATTGAAAACAAAGCAAAAGGCAATGCTTTCACTCAATTCTGACTCCAATCGTAAGAGATCGGAGAAGAGCTTTAATGATTCGGTTCATCCATTCCACTTGGTCAGAGCTTTGTGGATGATACGGAGAATGTAGTTGCCAATGTAATCCAAATAAGTCAGTAATGCCATTCCAAACTTCTGCTGTGAATACTGGACCCTGATCAGAAGAGAGAAAAACAAAGGAACACCCCGTAATGGAATGAATTGGCTAAGCAAGTAGGGTAAGACTCAGGCCATCCTGAGTATAAACAAGTAAGACCCAAGAGATGTTTGTTCCCCCCTCTGGCACAAGGCAAGTCAGTAAAATCCAACTGCTGAAACAGGAAAGGCCCTTGTGGTTGGAAGAGAGCCAGAAACCATCTGTTGTAGGATGTCCCTTCAGACCCTTCCACTCCTGAGGACCGGCACTGGTCCCTTCATAAGGACCTCTCCTTTCTGAAGTTTGTCTGGGACATGGTGAAGGCTTTGGTCTTCACCACAGAATTTGCAAAGAAGCCTCATATGGAGGACCTTGAGATCCTTCAGTACAAGGCCCAATGCCGGTTCTCCCCATCCTGGAACGGCTTCTCTTCTGTATGTGAGAAACCCTGGCCTTGGTGCTGATTATGAGCAGGCGACTCGATGCTAGGTACGGAGTCTGCAGGAGCCCTGGGTTCCAAAAGGCACAGCTGCCTCATAACTCCATAGTGTTGGAGTCAGCCAAGTGCAGGATCAAAAGCCAAAAGATGCACTCCTCGGTGCCCCCTGGATGCTCCATGGATGCACTGGCCAGAAAGTGCTACCAGGGCTTGATGCTCATAAGCCAGATCCAGGCCTATCAGCTCTATATGGGTATGTACTTGCGGGACATGGCGAGGGAGCTCACTGGTTTCTCAGTGGGCTGGCAGTAGAGCCTCTTTGGCAGACCTGGATCTTGACCTCAACGGTCAAGTAGTGCTCCAAATACATCACTCATGTGGCCTATGATGGCTTTGAGTCGGTGGCCAGAGTAGCTGCGGTAGGCATTAGTACCCACTGCCAGGCCTGGCTACAGTCCTCTGACCTGGAGCAATGGGTGCAGGACAAGCTGGTTGATGTCCTATGTTGGGTCAGAGCTGGAGTCCTAGTTCCTGACCAGGACCAGGCTCTTCAAGAAAACTCCTGACCCTTCCCGATGGAAGGTTTTGGGCAGAAAGCCCCTTTATCCAAAGAAGAAGAAGTCTTACAGAAACTACCCCTACTCGGCCTTCCCAGCTCCCCAAAAGGATCAGCAGGTCAAGGGACAGGTACATGGCCTGTGTAAGCCTAAGCCCCTAATCCCAGGCGGTGCCCCAGCCACAACCTGGTGGAGGTTTTTGACTACTTGGGCATAGCCTTTCTTCCCCCAGAGGCCTAGTCCCGTAACACACGGGGGGGGGGGGGGGATCTGGTGTTCTTTGCCAACCGGTGACACAGCATCACTACCAACACCTGGATCCTCCAGGTGGTGGGGAGGCTTATCTCCTCCTTTTCAATCAGACACCAACCCTGTTCTTTTCAGGGGAACTCCCGATGATTCCCCTTCAGCGAGACTTGCCCCAGTGAGAGCTTGCTGGATAGAGTTGCCAACTGGCTCCAGATGCGCCCGACAAGCTTGATCCAGTCCTGGGTTTACCCCATTGCATGGAGGGACATGTAGTATTGCTTTTCTTATGGAGTGCAATGGAAAAAATCAGAACTACATGTCCCTGCATGCAGTGGGGTAAACCTAGGACTGGATCAAGCATGTCGGGTGCATCTGGAGCCAGTTGGCAACCCTATAGCTGGACCTCTAGCCGACAAGGCGGTGGAACTAGTCCTGCCCCACCTCAAGGGCAAGGAGTTCTACTCCCGGTACTTCTTGGTTCCCAAAAGGACCAGCAGCTTTCACCCTATTCTGGATCTGCGAGATCTCAAGTTCCTAGTGAAGGAGACGTTCAAGATGCTCTCCCTTGGAACACTGCTGCCATACGTCTGCCAGGGAGATTGGCTATGCACCTTGGATCACACACACACACACACACACACATCGGAGGAAGTCACTGTCAGTGCAGGGTCCTACCCTTCCGTCCCAAGGGTATTCACCAAGTGCCTAGCGGTGGTCACCATGCACCAGCGGCTGCAGGGGGTGTTTGTTTTCCCTACCTGGGTGACTGGCTGGTCAGAGATGGCACAGTTGTCGAGGCAACATGCTGCATCATTCTCACTCTGGAGTACCTGGGGTTTGTCATCAACTACTCCGAAGTCCCATCTTCAACCAACCCAAAGCCTGGAATTCATAAGGGCATTGCTAGACATGGTCCAAGCCCGAGCCCTCCTCCCTCTCGACAGGGCCCGGTGTCTAGCAGCCCTCACAAGGGAGGTTCAGGGTCGAACCTCGGCCTCTGCCTGGCTCATGCTGCGCCTCCTAGGGCACATGGTCCATCTCGGCACTTTCTCCAACAAAAGTGGGATGCTCCTCAGGGCCGTGTACCTCCTGGGTCAGGACAAGGTTCTGGCAGATGACCTGAGCCAGCTTCTCCAGTCCCAAAAGTGGCAGCTTGAACCGCAGGAGGCTAGCCGACTATTCCACCATTGGGGCCTTCCTGTGCTAGATCTCTTTGCCAGCCTGGCCAATGCTCAGCGGGCCTGCATCTGCTCCAGAGCACTGCACACCTCCCGTGTGGCAGTCGGTGCCTTTCTTATTCCGTGGACAGAAGGCCTCCTTTATGCCTTCCCTCCCAAGCTGCTCATTGCCAAGACCCTCTTCAAGGTCCAGCTCGACCAGGCCATCCTGATCCTCATAGCACCCTAGTGGCCCTGGCAGCCCTGGTCTCTGCTTCTCCTCAGCCTGTCTCGGGCAACCCCAGTCCCTCTGGGGACCCTGGCCCTGATGGCCTGGCTGCTGAAAGGGTAGACCTGGCCCAGTTCGACTTGCACAGGGAAGTGGAGGAGGTCCTGCAGGCCTCATACAAGGGTTCCACTTGGCAGTCATAAGCCTTCAAGTGACGTCGCTTCTTGGTTCTAACCCCTTTTCCTGTTCTGTCCAGCTGGTGCTGCAGTACCTGCTGCACTTGGCTAATGCTGGTTTGAAGTCTAACTCCATCAGAGTTCATCTCAGTGTGCTCTTGCTGTACCAACACCTCATCAACAGGAAGCTCCTCTCTGCTTAGCCTCTCATGGCTCACTTCCAGAGGGGCCTCCTGCTCTCTCAACTACCCCTTCATTCACTGGTGGTGGCCTGGGATCTCAATGTGGTCTTCTCAAAGCTCATTGCTCCACCCTTTGAGCCATTGGTTTCCTTCCACTTCAAGTATCTGTCCTGTAAAGTGGTCTTCCTCATGGCACTCACATCTGCCTGCATGGTCAATGAGCTCCAGGCTCTGGTGGCTCATGTCCCCTATACCAGGTTTCACAGGAACAGAGTGGTGCTCTGGATGCACCCTAAGTTCCTCCCTAAGGTGGTCTCCCTGTTCCACCTCAACCAGGAGGTGGTGCTTCTCACCTTTTTACAACATCCTGACACTGCTCTCTATACACTAGACTGTAAACGGGCATTGACCTATTACTTAGAGCGGACCCAGCCTATTGCTGTTCCTCACAGCTCTTCCTCTCCTATGACTCTAATCACCTGGGCGTAGCAGTCTCCAAGCGTACTCTGTCCATCTGGGTGACAGACTGCATTGCTTTCAACTATAGTCAGGCTGGTCTTTTGCTGGAGTGTCATATCATGGTGCACATCGTCCGGGCCATGATAGACTCTGTGACAAATCTCCGCTCAGTTCCCTTGATGGAGATCTGCTGTGACACCATCTGGTCCTTAGTTCACACCTTTGCAGTGCATTACTGCCTGGAGGAGGAGTCTCAACAGGAGAGCACCTTCAGCCAGGTGTCTGTCATTTTTCTGAGGTTTAAGGCAATTCCTGCCGTCCAGCCCTTCTTTGTGTTCAGGCTACTGGAGAGCTGGTTTCCCTAGTTGATGCTGGGGTTGCTGCTGAGGTCTTACAACTGAACTGTACTCTTACTGTTCCTCACGGTTCATTTTTTGGGGCCACCCTTGGCTTACAGGTTTTTTCGGTAGCCTGTAGCTAGGGAGTCCCATATATGAGGACTGACTTCCTGCTTGTTCTCGGAGAAAGCATAGTTACTGACCTGTAGCAGGTGTTGTCCTGGAACAGCAGGAATCAGTCCTTACAATCCTCCCTCCTCACCATGAAGTTGCTTTTCTTTTTGTTGCCATCTTGAGCTATATCATCATACTGAGGCAAGATGGCACCTTGGGTGGGAAGGCAGCCACACATGTGTGGTGGATCTCCCAAAGGTTTTCTTGGAAAGCTGGGGAGAGGTTACTGTGTGGGCTATGTCGATGCCATCACCCATATGTGAGGACTGATTCCTGCTGTCCTGGGAGAACACCTGTTACAGATGAGTAACTACACTTTACATTATATACAGTCAGTGTAGAAAGACTAGCACGCCATTTGAGCGCAGATAACATAACTCATATGCACAAGTTCCACCACACCAAATACAGAAAAGAGATTGGCATGTGTGTAAACAGCAAAAGAAAAGTATGTGCACACAATGCCAAGCATATTTAAATAATAAGCAAATGAGCTGTTTGTATTCAAATGGTACACTAAAAAGGTCCACACCCAATACGGAGAAATGTGTAGATGATTGCATAACCAGGTGTAAAGTTCTAGAGCACCATTATCTCTACACCTGGTCTGAGGTGGCATAACATTCTTGCACAAGTCGAGACAGACTGTTTCAGAATGTGTGTTGTGAGTTGTTATCATCTGCGTGGACATCTTTCAGCGTATAGGCAAAAGTTCAGCGTTCAAGAAGAAATGTCTTTTGCCTCTTAACCTTTAGTGACTTTGCTGCTTGCAAGAGCTAGCCAAAGAAATGTGGAGAATAACAGAGACCCAAGCATGAAAGAGAAGAATGAGGAGGTATAGGCTCAATCCCTCATCATGAGACCTTGAAGATGGCGCCTATTCCGAACAAGGGTAGCACTAGATGGACTCCCAGAGAAGCATGTCATGTTTAACTGCCATTGAAGCACATGAGCCATCATATTTTTGTATTAGGAAATTTAAAGATGATATACATCCAGCCACTGCTCATGGGCACACCATACCAGATCTGGTGAAGTTACTCGCTACGTTTAAAATTTTTGGGCACCGAATCATTCAAATGTTGTCTGGGTGGCTTGTAGAATGGATCAGCCATCGTTTTCCAGGCATCCCAAGCAGGTGTTGTAGGCCTTGAAAAATCGCATTGGGGCAGCAAGCAGAATGGCAGGTGTTGAAGATGGACTTTTAATATTGCTGGAGTGCCAAACGTGATGGGAGCAATAGACTGCACCCACGTAGCTGAACTAGAGGGGAAGATGATGTCTCTGGCCTTGTAACAAAACAGAAAGCTACAGGCACGCTTCAGTTCCAGAGGTCCGAATGATCTCTCTGCAGTTTCGCTTTATTTGGTACTAAATAAAACAAAACTGCAAAGAGATCATTCGGACCTCCAGAACTGAAGCATGCCTCTAGTTTTCTGTTTCGTTACAAGGCCAGAGACTTATCAGCCCCACCCCCATCCCCCCTTGGACAGAAAAATGGCATTCCGGAACAGGAAAAGCTTCCATTCCATAAATTTCAAGTGTGTGACATGCACATGAAGATCTTTAATGTGATCTCAAAGTTCCCAGGCAGTGTCATGATTCCCATATCCTCTCCAACTCGGCACTTGGCTGTAACTTTGTAGAGGGAAAGAATTGTGAAGGTTGGCTCCTGGTAAGTGTTGCATAAGTGTATTGAAACTTTGGGGAGGGGGTACAGCTGTATGTTTCTGCATATTATATAAGCTATTATATATTATACTGTTACACTAGTAAATATTGTAACTTTTATATAAGCTGTTTTGTTTCATTTTAATGCATAGAGGATATGCAGATATAGGTGTAAGTCATGGTTGATGACTCCTCTGCTGTCGTCATGCATACCTGCGGAGAGGCGCTACTATGAGGCAAACTTTGCTATGTGATTTGTCATAGAGGTGTCATAGAGGGCATGTTTGGGGTCCTCAAGAGTCACTTCCATTGTCTGAACCATTCTGGAAGGGCATTGCAATACGCACCTGAAAGGTTTGGGGAGATTGCTGCAGAATGCTGCATACTGCACAACATAGCCTTGGATCACAGTATGCCAGGCGCAATAGCTCCTGATTTGACACCAGAACCTCTCATCTGTGCCTCTGACTTATATCATTCTCCATTTCTTCCTTATTGTGCTTCAATGAAATACAATGTTTTTTGGCGAGAATAGTGTTGATTATTATTGAGGTGGGTGCAATGAGGCTATTACTGGCTTTTTAATGATGAGGTCCATAACCCTGCTTCTACCAGGTCTTTATTTTGGTTCTGCATATACAGGTGCATTCAAAAGATGTACGCAGGGGAAAAGTACATATAGAAGGGCACGTATACCATACCCGCATGCCCCGTGTATCTCAGGGTGACCACCGCTACCCCCTTCCTCTACAAATTGACATGCATGTGGATTCTGGATGCACAGACATGCATGTGGAATGAGCATGTATATGTCTGTCCTGTGTATGTGAAGGCGGAACCACGTCTGCAAAGAAAGATGGTGGTGGAAGCAACAGCAGCAGCACCACCACCACATGCCATGCGGAAGCCTAACTTTCCCTGGGAGGACATTGAATTGTTGGCCACATTTATTGTGACCAATGAAAATCATCTCTTCCCCAAGCCAGGGAGGAGGCAGAATTATAGAATAATGAGGCAGTTCTGGCAGTGACTCCACTCTGCTTTTAATGAAGAGGTGTTGTTCTCCAGGAAGGTGAGTGTAGAAGGGGTGTAGGCGTTTCTTTTTTTGGAGTGGGTTATCAGAGCAGTCTAGGGGTTGATTGGGGATGGAGTTGGTTCAGTCTGCATGTGTTGGTGCTGATAGAGATGTTACCTTCCTGTCTTTCAGACTGAGGACCTCAAGAAAAAGGTACACAAGCTTCGGCGGGATTCAGAGTTTCTCCGTGAACTAGCAGGAAATAAGTCCTCACGTAAGGGTGACAACACCAATGGACCCCTGTACGGAACACTCCCTAGCTTCCAAAAGAAGCTTTTGGAGGTACACCGCCATATTCTACAGTCTTTGTTTTTTTCTACGGAGGCCCTAGGACGTACGTGTTCCTGCATTCTGAAAACATTTTTTATCTGGCCCTCGTGGCCGGGTTTTTCTTTTCATTTCATTTCTGCCTATTGTCGGTTAGCTGTTTTTCCCTTTTTAGGTTTTTTAATGTGTTTTATCTATGCTTTTTTGTGTTTTCCCCCTTTGGGGTGGTTTTCCCACCCATGGCAATATTTCTATTTGACTTTGCCGAGGCGGTGTTTTTCAGCATGTCTAAGCCAGCTAGTGGCTTTAAGAAATGTACCAAGTGTAGCAAGACCATTTCTACCACCGACCGGCATAATTGGTGCTTGTAATGCCTTGGGCCTGACCACAAGCCGGCGTCCTGCGAGCTCTGCTTGCAGAAGATGCGCTGAGGGCTGAAGGGCTGGGAAAAACAGGAGTCCCTCTTTGGCTCATCTGATTCAGCACCCTCAGACTCGACCCTCTCATCTATGCCTGCGAAAAGTCCTGAGGTGGCCAAAGGGAAGCAGTAGCATGCTCAGTCGGAGTAGAGGGGCCCGAGCGGCAAGGGGAGACTCCCTGCAGATACCCATCAACATCAAAGGGTGAGCACCAGGAGAAGTTTCAGGTGCAACGTCATCACAGCCTTTCTCAACACAATGTGGAGAGTGATGGCCGAGAGTGTTTAGCCAAGCTTCCCCGGCAGGAGGACCCAACCTGAACAGCAAAGTCCACTCCCAGTGCCCAGGAGGGCAACTGGATGTCTGCTGAAGAACCTATCATCATGGAGTCCCCGCCTGAGGTGTCGAAGCTGATGTCTGCGACTGCGGCATTGGCCCCCTTCCAGGTGGCGTTTCTGGAGGAATGGCAGCAGTAGCAGAAGCCTTGTGGCAGCAGCAGCAGCAGAAGCCTTGTGGCGGCAGCAGCAGAAGCCTTGTGGCGGCAGCAGAAGCCTTGTGGCGGCAGCAGCAGCAGCAGAAGCCTTGTGGCGGCAGCAGCAGAAGCCTTGTGGCGGCAGCAGCAGCAGCAGAAGCCTTGTGGCGGCGGCAGCAGCAGCAGCAGAAACCTTGTGGCGGCGGCGGCAGCAGCAGAAGCCTTGTGGCGGCGGCGGCAGCAGCAGAAGCCTTGTGGCGGCGGCGGCAGCAGCAGAAGCCTTGTGGCGGCGGCGGCAGCAGCAGCAGCAGAAGCTTTGTGGCAGCAGCAGAAGCCTTGTGGAATGCAGGCTTTGTGGCGTGGAGCGCGTCATCATTGCAATCTTTCCAGCCTATCCTGGAGACCCATACCCTACCCACCGAGATAGGGACATTGGGTGGGAGATTGGTATTGACACTGGTTGCCGGAACCATCTCCCTCTCCAGTGGGTCAGAATCCAAGGCCAAGCATCATCGCCATTGGCATAAGGGCCATCAGCGTCCTCCCTCTCCTAAGCCACATAGCCAGTGGGAGGAGGAGGAGACTCAGCACTATTTTGACCTTCTCTTGGAATCAGAATCAGAATGAGAAACTGAGGCAAAATCAACAACGTCAGACCTTTGGTCCCCGGACCTCCCATCTGACCCATCGCCTCAAAATGAATGGCGTAAGTCACCCCTGGAGGACATGTCCTTCCAGGACTTCATTAGGGACATGGCCAGGGCCATCCCCTTTTCTCTGGAATCGGAGGAGGAACCAAGGGTGGAGGAACTGGAACTACTCCAGTACCCCTTAGCCCCCCTGAAGTGGTGACTGTTCCCATCCACCATGTCCTGCAGCACCTGCTACTGTGGCTGTGGGAGGTGCCACTCATGCTTCCGATCATCTGCTGCTAGCTCGATTCCCTGTACTAGGTCCTGAAGGCCCCGGAGTTTGAGAAGCCTCTATTGCCCCACAATTCCACTGTGGTGGAGTCAGCTTTGGGCTTGCAAAGAGTACTAAGACACAGTCCTTGGTCCCACCAAGTCATGAGGCTCATACCTGTACTCCTTCAGGAGAAAGTGCTTCCAGGGTTCCATGCTGATCACCAGGATTCTTGCTTACCAGACCTACATGAGCATATTCTTCAAGGATGTCATGTTGAACCTGGTGGATTTTGCTGCCCTTATTACCAAGGACTGTCACAAGCCTTTCAGGGCCTGGTGGTTCACAGCAAGGATTGCTCGAAGTTCATGGCGTGGGCACCTACGACATCTTTGAATCTGATGGCAGAGTAGTGGGTGTGGGTATCACTGCCTGCCAGATGGTGTGACTGCAGTCTTTGGACCTGGAGCAGTGGGTCCAGGACAAGATCACCAATGTCCCCTGCCGGGGTGAGACCTTCTTCAGCAAACCCATGGAGGAGAAAGCTGAAGAGCTGGAGAAGGAGCAGGTGACCCTCACCAGGCTCTTCAGAAAGATCGCAGACCCCACACAGAAGAAACAACAGGCCAGGAAGGCCTTCTATCCATGCCAGTATTTCCCAGCCCCACCACAGGCACAGCCTATAGTACAGACTCCCCGCCCGCAGCAGAGGGAGAAGATACCGAAGGTGCAACCCGCTCCCCAGCCCAAGCTGGGTGCAGGATTTTGATGGGTTCCTTAGGAGCATAGCCAGCCAACCGCTGTCTGTTAAGGTCCCCCACAGGTCAGGGAGCAATTCGTCCACTTTGACCACTGGTGGCCCCTATCACCTTGGACACCTGGGTGCTGCAGATTGTCCAAAGCGGATATTGGCTACATTTCAACCAGCTGCTACCTCCATATTACCCAGGGGGTACACCCTGGACCCCACACACCAGAACTTGCTGCAGACTGAGGTTGAGGCCCTGCTGTCCAACCTCATCATCAAGCTGGTTTCCCCCAGCTAAGATCAGGGAGAGCTTCTACTCCAGGTACTTTCTGGTCCCCAAAATGACCAGCAGATTATGTCCAGTTCTGGATCTGTGAAACCTCATTGAGTTCCTGGTGTGCGAAAAGTTAAAAGTGATCTCATTGGGGATGCTGCTCCCTTATCTTGTACAGGACAATTGGTTATGTTCCTTGGATCTGAAAGATATTCCGATCCACCCACATCACAAGCAATACCTTTTGGTTTGTGCTAAGCAGCCGGCACTTTCAGTACAAGTGCTTCCATTTGGGCTGGCTGTGGCCCCCAGGATCTTCACAAAGTGAATGGCAGTCATTGCCATCTTCCTCCGGACCTGGGAGAGTCTTTGTCTTTCCTACCTGGATAACTGGCTGATCAAAGGTCTCCTGCTGGCCAACATTTATCAGTCCACCACGGTCACAATTCAGGTGCACGAGGGCCTCGGCTTCATGGTCAACTACCCAAAGTCCCTCCTCCAACAGCAGCTAGAGTTCATCGGGGTCCTCCTTGATACCACTCAGGCACAGACCTTTCTGTTGGTGGACCACCTGCAGCACCTCATCAAGGTGGTGGGCGCATTGCAGTACCAAACCATGGCCTGCGGGCTGTTGAGAACCTTCGGACACATGGCTGCCACAGTGCATGTCACTCCTCAGGCCCGCCTCTCCATGTGGCAGGCCCAGTGGACCTTGTGCGTGCAATGGAAGCAGGCATTGGGCTGTCTGTGGGACAGGATAGTGATCACCGTGCCACTGGCTCAGTCTCTGGCATGGTGGCTTGAGCCAGACAATTTGCGGCGGGACCTCCCATTCCAGCTTGATGCAAGATGCTCACAGCGAACATATCCAAACTCGACTAGGGCGCACACCTGGATGGCCTGAGCACCCAGGGGCTTTGATCTCAGCAGGAGAGACTCCATCGAATCAACTTCCTCGAGCATCAGGCCATAGTGAATGCCCTCTGCGCCTTTCATGTGCACCTGGCAAATAAGGTGCTCCTGATTCAGACAACCAGGTGGCGATGTTCTATGTGAACAAGCAGAGGGGTACAGGATTATACCTCCTGTGCTAGGAGACCTTGTGCCTCTGGAAGTTCACTCTGCTCCACGGCATGGACCTTAGGGCGACCTATCTGTCCGGTGAGCTCAATGACTTGGCGGATTGTCTCAGCTGGGTGCTTCAACCACACAAGTGGACCTTCAAGAGGGAGGTGGTGGACTGGATTTTCCGGGAGTGGGGCACCCCAGTGGTGGATCTTTTCACCATGGTGTAAAATGCCCAGGTAGCCCAGTTCTGCTCTCAGAGGCCAGCCAGCAGTCACCTTGACTCGGATGCCTTCCTTCTTCACTGGGGGGAGAGCCTGATGTATGCCTACCACCTGATACCACTTATAGTGAAAACTCTCCTGAAGCTCCAGGTCAAAAGGGGCTCCAAGATTCTTGTCACCCCTTACTGGCCTCGGCAGCCATGGTTCTCTCTGCTGCTGTAGCTTTCGCTGAGGGAGCCTTTTCACGTGGGCTCTGAACCAGACCTCAGCTTGCAGGAGGGCAGCTTCTTGCTGCACCCCAACGTCCACACCCTGGCGTTCATGGCATAGAGGGCAGTCCTCGCAAACGTGATCTCCCCGAGGGCATTACCAACATCCTGCTGTCATTTCACAAGGACTTGATGCACAAAGCCTATGCACTAAAGTGGTAGTGGTGCCATCTCTTGTGCAGGTAGAATGCTGGACTCCTTCTCCTGCCCCATGGACCAGCTGCTGGAGTACCTTTTGCACCTAACTGACTCCGGGCTGAAGTCTAACTAGGTGTGAATTCGCCTCAGTGTGATTGGGGCTTACCTTCACAGCTGTGGGGGGAAGCCCATTTTGACCCAACCTCTGGTGGCCCAGTTCATGAGGGGCCTGCTCCTCTCGAGGTCCCTGCTCAAGCCCCCTATGGTCAATTGGGACCTCAATGTTGTCCTTGGCCAGCTGATGAGGGCTCCTTTTGAGCTACCGGACTTATGCCTGCTGAAATTCTTTACCTGAAATATTCTCTTTTTGGTGGCCATCACATTGGCATGATGCATCAGTGAGCTCCAAGCTCTGGTTGCTCACCCTCCATATACCAGGTTTCACCAGAACCAAGTGGTGCTCTGTACACACCCCCAGCTTTCTGCTGAAGGTATTCTCAGCATTCCAGCACAAGCAGTCCATTGTCTTTCCGATATTCTTTCCCTGGCCTCACGCAAACCGCAATGAGGCAGCCTTGCACATGCTGGACAATAAGTATGTGTTGCCCTTCTATCTGCAGTGCACGAAAGTGCACCATTGATCCACCCAGCTATTCATCTCCTTCGACTCCAATAGGCTGGACATAACTGTCTCAGAATGTATGCTATCCCTCTGGCTAGAGAACTGAATCACTCATGTGCATTCTTTGGCTGTGTTGAGCCATGAGGGTTATGCTACTGCTCATAGTATCCGTGCGATGGCTACATCAGTGACCATCCTCTGTTCTGTGACTGAAAAGGAAATCTGCAGGGCTGCGACGTGGTCTTCGGTCCATACTTTTGCAGCCCACTACTGTCTGCGTAGGGATTCCTGATGGGATAGCATTTTTGCCAGGCCATATTCCAGCATCTCTTTGGGTCTTAGTCAACTCCTACCCACTGGCCCTTCTGTCCATGCAGGCTACCTGCTCAAAATCCCCTAAGGTCAATGTTTGCTAAGGATATTGAATCAGATGAGTCCCTCCAGCAGAACTACCTCTTTGGTCTTCCTGACTTCTCCAGTTCTAGTTGCCCAGTTGGGCTGCTTATCTCCTTGGGTTCCGGTAGCCTGTAGCTTGGGAATCCCATACATGAGGACTTATTTCCTGCTTGTTCACAGAGAAAGCGTATTTACTCACCTGTAGCAGGTGTCCTTCATGAATAGCAAGTATAAGTCCTTATAGTCTTCCCACTTCTCCTGGGAGTTGCCTTTTTGGCTCCTGCTATGTTACTGTACTAGAGAGTAAGGTGCCACGGCGGGCAGGAAAGCAGGCATGCATTCTCAGTGCACCTTCCGAAAGCTTCCTTTGGAAGCTGGGGAGCATTTCGTGCGAGGCTCCGTCAGTGACATCACCCATAGATGAGGACTTATAACTGCTATTCACGGAGAACACCTGCTACAGGTGAGTAACTATGCCTTATGGAGTGAGTGCAATGTGAGTGGGAGATTTTGCCAGATATGCATCATAGGTTAGTGAGGCTCTTGCACTCAGGTCCAGTCTGTTGCACACTGCTTTGACTAGCTGACGTGCTTTTCTTTTCTTTTGGCAGAATGCAGCCCAGATGAGGAAGAGGAGGAACTCGGATCCTCATGCCACCTCCAGCCTCAGCCATGGCCGCAGCCCCAGCCCCAGCCCCATGATGTCCCGCCCCCTGATGCACAAACCCCTGTCCCACGCCTTGATGTCCCCTTCCTACCCACACAGCTGGGGGCTATTTGATTCAATCCCCTTGCCCCTACCCCCACCTAAATGGCCAGATGTTATTCAATACACCCCTCCTGCCCCTCCCCACCCACAAACCCTGAAGTTATCCAACCATCCTCCCTGCCCCCATCCCACCCCCACACCAAGGGGTTATCTCATTTTCTCCCCCTGCCCCCACAAATCCCACAATCCAGGAGCAAGGGGATCACAGGGAGCCACATGTTGCATCTCCCCCTTTTGGGCTGTAACCCGCTGTTGTGGCACAGGAGGGGGTCCACAATATGCTGGTGCACTCCAGGGGCAATTGGTTGCAATGGGCAAAATGCTCAACCACCTCATCAAGGATGTTGAGCTTATTACCCAGCGGTTACTGGGCCCCTTTCAGTGATCCTCTTCTTCCTGGATTTGTTTTTCTTTCTTTTTTTTTTCTTTTGCCATTTTTATTACCCCTCCCTCCCTCCCACCCCCACACCATTACACTGTACATTTGTAAATAGTTTCTTATATTAAAGATTGTTTTCTACCATTACAAATATGTCTTGCCAGTTTCTCAGTGCTAGCCATAGTCATTTTGTGGAGGGGTTTCTCAACCCACTCCTCAGGCCAGACCAGTATTCGTGCATATTTGTCTTATGTATATCCATTGTGATAATTCTGAAAACTTGCCTGACTGCCCAGGACTTGTTAAAGAACCCATTGTCTATAATAAGAGGGTGGGCATAGGCATGGGGGTGACGGGGAGAGGAGGGGCAGTTGTGGTGAGTGTGAGCAATCCAGCTACTGCTATCTCCTTTGTGGATGCAAAATGCAACAGAATGCCAAATCAACAACAAATATTTAATACAACAAAGGGAACCAAAATATATATACACCACAGAACCAAAATATACATTGAACATTTGTTTTCTATGTAGAGCTGAAAATGTAAAACAACTGTAAAGCAAAAAACACCCCGCAACACTAAACAACAATAGCCAACACTGAAATTGCAACAGATCAATGGCTGGATCTGGCGAGGAGGGAAGAACAGCTTGCAAGAAGGAAAGAAAAGAGACTTGTTAAAAAGCAATGAGCAGAGTATGGTGAGGCCTCCAAAAGCTTGCATCCACTTACCAGGCACAGACACTCATCAGTGGGCACATCTATGTGAGTCTTTAGTGGCCCAGCGATGTAAACCTTGGGTCTGACCAGCAGAAAGCATGGCCACTATCCTCCTCAGATACAGCCCCTGCCCCTGCTGCACCCAGACTAAATGGTGTAGCACCTGCCCTATACCGTGAAGCTCCTGCCTTATACTGTGTAGCTCCTGCCCTTTATGTTGTGCTTCCCCAGGAGCACAACATTTTCCTCCTGTCAAGTCAGCACTTGAGCTACCATCTCTTCCAGAGGGTCTACAGTCACTGCTTGTGACTGCCTTGGCTCTTGGTTGTGGGAGCTCTATGTTTGTATCCCCACAGCTCAATACCAGACTAAAGAAATCCATCTTTGTGACCTCACCATCACCGATATATGTCACTGGAAAAAAATAGGACATGTGAGAGTAACTGATTTGTGACACTTGTGGCCCCAGTATAATCCTCAAAGGCCCCAACCCCGCAAAGATTCCCAAGGTAATGCTGCGGGTTTTACTCATCAGCAAGGGAGGAGGGCACAGGCTTGCAGAGTTAAACACTACAATAAGAAATAGAGAGGGGGGGGGGGACAGCGATTAATAGAGTCAGACTCAGAGACCCCACCCCTGCAAATATTCCCAAGGTAATGCTGAGGGTTGTACTCACCAGCAGGGGAGGAGGGCACCCTCGAAGAGCCCATAGAGACAGACACAGCAATAATAAATGAGAAAAGGACAGCTATTAATTGAGCCAGCTTCACAATCCTCAGCATTTCACCAGACCCTTCACCCAAATACACCAGGTACTTTTAGATATGTACTCACCAGTTTGCACGTCTGACCCTGGGGTGGGAGCAGCATACTCTATAGAGCCAGACATACCATTGATTGTCTCTGGCCATAAGGTAGTCACGATCATTTGCTCCAGTGGTGTCAGCTGGTCAGTGCATGAAGGACTCTCCCACCCTAGTCTGCCACCATGACTTTTCGATTGCTATCACTTTTTTTTTAATGGCCAAACACACATCATGCCAACAGTGATTTAACTACTGGACCATGCACACATTCCCTCCCAGTGAGCTCACCTTTACAGCTATTTTACCCCACAATTTATCCCTTTGCCCTGCCCCAATCTTTGCCACATATAGGTTGTGGTAGTCAGCAGACATGCAGCAGTACAGCAGGTCTTTCTCCTCCTCAGAAAAGCTTGCGAGCAGATGTGCTTTGCCTGGCTGCAGGTCTGATCCATCTCACTGCCTGAACTGGAATCATGCTCCATCTCTCCAAAATACAGTAGAATACCGACAAACACGACAACAGAAATGACCACCTTGCTTTCAAGTTCCCTTTAAATATCCCGCTTAGTTCATTCACAGAATCTTTAAGCCTTTCACAATGCTTTATCTTCAAATTTTATGCACCGATCTACACGCCAGTGTGCATGCGCTGTAATGTCATCCTTATGTGCATAACACGTGATCATCTGAAATCAATGCACATGCTCAGACGAGCTTCTGTTGTTTGTGCTTGCAGTGATTCTCCTCCTTTCGCTGAAGTTCTGTGAGTGTCTCATGCTTTACACCACAGTTTTGTGTGTGTCTTGTGCTGTAGGCTGAAGTTTAGCATGTATCTCATTTACATATATACCCCTTTTTGCATACTGGAGCTGACATTTAACACTATTGGCATTCTACATAAACGCATACATAGCTAGTAGCATACGACTTTAGTGCCGGCTTTCTTCATTAGTCTCTCTCGGGCACCATTAATTCTGTGACATGTTCAAATCAGTCCATATTTTAGGTCAGCAGCATTTGCTATTAAAGGGGTCTATTCATTCAATACTATTAAATAGCAGAAATAATCTGGACAGGATGGAAAAGGCATCTTTTAAAATAATCATATTCATTAAGACAATTCAAAGGCAGAGAATCAAGCTTTTCTCATTTGTATATCTATTTTTGAGGTGAGCATATGTTCACTTATGTTGTGTTCAAAAAAAGGTGTCCTCATGTATTAATGAAAGAGCCCAGCATATGAGTACAAAATTGCATTTTTGTACTCATATGCTGGGCTCTTTCATTAATACATGAGGACCATGGGTCAATTTTAACGACAATGAAAAAGGTGCTGGTAGGGTTACTTAACAGACATTACATTGTATGAATGTAGGATTTAATACACAATACTTAGCATCTGGTTACCAGCATTTCTTGAACTAAAGAATGCACATTTTCCAGTTCTTCAGGATAACTAGTCTACCAGTGATTCAGGGGTCACTCCAATATTATGCTGAGTAAGTGTAACCTGAGAGTTAAAATAGAATACATTTTGCTTGGCTAGGCTGGGAAAGTGCTGTCCAGGGCTATCTGTGGCAGCTAAAAATGTTTCTTTCCCCTCCAGGGAAGTTTTGTAGTCTCCAGAGCTGTTTGTATGTGGAGGGAAGTGCAGGACTCTCTGCTGGAATCTCTTGAGTAAGCAGCCTTTCTGGAGGAAAACTGTAGTCAGAGATGGGGGAATTGAAGCTGAAAGCAGCAGTTGGGGCTTGTTCATGGAAAAGGTGAGATGTCTGAGGGATTTCTGAGTGAAATTGAGGGATGAAAGGAGTGTTTTTGAGTGGTGCTGAGTAAAGAAGAGTGTTGAACTAGTGATTGGTGACTGTGGAAGTCTGATTTAATTCTCTGGAAAATGAATTTGGTGACCATTTGGAACTTTTCGTGAGTAGCTCTGACAGAAATACAGACTGACAGGCTGAGAGTCTTTTTGAGTAAAGAATATTTCTTAAAGGAAATTGAATTCTCCTTGGAATCCTTTCTAAGGTCTGGAGAAGCCATTTATACTCAGAGCTGGAACTGTAATTCTGAATCTGACTTTCAGCTCTAGAGAGTGGATGAGGGGATTGATTTTATAAGAAATATCCTCTTGGACTAGAGGAAGAAAACCTCTGAATTTCCAGAAGTGGGTAATTTCTGATTGAAGTGACTGACGTTCCCTGAGAAAAGAAGGAGAAATTCAAACCTAAGCTGTGACTGAACTGTTTGTGTGCAACTGAAGCAGAACACAGAGATTAAACATTCTGCTGGGCTCTGTGTTTAGTTAATTGAGACTGACCCTAAATGGGCTTGAGAATATAGGGAATGTTTTATTCTTTCAGTCCAGGAATGAGACTAACTGGCTCTGTTATGAGAAGTGTGTTTGGGAGATTGCTGCATGTGGGCGTGGTTGGGTTGCAGTCCAGAGTGTGGAGTAGATGTATTCAAAGAAACAAAGGAAGACAGGGCGTATCAATTATCCTTTTATTTATTTAGATAGGGAAAGTGTTATAGCTGCTGAAAAAAAATAAATATTCTTTCTTAAAGAGAAATACATTGCGCCCCAAATTATAGGATAGACAGGGTTTTTCCCTTGTTGATTTATTAAAGGTAGAGAGCAGGATCCAGTGCAAAGGAGGACATCTGAAGAACCTAGAAAGATCTTCAATCCAGTAGCAGAAGGATTCGGAGCCCTGGGCCCCTTCGCAAGAAAGAGAATTGAAAGAGATATTGGTGCACCGTACACAGGGAAAATATATTTGAGCTCAAATAAAACAGACACAGGCAAAAAAAAAAACACCAGAAACATTAGGAATTCCAAAAAGGAAACTTACCTGTTAGAGGGCAAAAAGTTTGAAGGTTTTGAAAAGGAAAATAAGAATTCCTTAGTAGGAATTGGCCTGGAAATTTTTGTGTAGACATTTCACCAGCAGATCTAAAGAATAACTTGATTTGCCTGTTACTTGAAATGACTGAATACACTTACCTGAGTTGTTATTATGCTGATGTGAGCAAAATGTTACTGTGAGTTAAGAAGAATATTTTGGATGGCTATACTATTGTAGTATTTAATAAATTGCACTAAAATTCCTATTCCTGAAAGTAAATGTCATCTATGTAGTCCATTATTACAAACTACTACCCAGCTACAATTAATACCTGTAACATCACCTTGATAGTGTTGTATCCACTTTAGTTTATTTTCCTCCTGCTCTCTACTTGCCTCATAGTAAAGGGAGAGTAAGACGAGGTTAGTGAAATCTGTCAGCTTCCACCCGAAGAAATCGCCAGAATCTGACCACTTGAGCCATCTGACTACATTTAAACAGAGAAACATGACAACAGAAAAAGACCACATGGCCTATCTAGTCTGTCCTTCCATATCAACAACTACAACTGTCCCTTTTTTTCCTTTAGAGATCCTCTGTTTGTCCTATGCCTTTTTGAATTCAGATGCTGTCCTCATCTCTACCACCTCCACTGGGAGATTATTCCACAGATCCATCACTCTTTCTGTATAGAAATACTTCCACATATCACTCCTGAACAATGTTCCCTCTAATTTTCTGTAGACCGTGTGCGCATAAAATATCAGCTGTGCAGCTTTTGAAGGAAGGTTAAATTTTTGTGCGCCACATAACGACACTCGGAGTTATATACTTTAAAATTTGACTACACGTCAGAATACAGTATGTACACCACATTGATTGTAATCAAATTAAATGAAAATAGAAGATTACTAAATGAAGCAGAAAATTTCTAGTAATTACAATCAACTTTTAAATTTTAAGACGTCTGTGTTGTTTTCTATCAGAATCAGAACCATAATTTTTGTGCGCTCTGTTGTAAAGTATGTGCGCTCACTCGGCGAGGTGTGTGCGCTCGCACACGCGCACAGCTTAGAGGGAACAGTGCTCCTGAATCTATCCCGTTTCACCTTCATCCTATGTCCCCTCATAGCAGAGCTTGCTTTCAATCGAAAGAGGCTCTCCTCCTATGCATTTATGCCATGGAGGGTTTTTTTTTTTTGTTTTTTTTTATAACGTCCATCTTTACTGAGGTTTTTCGTCAAGACAACACATAAACAAACTCCTCGCCCAATGTATGGCGTAAACATATCCATAAACAATTATAAACACATCCCCAATATTGATCCATCATCATTATGTGTCTCCCTTCCCCTCCCTCCTTCCCTCCCCTCCGTCTGCCCTCCCTCCTTCCCTCCCCTCCCATCCCCCTTCCCTCCCACCATTTACCCCTTCCAAGGTGATTTTCAAAGATCCAAACATGAAAACACCCCTTTATACACTTTTCAATTTTACCCTTTTGTTACTAATATCTAGACCTTCTTCCCTCTATTCCTGAGCCATCTCCATATCCCCTCCCATTGTCGCTCCACCTTTTCCCCTCTCCCCTTTTTTTTAAGCCCATTATCCTATGCATTAGATATAAGTTGCTTAGACGCCTTACATACTTTTCAATAGAGGGCATATTGGGTCTATTCCAGTGGAAGCTATTTCACATTTTGCAGCTACAATACAATACCTCACTATTGCCCAATCTCCTCCCCACTCTTTATCCTTCCAATGTAACAGAAAGGTTTCAGGGGATTGAGGCAGCGTCCTCCCTGTAATTTTATCTATGATCACCCTAATTTCTCCCCAATACTGCTGAACTACAGGGCACGTCCACCACATATGTAGCCAAGTGCCCTTGTCCCCACGCTTTCTCCAACATTCATCCAAAGCCAGAATTTTAACCTTATACAATCGCTCTGTTGTTAAGTACCATCTACTCAACACTTTAAAACCATTCTCTCGCAATGACGTAGCTACAGATAACTTTGCAATTTCTTGCACTATCTCCTCCCACTCCTCCATATCCCATGACACTCCCAGATCCCTCTCCCATGCTTGCATATATCTTAACTTCCCCATGCCCCTCGTGACTAGCCCTCTATAAATTCTAGATATCACCCCTTTCCTACCCATTGACCTAAGGCAGCTACCTTCAAACCAGCTTAAATCCCCCCATATGTCCTGCCACTGCTCTCACTGCCTTAAATATGAACTTCTGCAAGTATGGAAAGCGGTTCTTTTCCAGCAAATGATATAGATCTCGGATACCTCCAAAATCTCTTACCCCCACGCTGGAAACTATCTGGGACACCTGACTTGGTCCCTGTTCAGCCCACCTACGCAACACTGATCTATCCGGCCCTACTCCCTCCCCACAACACACCATAAGTGACATTGTGCGTGAGCATCTTTTGCCTGCTAGCAACTGCTGCCAGTGCTGTTGCCATACACTCAAGCTATGTCCAACAAAGGGATTCCCCCCTTCTCTCCCCATACCATCCTCTCCAATGCTCCCGGAGTGAGATTAGTTCCTTCCATTATCACCCACTGTTTCTGCTGCTCCTTAAGCCATGAATAAACTGCTCTTATCTGTGCTGCTCTATAATACTTTAGAAAATTGTGAACCCCCAACCCTCCCTCCATCCTTGGTTCTTGAAAAATCCGCGCTACCACCCTCAGGGCCCTATTCCCCCATATGAAACCCTCTATCTGCCTTTGCACTTTTTTTAAAACCTTTACCGGGATCGGTATTGGTAATACCTGGAAGTAAAACAAAAATTGGGGCAACAGCATCATTTTAATTACTGCCACGCTCCCAAACCAAGAAATAAAACCCTTGCTCCACCCACTTAACTGCACCTCTACCTTCCCAAATAACTTTTTATAATTTAAGTCATACAGCTCCTCCAGGTTCCGTCCCAGCTGGACCCCCAGGTACCTAATTGAACGTTTTGCCCACCTAAACTGATATCTACTTTGTAACCACTCTTTTTGTTGTTTCCCCACCCTCAAATTTAATATTTCTGATTTACTCCAATTTATCCGAAAACCTATCAATCTTCAATAATCCTGGAACTCCCACATAATAAAGGGTAAAGTCCTTCTAGGTTTAGTAAGCATTAATAAAATGTCATCTGCAAACAACAACATCCGATACTCCCTCTGTCCCACCCTTACCCCCTGAATATCTTGTCCCATCCTTATCCGGGCTGCCATGATAGTGCAAATGACTATGAAGAAAAAAACCTTCAAAAATGTGATGACACTCAAAAAGGCACAAGGAAAAAAGTCAAAACATATATATAATGCCTGTGAATCTGATTAACTAACAAACCTTACTCAAAGTAACAAAATAACATCTTATTCAAACAAACAGTTTTTCTGTCAGGATCCGCCGACCTGAGACGGGGAGAGGAAAAACTCCCCTCTCTGCGTCGGCAGAAGCCTTTTTTTTATTTTCAAAATTAAATAGCACAAAAGGAATAGTAGTGAAAATCACTTATCTGATAGTGAACCAAAAGGGCAGCAAAATAGCAGAGCAGCAACATGCATGTTTCGAGCCCAAAAGGGCCCTGTATCAAGCTGATTCCATCAATATATGCGCCCTTAAAAAATGCCAAATTCAACAGGCAATTTAAAGCACCAAAGAAAGCTCTGAATGGCTGCTGAAAAGGAAACGTCACCAAAAACGTCACAAAAAACGTCAGCAAAAACTTCACCCGAAAAAAGGTCACCAGAAAAAAGGGGGAGGAAGAAACTGAATGACGTGACTTCATTAAAATCCAAGAAGGGGAGCAAGACATGGTCAAAGTAAACTCCACCAATCACATTCTAAATTCAATCCCGTAGGTAGTACTGTTTGGAGCCCTTCTTGGATTTTAATGAAGTCACGTCATTCAGTTTCTTCCTCCCCCTTTTTTCTGGTGATGTTTTTGCTGACGTTTTTTGTGACGTTTTTGCTGACGTTTCCTTTTCAGCAGCCATTCAGAGCTTTCTTTGGTGCTTTAAATTGCCTGTTGAATTTGGCGTTTTTTAAGGGCGCGTATATTGATGGAATCAGCTTGATACAGGGTCCTTTTGGGCTCGAAACATGCATGTCGCTGCTCTGCTATTTTGCTGCCCTTTTGGTTCACTATCAGATAAGTGATTTTCACTACTATTCCTTTTGTGCTATTTAATTTTGAAAATAAAAAAGGCTTCTGCTGACGCGGAGAGGGGAGTTTTTCCTCTCCCCATCTCAGGTCGGCGGATCCTGACAGAAAAACTGTTTGTTTGAATAAGATGTTATTTTGTTACTTTGAGTAAGGTTTGCTAGTTAATCGGATTCACAGGCATTATATATATGTTTTGACTTTTTTCCTTATGATAGTGCAAATAGCAGCGGCGACAGAGGGCAACCCTGACGAGTTCCCTGCCCCTGTGGAGAAAAGTTTCAATAGCCCCCATTTACTCGTACACACGATTTTGGATTGGCATACAATGTTCTTAAAGAAAAACACAACTCTGCACATTTAACCCGAAAGTATACTAGTATCCTCAAACTGATGTATTCAAGTAAAAACTTCAGGCAGACTTCAGCAATCAATTCAAGCCCTATAAACGAAACAACTGATAGCTCTCAGACTCAGCGGGCAAAGACATACTCCAGTCAGTAACAACTGTCTGGGCATAGCCCTTATTGCATCAATGACCTTTAATATTTCGTTGCTCTGAAAAAGGGCATCCACTGACTCCTTAAACAAAACGTGGTTATCCTCGGTCTGTGGTTGACAGGGCATACAAAAGAGCGTTGTATGCTAATCGAGATCTGCTTTTACATCCCCGTGGGAAGTCAGTTCCAAAGTCTGAAGAGGATTCTTCAGTTAACCTTATCACGAAATTCTCTCCCTTTAGCTCTCAATTGAAACGCATCATTCAACGTCATGCAAATGTGCTGCATAGTATTCCCGGTCTAGAAAGAAAAAATGTACGATGTGTGTGGCAGCGTAGTAATAATTTTAAAGAATTGCTTAGTCCGGCTGTGCTGCGTCCATTGCCCTCTTCTTTATCTGAATGCATTAAAGTTGGGCATGTGAAGTGTGGGGAATGCAACATTTGTAGCATTACAAAAGAATTATGTGTTTTTTGTTATCGGGGCAGGACCTATCAGCTTAAACATTCCACTTCTTGTACCTCTACATTTGTTGTTTATTGCATTCTATGCCCTTGTGGGCTAGTATACATTGGTAAAACAACTCGAGTGTTTAAGGTTCGCATGAATGAGCACAAGAGCAAGTTAAAATGTCAGCGTCGTGAAGCCCCGATTGTTGATCATTGTCTGCAGTTACATCATTCATTCCAAGAGCTACAATGTTTCTGTTTGGATGTGGTCAGCTCATCACAACGAGGTAAAACTAGGGATTGTGCTCTCCTGTGGCGTGAACAACGTTGGATCCATCGGGTGGGATCGGTTGCCCTCCATGGTCTTAATTTGCGGGTTGAATGGGAAGTTTGTGTGTGAGTTCCCGCTGTCTCAAATGAGCCAATGATTTCCTCTATAAAATGCGCAGTTCGCATGCGCGGCGTCCAGAAGCAGTTAGTAATGCTTGGATGATCTTCAATCAATCTATCGTGAGGCATGTTTCTCTCTTTTTTGCACTGGATGAATTTATATCAGCAATGAAAGTATGTACGGTTTAAATCTGATGTATTTTTGTATTTTTCTATCGTAGTGTTTAAGCCACCCCCTGAAGAAACCTGCTCGGGTGAAACGCAAGATAGCACGAGTGAGAGCGTTGGGGATAAGGCGATGGCCAAGCACTTTTTCAAGCAATGCCGTTAAAAGCTAAGTCAAGCTGACCACTCTCTCTGTATAAGTTTGGATGAACAGTTTTGAGTCTGAATTGTTTATTTTGTTTAAGGAGTCAGTGGATGCCCTTTTTCAGAGCAACGAAATATTAAAGGTCATTGATGCAATAAGGGCTATGCCCAGACAGTTGTTACTGACTGGAGTATGTCTTTGCCCGCTGAGTCTGAGACCTATCAGTTGCTTCGTTTATAGGGCTTGAATTGATTGCTGAAGTCTGCCTGAAGTTTTTACTTGAATACATCAGTTTGAGGATACTAGTATACTTTCGGGTTAAACGTGCAGAGTTGTGTTTTTCTTTTTGACAAAAATTTTGCTCTGTGATAAATTTTGACCATTATTATATTTGTGAAATACAATGCTCTTAACCAATCCACAAACCCTTCTCCAAATCCCTTGCTATCCAGCACCGAAAATAGAAATCTCCATGACACCTGATCAAATGCCTTTTCAGCATCTAAAGAGAGGAGCAGCGCCGGATTTTTGTTCTGCTTCACTGTCCATATCGCATTCAATATCTTCTTAATATTATCGGCTACCTGACGTCCTGGTATAAAACCTGCCTGGTCCTCATGAACCAACTTACCCAAAACACTATTAAGTCTCCCTGCCAATATTTTAGCCAACAACTTTGCATCTAGATGCAGCAAGGAGATGGGTCTATACAACACACATTCCTGGGGATCTTTCCCCTCTTTATGAATTAATGTTATAGGTGCCCACCCCATCGTGTCTGCCAACGGCTCCCCCTCCCTTGGCAAATTGAATAAACGCTTTAGAGGCTTCAACAAAACTCCTTTAAACTTTTTGTACCGTAGAAAGTAGCAGTTAGCCCATCTAGTCCTGGGGCCTTCCCAGGTTTCAACATCTAAATCACCTGTTCTACTTCCCCTTCCTGTATTTCTCTATCTAAAGCACTCCTTTCTGATGCCTCCAAACGTGGCAACTCTACTGAACCCAAATAGCTGCTATTATCCCCCTCTGGTGGTGCTGGAGTGGCCTCATATAACGTTTGATGAAATTCCACAAATGCTTCTCGTATCTTCTGTTCCTTCCTCACCAAACCTTCTTTGGTCCTAACCTGCATTATCCGTGACCTATTCCTTTTCTGTTTTAATCGCTGCGCCATATATTTCCCGCTTTATTTCCACCCTCAAAGAATTCCTGTCGTAATAATAGCATACGATATCTAATTTTTTCCGCCTCCATTGCATTCAATTTAGCCCTAGTCTTCAGTACTACCCCCCTATATTTTCCACTTACTTCTTTAGCATCTGCTTCCTCCAATGTCAACAATTTCTGTCTCAGATGCAATTCCATTGCCTCCTTTTCCCTCTTTATTTTTGCACCCCATTTTATCAGCACCCCTCTTAAAACCACTTTAAACGCATCCCATACCACCCCTCCTCTTATCTCTCCATTATCATTCCTCTCAAAATAGTCCAGAATCAATTCCTCTAACTCCTGCACTACCAAGTATCTCCTAAAAACATCTCATTTAATTTCCAATACTGTACTCCCCTCTCTTCTCCCTTTATCTGCAACACCACTATTACCAGGGCATGGTCTGACCATGTGATAGACTCCATTTCCCCTCCCTTGATCCTCCCCGCTAAATCTTTCCCTACCCATATTGCATCCAGCTTAGAATAAGTACCATGCACTGCAGAATAAAAGGAGAACTGGCATCTACCCGGGTTATGAAGGCACCATGCATCTATCAAATCCATTTCCTTCACAAACCTATGATATCTGCACCTATCGGCTCTACGCCCCTCAAACCTCCCATTATCTCTCCCCGGGTCCCAGGGCATATTAAAATCCCCGCCACAAATCACCGCTCCTTCCCCTAATTGGTCTGCTTCCTTAGCTAGTTCTTCCCAAAACCCCTTTTATGTCCCCATGGGCACATATACATTAATCACGCAATACCATTCATTCCCAATCTTCATCTGTACCAGCAGATATTTAACCCCCCATCTCAAATTGTGGTATGAAGCTCCACTTTGAAAGCCACATTCACCATAATGGCCACTCCCACTTTCTTCCGCTTCCTTGTATTTGAAGCAAACAATCTAACATTGTACCCCTTAGGCGTCACTAATGCCTCATGCCCTCTTAACAAATGGGTTTCTTGTAACAAAAAAATTGAGGCCTTCTGCCTTATCTTCTCTTTATACAATTTTTGTCTCTTAAAGGGTGAATTCAAGCCTTTCACATTTAGGGGCATGTTTACTAAACTGCGTTAACGTAGCAACGGCTACGTTAAGGCGCCTTAAGGTGCCCTAACGGTACATTCTGTACCGTTAAGGTGCCTTAACAGCCCTTAACGCACCTTAACGTTCCCGGCTGCGTTAAGTGCGGAAAAGGGTGGAGAGAGGGCGGGGAGAAGGGGTCAATGGGCAGGGAGTGGGCGGGGAGAGGCCCCTTTCACACTAACGCAGGGGAATTAAGGGCTGAATCCTAACGCAACTGAAAACCAGGCGTTAGCACACAATTGCAGGCGAGAGAAACCATTTCAGTCAGCAATGTACAGCAAAGCCAGGAAAACCTACAAAAAGTGATGTGTGATACATGTACACAAAACAAAAGGGCAAATAAACACTGAAAATGACATGAACAAAATGTAAAACAAACCTAACCAAGCTGGCCAATAGTGATATGAATGGGAAACATCAAAAAACACTACCGAGAAAGCTCAAAAAAAAGGATATTAATTTTGGAAGGATCTATGCTCTGCCCCCATACAAGGTGAATGATCCCACAGTGAAATAGCGCTGATCACGGTTTCCCCTTGTTATTGGACAGGTTTTCTATGGCATGCACATGTTCCACAACAGCAGGGTGTGCATATCGGAACGGGCAACTGGACAGATGCTGGAAAAAGGGATACAGAGGGCTGCAGGCGGCACATGCTGTGGTGCAGCAGGGCCACAGTGTGGCCCAGGGTGATGCCTAGGTGGCCCATAGGAATGCTGAAACAGTAGAGCAGCCAGACAGCAACTGATGAGGGCCCAACATGGGCACGAGTGTGTTTCCCACAGTGTCACAGGGGATAGTACCCAGCAGGGCACAGAACATTGGCAGGCGGTGCTGGGGGAAGCGTGGACATCTATGCAGGCACCCCTACCCCAGAACCTGCACCATAGGCAGCCTACCGGCACACTGGATGGCCTGCGACTGCGCACCACCAGCACCACCAGAAGAAGGGCATGTCAGCATGGTGGCAGAGGGGTACTGGCGGTGGAGGGGGCAGTGGCAGCTGCCCACAGCAGACCATGGCCTAGCCCTGTGTAGGTGGGTGCCATGCATTGCAACAGACAGGCCCTGTCTGACAAACAGTCATGGTATCCCCAGGGACTGCACTATCTCTGTGGCAACACAGTGGTGCAGTACACACAGCCAATGTGTTCAGGAGCAGAAGGTCACAGGTTCAAGTCCCAGCTGTGGTTCCTGCCAACCCAGTCCCCATATTTTACCCACTACTAAAACATGGTAACAAAGACAGAACCTTTATTGCAGATAACATAAACATGCCTTAAACACCTATATTTTACCCTACAGAGCACAGACACCATAAACATGCGCAATACCTAGAGCAGAGTTTCCCAACTGCAGTCCTGGAGGGCCAAACACCATTCAGGTTTCATGCTGTCTCTAATACAGATGTCTGTGCTGCATTTCTATGCGCCGCCCCCATGGTATGCAGATGTATCTCATGCATATTGTGACATAGTGGGTCCTTCCAGCCTGTCAGGAGAAGCTAAAAAGCCAGGAACAGAAGTAGGGCTGAATTGTAAACAAAAGCACATGGCTCCTGGTTACCTTAGAAACCAAGCACAGAGGCAAGAGAAACGCCCGTGCTACCATTCAGGGAAGGAGTCACGAGCTAATGCAGGACATCTGCTAGGGGGTGGAGTTGAGCACTGCCCTAGAATTCACCCTGATAAAGAGAGTTCAGTTGAGCTTATGGAGTTAGAGGAAGAAGAGGAGGAGTTAGGAGAAGAAGGAGCAGGAGCTGAGGCATGTGTGCTGGATAAGGAAGCTAATGAGAGCTACGGTGAAGACAGCAGTGCCAGGAAAAAGCCAGAGTCTCTGTGGAAGGGTGAGACAGAGTCTTTCTTCAGGAAAAGAAAAGAAACCCCAAGGGAAGGATATAATAAGGGCAGAGTGGATTACCTGCAGTATCCAGGGGAACACAGAAGTGAAAGGAAGCCAGGAAGGCAAGTGAAATCTTCTGTGCAAGGCTTAGGTTGGGAACCTACAGCCAGTCCAAAGCCACAAAGAAAACCTCCACCAGCTAGGCTAAAAGGTAAGCCAAAAGGCTGGTATAAAAATAGTTTCAGTGACTGTATTTACCCAGAGGGTTGGAGCTGGGAAGAGAATACCTGTGCTGATAACGTTTATGAAAGCCAGTATTTAACTCAGGAATATCAGGTGAAACCTGAAGCAGTTAGAAAGGGTGTGGCATCAGGAGTGCCGTTACAAACATTTCCTTCTAGCCAGGAAGAGTTAATGGACTTTGAACCTGAGTGTGTGAATAGTGATGAAGATATCATGGACTGTACGATATCGCTTGCTAATGAAATAATCTCATTACGCTGAAGGCATGTTTTGAAAGAGAAAGTACAGCACTACTAGCATTGGGAAGCAGAGAGCTGTGAAGAAACAGCACTGTTACGTTGGAATGCTAGATATCAACCTGTTTATTGCTGAAGTAAGCCTTTTCTGTTAAAGAACCTTTGATTTGTCCTTATGCCAGTAAATACCTGGTTTGTGTTACTTTGTTCATGGTGAAATCCACCCCGGGAGGGGAAATAAAATCCTTTGGTTGCTTAAACCACTTTTCCACAACTGCTCCTCATTGATTCGGTGAAGGGACTACATTTCCCAAAAAGCCCAGCTTCAGGATTTGTAAAGTAGCTGCTTCAGTGGGGAAAATCCACTCACTTAACCTCTACCCACTTATACATGGGGGTTTAAGGAGAGCTGGTGACAAATGGCGTAGTAGTTTGGATTTTTACCTGGATTTGAGGACACCACAAGGACGAGGTTCCTGCAGCAAGAGCTGACAGCCAGGAGGAAAAGATCCGGAGCTCGGCTGACGATCGGTCAGACTGGGGAGTTCCCTTTTCTCAGTGCCTGACTCTGCACTGGTGCCAGGTAATTGTAGCTGGGCATGGGTGGAGAAGGATACAAAGGAGAAAAGGGTGGTGCACAGGAATAGTGCACGGTGTTGGAAAAAAAAAAGGGGGAATTTTTTTCTCTCTCTCTCTTTTTTTTTTTTGGGCCACACTTGTTTTGTTTTGTTTTTTTTTTTTGCTGTTGTGTTGCAGTTACCAGGAGATCCAGAATGGACTCGCAAGATATGCTAAGGTGGATGTCCCTGCAATGGGATAAGCAGCTGGAGATGTCGCGAAGGGTGCATGACCAAGCGATGACTGCCTTGCAAGAACAGCTGAAACCAGTTAATGCTCTCATAGAACATTTAGCAAAGCAACAGCAGGAGCCAGCGGAAGTTTTTCCAGGATTTACCCAAGGGGTAGGACTGAATGGTACAGGTTCATTTTGCTGGGACAGTTATCTCCTACTGACAATTTAGATGATTATGTGGATGCATTTGAACGGATTGCAGAAGCCGTCAAACTGCCTAAGGAGCAGTGGGCTATAAGATTTGCCATGTCTTTATCTGGTGAAGCTTTGTCGGCATACAAGTCAATGCCAGCTACCTTAGCAATGAATTATGACGCAGTAAAGAATGCTGTACGAGACAGGTTAGGGCTCACCCCTCTGTTCTACAGGCGCAAGTTTAGGGAGGCAAAGTTAAAGCCTGGAGAAACCCCTAAAGCCCTGTATTTTAGAATAAAGGGATTAGCCTGTAAATGGCTCAAACCTGAGCAGCAAAATGTACAGTCTATGTTAGATGAAATAATGTTGGAACAGTACATGGAAGCTGCACCTGCTGAGGTTAAAAAGTTTCTTATGTTACAGAACTGTGAGACAACAAGTGAAGCAGCTGCCATGACAGAACGGTATTTTGAGGCTGAATTCTCAAGGACCTCAAAATCTGGCGTTCTGGGCATGACACAGGCTGATAAAGTAAGTAAGAATTTTGAATGTAAAGCACCTTGTGAAAATAAGGGTTTTTCCTTTACTAAGGGAAAATGTTTCAGGTGTGGAAATGTTGGGCACTTGCAAAAAGACTGTATTATACGCACTGCCTTAGTATCTGGTAATGGGGAAAACTTCAAAGCAGGCTTTTTACTACCAGTCCAGGTGGAGGGCATAAAGGCCCAAGCGCTACTAGACTCGGGCGCTAACCAGAGTATGGTGTCCCAACGGCTCTGGGAAGCCATACAAGCTCAAGTAGCGCCGAGTCCAGCAGTGGGGCAGGTGAAAGTACAGTGTCTGCACGGGTCAGCCTCCTATTACACTGTATATGACCTCATGATAGAAGGGTTAGGATCAGCCAAGAAAGTAAAGGTGGCAATAATCCCACAGCTGTTACACGATGTAATTTTGGGAAAAGATTGGCCCCCATTTTGCCGGGGAATTGAAAAGGGTATAGAAGAGAGGACAGGCTATGTCTCTACCCGCTCCCAGGCAAGAACCCCTCATAGGGAGGAGGAACCCGCTGAAGAAGTGGCAGGTCCATCCCGAGTTAGGGAAGATTCCCCTGACGTAGAAAGGGAATATGGTGAGGAAGCAATAGACCCATTGCCCACACAGACTGACCTTTTTGATACCATGCCCAAGGAGGTGAGGAAAGGAAAGGCCAAGAAAAAACAAGAAAGGCAACACAGGACCCAAGGAAGGGCTGATTTGGGAGCCGGGGAGGGCTTACCATGGGTACCCTCGGAGTTAGTAAAGAAATTCCCGTCCTTCCCAGGGGAACAGAAAGCGGATCCCGCTTTGAAAAGAGCATTTATGTTTGCGCAAGAAGAAAGGGATACTCTGCCCCGATTCCTTTTAGAAAGGGATATCCTGTACAGGGAGAGTAATAACCCGCTTACCGGTGAGGTAAGAAAGCAGTTGGTAGTACCGACTACATTTAAGGCCATAGTAATGCGTCTAGCCCATGACCACCCAATAGGAGCCCACAAGGGGATTCAGGGGACATTGGACCAGGTCTTGGCCCGTTTTTACTGGCCAGGGGTCTACAAGGAAACTACCCGCTATTGTGAAGCGTGTCCCACCTGCCAACGGGTTACTGCCTTGAAACCGAGAGCAGTGCCTATGATACCCACACCTGCCATATCCACACCCATTAGGCGAATGGCAATGGACATCATAGGGCCACTCGTTAGGACTCCCCGGGGTTTTCAGTATGTGTTAGTGATCGTGGACCAAGCTACACGTTTCCCATGGGCCATACCCATGAGAAATACCTCCGCCAGAACAATAGCCTTGGAACTAATAAAATTGTTCTGTGAAGTTGGCTTCCCTCAGGAGATGCTCACTGACCAAGGGAGCAACTTTTTGTCAAAATATTTAGCCACTGTGTGGGATGCCTTTGGCATACACCATGTGCGGACTGCAGCATACCACCCCCAGTCCAATGGGATGGTTGAAAGAACAAACCATACCATAAAGCAAATGCTTAGTAGGGGACTAGATGGGCAGATGTCCGAGTGGGATACATTGTTACCCTTTGTATTGTATGCGTGTAGGGAGCGTGTACAGGCGTCCCTAGGGGCATCCCCATACGAGCAGTTATTTGGTAGAGCCCCCAGAGGAGTTCTTGATATACTCAGAGAACAATGGGTGGAACCAGATAGGGGGGAGACAGAAGTACCCCAGTTCCTCAAAGACTTAAGGAGTCATCTGAAGAGAACGGCTCAAGCCTCTTTAGAAAACTTACAGGCTAGCCAAAAGAGGTAGAAAAAGTACTACGACCGGGGAACAAAACCCCATCAATTAGCAGCAGGCGATAAAGTGGTGATTATGGTGGCCGAGGTAGGACCAAAATTCGAGTCCAGATGGAAGGGGCCCTGTACGGTAGTGGAGAGGGTAGGTCCCGTCTCATACCGGGTAGAGAATAGTAAGGGCCGGCGCCAGGTATATCACATTAATGTTTTAAAACCCTGGCAAGAAAGGGTAGCCATAGTACAATTAGCTATGAAGGAACGCCACAGGAACCCTACACAAGGGATTACGTGCTGTCTGTTGCAGGCTTTGGCAGCCCGTAATATTTTAAGGGGGGGATCTGTGACATAGTGGGTCCTTCCAGCCCGTCAGGAGAAGCTAAAAAGCCAGGAACAGAAGTAGGGCTGAGTTGTAAACAAAAGCACATGGCTCCTGGGAAGGAGTCACGAGCTAATGCAGGACACCTGCTAGGGGGTGGAGTTGAGCACTGCCCTAGAATTCACCCTGATAAAGAGAGTTCAGTTGAGCTTATGGAGTTAGAGGAAGAAGAGGAGGAGTTAGGAGAAGAAGGAGCAGGAGCTGAGGCATGTGTGCTGGATAAGGAAGCTAATGAGAGCTACGGTGAAGACAGCAGTGCCAGGAAAAAGCCAGTCTCTGTGGAAGGGTGAGACAGAGTCTTTCTTCAGGAAAAGAAAAGAAACCCCAAGGGAAGGATATAATAAGGGCAGAGTGGATTACCTGCAGTATCCAGGGGAACACAGAAGTGAAAGGAAGCCAGGAAGGCAAGTGAAATCTTCTGTGCAAGGCTTAGGTTGGGAACCTACAGCCAGTCCAAAGCCACAAAGAAAACCTGCACCAGCTAGGCTAAAAGGTAAGCCAAAAGGCTGGTATAAAAATAGTTTCAGTGACTGTATTTACCCAGAGGGTTGGAGCTGGGAAGAGAATACCTGTGCTGATAACGTTTATGAAAGCCAGTATTTAACTCAGGAATATCAGGTGAAACCTGAAGCAGTTAGAAAGGGCGTGGCATCAGGATTGCCGTTACAAACATTTCCTTCTAGCCAGGAAGAGTTAATGGACTTTGAACCTGAGTGTGTGAATAGTGATGAAGATATCATGGACTGTATGATATTGCTTGCTAATGAAATAATCTCATTACGCTGAAGGCATGTTTTGAAAGAGAAAGTACAGCACTACTAGCATTGGGAAGCAGAGAGCTGTGAAGAAACAGCACTGTTACGCTGGAATGCTAGATATCAACCTGTTTATTGCTGAAGTAAGCCTTTTCTGTTAAAGAACCTTTGATTTGTCCTTATGCCAGTAAATACCTGGTTTGTGTTACTTTGTTCATGGTGAAATCCACCCCGGGAGGGGAAATAAAATCCTTTGGTTGCTTAAACCACTTTTCCACAACTGCTCCTCATTGATTCGGTGAAGGGACTACATTTCCCAAAAAGCCCAGCTTCAGGATTTGTAAAGTAGCTGCTTCAGTGGGGAAAATCCACTCACTTAACCTCTACCCACTTATACACGGGGGTTTAAGGAGAGCTGGTGACAATATTCATTAGGGACAGCATGAAAACCCGAACAGTGTTTGGCCCACCAGGAATGGAGTTGTGAACCTCTGCCCTAGAGCAGCGGCCAACAGGGGTAGACACACCTGCACCCACAGGCTCCAGTATCCAAAGCCTCCTGTAGAGGCAGGATGTTGGGCCCTGCGTGCATCTCCCAATACTAGCACTTACATACCCTAGCAATTGTAGGCCGGGTCCACCTACAAAGTCTCCCCAATTACCAATAAACAGTTCAGACAGCAAGTTGCTCAGCTACAAAAAAACTTTTTATTTGGCACAGCAAACAAATGGTTATAGATGCAGATAGCAAGTGCCTGTCTGAGGGACAGCGGGGCAGCCTTCTCTCTGCAAGGGGAGAAAAGAACTGCCCCAGACCCTCTAAAATTGCTGTCTTATATATACCTCTCTGTTTCAAATTCTAAATAGTTTCAGCAAATGCAAAACTCTTTCCCAGGGCCTTCTATGGTTATGCAGCTGGATCTGCTGATCAAGGCTTGCCTATCTATGCAATCAATCATAGCCCTCTGCCTCCTCCTGTGTTTTTCCATCTGCTGGCACCAATTGAAACCTTCAGGGCAAGAGCATTAGTTGAATTCCTGGCTTGACCTGTTTGAACCTAGGCTTATATCCTTGGACACTTCTGTCCAAAGTATAGCTTTTTTTTAGGCTTTATAACAGTAGTAAGCTGCATGTACTCTTTTCCTGTTGCCCACCTGTTTTGTGCCAACCATATGTTGCTGTGTCTGTTTCAAACAGGCCAGAGTGCAGTTATAAGGCAGACATATATGCAATCATAAGGCAAACATATAAAGCAGATCTGAGCTGATTATCCCTTTATTCCAATTATCCCTTCATTCCCCACTTTTTCTTTTCCTTTTTTGTCTGTGTGGAGGGAAGCGAAAGTAATCCCACTAAGGGGCATTGACAACAATCATTTGAGATAGAGAGGGATCATTGAGAGGCAACCGCTGGTACTGTTCCATAGATACAATGTACATGGTTTTAGTGCTTTGCTGCATCATTTGTTTACAACAGGCAAGTAAAATGGATAAGGCACAACAGGCAATGATTGCAAAACAAGCTATACTTAAAAGAGTTATAAAGAAAGCTGTTAGGCCTCCTCCGAGTCCGGAATACCAGCAGGCAACATTCTAAGAGAATGGAAGACATACAGCTTGCAATAATACTGAACACATCAAATATTCAACAAAGTGATGAAGAAAGCTTTGAAAATGTTACAGCAAAACTTGAGCTGGTGTGGATATTGCAATTGCTGTAGCCCAAATGGCTTGTAGATTTTCCCAAAAGTTCCAATCAGTCTTAATATTATTTATTTTCAGATAATTTGGGCCTGCTTCCCAGCAGTTTTTCAGGACTGCGTCGTGCGCTTCACCTGTCTCTGAAGTTTAAGTGTGGTTTAGTTCAGAGGTCTTGGGGTGGACTGTTTCTTCTGGATTATGGCCAATATCCTCTGTTGGAATCTCTGGATTTCAATTGGTGACATGGCTCCAGGTCCCATTCAGAAGAGCAGCACCAATATTAAATGAAAAGACTAAAATATTCTAGATTAGATTTTACAATGAGACAATGCAATGTGACAAACATAATTTCATCCACATTTACTTAAGATCATAACTATCTCATATGGTATCAACTGTGTCTCTCAGTTTGATAAACTTCTTGTCTCTCCATCACTGGAGATTCATTTGCTGGTAGGAAATACTCCACCATGCCCTTAACTGATCTTTACATATTAATAGATTAGACAAGTTTCACGCACATATTCTGCAAGTTTGGCAAGTTTCAGAATTACTCCAATTTTTATTTGTGAAAATTTGTCATCAAATCATCCCTCTTTTTTTACCCCTGCATGTCTGGCCAGTACATACAAAGGCAAAATGAGGCAAAAAGCATCTGGAAGTACCACATGGCCAGTGTGGATGTTCCAAAGCATATCATGGTGCAAAATGCACCTAGCCTGTCTCCAGGTGTCTATTTCCAATTGTTGAGTAAGTGTTGGAGCTTAAATGACTTCCTGAATTAAAGATTCTGGAGACAGCATAGTTAAATAAAATGTGTTTACATATTCATTAGGCAGATATGTCACTTTAAATAACCCTCATCAGTTTAATGTCCATCAGAGTACCACCTCTTAATTAGCATGCTAAGAACATCAAACAATTGTTAAAAAAAAACTTAGTATTTTGGTAAACAAGTAGTATATAGAAAATATCAATTTGAATTCTTCTTCATAAATATATCAGCATGAGTAAACAGTGTCCTTTTTTCTCACCAACTTAATTGGTATGGTTCAAAAATGGACATATGTGCTCATTCAAAATAGCAAATGTCTTAGACAATCTGAATAAAGTCCCTACAGTATAAAAATATTTTTTTTGTAACATTTTTATAACGGCAGTTGTAATAGGACAAATCATGACTTTTAACATGACAGCCACATGTCTCTCTCTCACATATGACTAGAATCTATTGTATATACTGTTCTCAGTGAGAGTGCTGAACAAGGCAAAGTAATTATCCTGAGTTTTTCATTACACTAATACTTTTGCATGTCAAGGGAGACTTCAAAGCAGTGCTTGGGCTAGCTTCACCTTACCAGCATGCTATCTCAAGAAATGCAAATGGACAACAGAACTAGACAGACATGTTAAAAAAAAAAAAAACCTCTGGGCTGTAGGAGACTTTGTCTAATCAATTCAACTTAATGTTATTGTTTTATGTGTAAATAACTTTACAAATATTCTCATATTTTTCTGGGAACTAAGCTCCATTTTTCACCAAATTTGTTTTGCAAGTGTGTAAACTAAAGTAAATTTGTATGTCATAGTGCTACAATATAGTGTATTCCTAAAATTGAAACTTAAAAAAATCTTTCAAAACAAAGTACACTGTGTTTTCTCTGGACCCCAACATATAAAATTCAAATACAGAAAAACAGATGAATTTATCCTAAAATTCAGCAACTCCCGTGTTACTGTCCTTAGTCATTAGTCATTAGCACTGAGCTTAAGAATACAAACACTCCCTTTCACATTTAAATTGAATGAAACTGGTGTCAAACTGAACTGACAGCAAACAGTAGATCTCTCTTCCGTCCTTTAAAGCAACACTAAAAGTTAAAATAAAACTTAGTTACAGCTCTTTTGGGTTTCTGTAATTTATGAACAATAAGCATGTCCTCTATGAAATACTTGCAACAATATATAAAATTCTGTTTTACTTTTAATTTTGCTTGATCAAAACCAAACATATAACTTTTCATTCACTCGGGGTTTAAATCATTTCCCAGTTGCATTCTGCCCTCCCCATTGTCCTGTTAGGGCTTTCAATCTCCACTCTTAAGGTCAAAGGACAACAGAAGCAGATTCTCCAATTTCATGCCTTGATTGTTTGATCTAACATCTAGGGGCACTCGAACAGCTGACAGCTAAATACAAAGCTATCAGTCATTAAGTACAGCAGCCCATCTGATTAGAATAGAGAGGCTTCCTTGAGAGATCTCGCCAACCCCCCCCCCCCCCTGGGCAATCCCAAAAAGCAGCATACCTTTCAGCTTGAGAAACTCATGAACCTTCTTAGCATCACTACGATCTTTTATTAATCTCTGGTTAATTAGGATCTTCCACATAGTTTAGAAAAATCAAAATAAGCTTCTCAAAAAGTAACACATACATAGGAATTCGTTCCGCATTGTGTACAGCTGCCCTATGACCTATCACAGACCCAGGCAGAGCTATTTAATCTTCTGACACACAGAAAACAGCAGACAAATGTTTCTTAACCAGAATATACTCAGATCCCAAATCTAAAAAATAAAACTTACACATATGGATTAGACTTATTTACTGCACACAAATATGCACAGGGGAAAAAAGAAACAATTTGAAATTTTCAGGCTGTACTTGTAACTATAAACTATTTTTCTTTGTTTTTCTACCAGTCAGATCACTGCACACAATAGCTGGCAGTTCAGAATAAAACACTGTCAATTATCTGTGCGGTCTGCTTCTAAGATTCTCACTTCAGTGTACAATACATTCCGATCCCAATCCACTAACTCAGAAAATCCATTCCATGTAACAATACAAACTCAGACAGACAGGAAGGAAAAAAACCCAGCTGTCTCAGCACATCAATTACTAAAGCAGACCCTAGAAGATTTTTCGTTATTTTCAATGTTCTAAAGAAGACAGGAAAGACTTGGAAGAATAGAGACAGATAAACAAACACCACTTGTCACTTGCGTTCAAGGGACTCCGGGCCAACGGTTTTACCCTCTCCAGAGACTGGGGCATCTTACAAGCACATAGATATTGTGGAAGAAAATAAAAGCAAACAGATACGCTCTCCAGGAATTCCACACTTAGTTCAACTTAAGCAAATAATTCTAATCAGTTCAGTTCCAGGGACCATAAAATCTACTGGAGTAGCCAGTAATGACAGGACAGGGTTTGCTAAAGACTAAAACTAAAAAAAAAACACAGGACAGAGTTAAATGCATTATACCTAACAGCCTATCTGATCAGAATACTGAAACTGAACTAGACCCACTCCCCTTTGGTTATTTAATTCAGCTGCAGTCAGCTCCTTCATTCGCTTTGATCTGGAACTTGTAAAGTAATGCATTTACCTAGCTATAATTAGTCAAAAAGATACTTAGAAAGCTATTCTTCAATAGATCTAATTGTCACCCTCTCTGGTCTGTGAGCATCCCAGATAAGGAGATCATCCTCGTTTTTCTATAAATATTCTCCTTAACTGTCCCTCTTTCTAAAATCTGTAAACCTGGTGTTTTCACTGTTTGGGGACAGGGGCAAACCCCTCTTTATTCACAAGGGGGGGTAACTTCGCTTTTACAGATGGAAAATTCAGACCTTTTTATTTACAAAGGTGAGAAGTTACTTATCCAGGACTCATACAAAACATACAACTCTTGCGCTTCGTCCAAACCCAGCCAATCCCCTCGCGGGGGTATGGAAACGTGGATAAAGACACACACTCGCTTCATATCAATGATATGTACAGTCTCAAGCGTACACCAATCAATCCTGGAAAAAGAGACCTAATGTCTGAGCAAAACTTCCTTTCCCTAATCATTCCCTAATGTTACAACTAAATACAGAGACACTCTAACAGTTTTCTTACATAACAAAATATTAATTACATACTTACCCACCACTCGAACCCGGGCAAGTCTTCTGTCCTTTCATACAGACAGGGAAACTGAACACTCACCAATAGAGTCATCCTGTTGTTGTTGTTGTTGTTGTTGTTGTTGTTAAGTGCCGTCGAGTCGGAGTCGACTCATGGCGACCCTCTGGATAGCTATCCTAAATTGTGTTCGGTCTTCAGTCAGGCGGCTCATTGACGACAGACTGGTACCCGTAGCTGCTGTTATTGTAGCGATCCATCTCATTGCTGGCCTTCCTCTTTTGCGTTGACCTTCTATCTTGCCAAGCATGATGTCTTTCTCTAATGATCTCTCTCTTCGCATGATGTGTCCGAAGTATGAAAGTCGAAGTCTTGTCATCTGAGCTTCTAAAGAAAGCTTAGGTTTGATCTCCTCTAGTACCGACTGGTTTGTTCTTTGGGCAGTCCATGGTATACACAGTATTCGCCGCCAGCACCATAATTCAAAGGCATCAATTTTCTTCCTGTCTGTCTTTTTCACTGTCCAGCTTTCACATCCATATGATGTTATTGAAAATACCATGGCTTGAACAAGTCGAATCTTTGTATGGAGAGAGACATCTCTGCTCTTGAGAATCTTATCTAGGTCTTTCATAGCCATTCTGCCAAGAGCAATGCGTCGTCTGATTTCTTGACTGCTTGTTGCTTCTTTATTGATAGTTGATCCAAGTAGGTTAAAGTTGTTCACGATTTCAATTTCTTCTTCTCCTTCAACGATGAACCTGTTGATTATGCCAGTTGTCATGATCTTTGTCTTCTTTACATTAAGGTGCAGGCCCATTTTGAGACTATGTTCTTTGATTGTGAGAAGCAAATGTTTCAGATCATCTTCGCTTTCAGCCAGTAATGTGGTATCATCAGCATAGCGAAGGTTGTTGATGAATCTTCCACCAATCTTCACACCTCTGTTGTCTTCATACAGTCCTGCTTCTCTGATGATTTGTTCTGCATATAAATTAAACAGGTAGAGTCATCCTAGGGTATCAAAATCTCTCTCGACGTCACTCAGAGCGGTATTCCCATCTTCTGTACCAGCAGAAGGAATCCTCTTCTCCTAATGAGAAGGTATTCTCATCCCCTGTTTTTTTTTTTCCTGTGAAAAACAGGAGGTAGTCCCTCTGACAAATAAAACTGCAGTCAGAGGAGTCCTTGGGCAATTTAGAAAAATTTATGAGTGTCTAAACTCAGTTTAGAGGTCCCTGTTCAGGCGCCAATTTGTAGGCCGGGTCCACCTACAAAGTCTCCCCAATTACCAATAAACAGTTCAGACAGCAAGTTGCTCAGCTACAAAAAAACTTTTTATTTGGCACAGCAAACAAATGGTTATAGATGCAGGCCTTCTCTCTGCAAGGGGAGAAAAGAACTGCCCCAGACCCTCTAAAATTGCTGTCTTATATATACCTCTCTGTTTCAAATTCTAAATAGTTTCAGCAAATGCAAAACTCTTTCCCAGGGCCTTCTATGGTTATGCAGCTGGATCTGCTGATCAAGGCTTGCCTATCTATGCAATCAATCATAGCCCTCTGCCTCCTCCTGTGTTTTTCCATCTGCTGGCACCAATTGAAACCTTCAGGGCAAGAGCATTAGTTGAATTCCTGGCTTGACCTGTTTGAACCTAGGCTTATATCCTTGGACACTTCTGTCCAAAGTATAGCTTTTTTTTAGGCTTTATAACAGTAGTAAGCTGCATGTACTCTTTTCCTGTTGCCCACCTGTTTTGTGCCAACCATATGTTGCTGTGTCTGTTTCAAACAGGCCAGAGTGCAGTTATAAGGCAGACATATATGCAATCATAAGGCAAACATATAAAGCAGATCTGAGCTGATTATCCCTTTATTCCAATTATCCCTTCACAATGCCACCCTAAACCTGGGAATACGGTACATATATATCAAGAGGTTGCTATGATTTACTGGCAGATAGCAATTCCTAAGTTAAGCACAATCTGCTCATTGAGCTGTATCATATCAACCTCTCTGATGTCTGTGGAGTGTGTTTCAGGTCTGGTGTCTGACAGTGTTCACCACCCTGGGGATTGACCCCAACAGTATTGCGTACCATAGCCATGCCTGCACTGTGCCCAGGATTGGTGCGGTGGGCAGGGCTGCCAAGAGCCTCTATAGTTGCACAATGCTGGCAGAGGTGTGGGAGTGTGTGTCTGTCTATCCAGTGTGTGGTGTCTGCCAACAACTTCCTCAGCCAACACTGCTTGCACCGTTGCCAGTGTAAGCCTGCCAATGTGCATAATGAGGAGCAAGGTACCGTGGGTATAGCCTGGACAGGGTGGCCTGGCCTGGATGCATCTGCACAGGGCATAGGGCAATGGCTCGGACATTGTAGTGTCCGGCCACAACCTGCACGGACAGGGTGGCCACAGCATGTCCTGCTGGGGGGGGGGGTCACTCTCACCCGGACTGAGCAGTGACCACGGCATGGCCAGGTTCCCCCATAGTGCTATATAGTATTTCTCTCAAGTGATATTTATGGGTTCTTTTTTCTGGGGCCCAATCACTGACTTAGCTGCTTGGTGTGTGCGCTCACATCTCCTCCAGGAACATGCACTATGGATTAGCTAGCAGACTGTCTGTAGTTAGTATGTGCATGGCTGGAACATCTTTCAGGGTGCAGCGGCTGGAGGCTCATTGGGCTTGCTGCTGGAGAATGTCAGATAGTGGTGGGGGGCAGCTGAGCATCTCCAGGCCTACTGTCTGTCTGCCATTGCCTTATGGATGCATACAGATCTGCATTGCTGGCCCTGTAGGGTATCGGTTCCCCAGCAGGACTGTGGCCGATGGTCCCCTCTACTGCCACCATTGCAGGGATGTAGACTGTGGATCTGTTGGTGGGGGATCCTGTTCCCACCCTGACCCCCAGGGGCAGGTTGGGTGGTGATCATATAATCCACTTTAGGGTCTGCATACCACACTTCACGTATTCTGTGACCATGGCACCCACACAGGATATGCACTATTCTGGGTGCATCATAGTCCACAAGGGTTAGACATGACTGGGGAATACAGATGGACACAGGTGTATCTCAGGTGTGTCTGCAAGGACTACCTATCACACACTGACACTGATGAGGACCTGCAGCACAGCCTATTTCAGCCATGCCATGTGCTGCGGACCTGGTGCTGGGCCCCCCACTTCACCCTCAGGGTGAGCACAGGAACCACATGCTGTCACGGTCTCTAGCTACTCTGTGCCAGTAGCACACACGGTCAGCTCCCCCTACCAGGCCGGGGTGCTATAGTGGCGCATACCCCATCTTGTGATCAGACATAGGCTGCTGATCTGCATGTGCAGTGCATCATGGGTATGGGTGGGTCTACTCTATCCTGATAACCACAGCAGACAGCTTGTGTGGTCACCTGCAGTCTTTCTGTAGCCAGCCAGCAGTGTGTTAGACACTATAGAGCTGTAGCCCACTGGTTACATTGATGACTGTGGAGGCAGAGGTCATGGGTTCAATTCCTTGTTGTTCCCTCCTGTCCAGGGCAGATATCTTGCTTGCCTGTGACAGTCATATCTTTGCAGATCTGTGCTGCCAGCCACACAGGACCCTCTCCACAGCTATCAACACTCCTTAAAATACATTACAAGGCTCCTAATTAGGCACGGTACAAGGTACTTTAAAAGGCACGTAGGCACGTGCCTTCTACGGTGCCTTATAACGCGCCTTCTAACGTGCCTTATCTGACACACAGCTTTACTGCTGCCCCGCCCACTCCTTTATATGGGCATCTCTACCTTTACCGCGGAATGACATTACCGCAGTTTAGTAAACATGCCCCTTAGTGTTACAATTTTCAACTCACCTGTTATCCCTCCTCCTCTCTATATCCCGTTTCTCTTCTTGTTCCCCCTTCCCCCTCCACTCCCTCCCCCAATCTAATTGGCCATTCTCTCATCTTCTAGAATGACAAAAGTCCTGCTAGTGGTCCCAGAATGCCCAACTGACCACGGCCATCCCAAACCCCCTATCCCCCTTAGCTCATCCCTTAACCCCTTCCTAATCCTACCCATGTACCCTCCTCTCTCTTTACTCACTCCCACCCTCCTTCACCTCCCCTTCCAAACCTCCCCCAACTCCCCCCTTCCCTCCCCCCATCCTCCTTCCCATGGGTACTAGCCTCCCGCTATGACTCCCCAGGATTGATTTTCCTTGCATCCCGCTTAAACCCTCAAACCAAATCACACTAGTTTACTGCATCAGGCTCACAGGAGTATCTAATCATCAATTAATGTCTATATAGTCTCTCCCTTTGCTCATTTAACACAGTAAAATGTTGTTTTCCTCGCTGTTCCAGTCTCTAGGTTGCTGGATGATAGAGCCTGCGTCGGCCTAGTGGTACTCTTTGCCACCTCGCCGCTGCTTTCTTTACGCTGCTCACTGCTGGTGATTCTGCCTTCAATCCAGTCATGCCAGCCTCAGTCAGTGCCCATACTGCTTCTTTCCTTGATCGCACTCTCATTTTACGGCCTTTATAATCCACACTCAGCCCGAAAGGGAATGTCCAGCCATATCTCACTCCCTCAACAGTATATCCCGCATTTGTCTTCTCTTGTACAGTCTGCTCTGCGCTAGATCTGCATACACCTCCACCCGGCAGGCATCCCATTGTGGTGTTCCAGTGGCCCTTGCTTTACTCAGGATCTTCTCCTTTATGTTGTAGTCATGATAACAAGCTATTATGTCTCTTGGTACATTGTTATCTGTTCTCTGTGGGCCCAACACCCGACGCGCCCTATCAATACGCAAATCTAGTCCTTCTCCTACATCTTTGGTGTTTTGCAGCAGCTCTTTAGTTAGATCCCGAATCACTGCACACAATCATTATATGGCGCACCCTCTGGGATCCCTCTGAACCTTAACTTACTTCTGCGCGAACGATTTTCAAGGTCCTCAAGCTTGTCCTCCAAGCTCTTGTTTAGCTGCTCCACCGCCTGTACTTTGTCTTCCAACACATTTGACCCCTCCGCATGCTCTTCCAGCTTCTCCTCAATCACCTCTACCCGAGGTCCCAGCTCTGCTAGCTCCATCCGCAAGCTCTCAACACTGGCCACCACGTCCTCTCTTATTTGAGAGATGTCTACTATCAAATCTTTAAACCAGGTTCGTACCTCTTCTTGAAATAAAGCTTGTTGATCTTGTTCCATTTCTGGCCTTCCGGTTGGAGATCGCGATTTGCAGCTCTGCGGCCTAGTATTAGCTGGCTGTTCTTTCCCATCTACCGCTGCTGCCTTTTCTGCCGGGCCCCTTAGAGCCTGCATCCCTCCTGTGGTCGCCGTAGCAAAGTCTTCTATAGTAACTTTTTTCCCCTTTGAAGCCACCTCAGTTTTTTTCCAATCTTATAGCCTGCACCTCATGCACGTAGGGTTAGGGGAATCGCTTATACAATGCTTTTTCCTCGCCGGGTCAGGCAGAGCATTCTCTTAAGCGACCATCTTCCTCGCCGGCATCACATGGACCTCCGCCACGGAGGTATTTAAATGTCTCAATCATATCACCTCTATCCCGCTTTTCCTCTAAGGTGTACATATTAAGTTCTTTAAGTCTGTCCTCATATGCTTTATATTGAAGATCACTAACTATTTTAGTACCACCCTCTGTACTGACTCCAGCCTGTTTATATCCTTTTGAAGGTGCGGTCTCCAAAATTGCACACAATACTCCAAATGAGGTTGCACCAAAGACTTATACAGAGGCACTATCACCTCCTTTTTTCTGCTGGCCATTCCTCTGCCTATGCATCCAAGCATCCTTCTAGCTTTTGCCATCACCTTTTCTACCTGTTTAGCTACTTTAAGATTATAAGACACCATCATGCCTAGGTCCTGCTCTTCTTTAGTGGACAAAAGTACTTCACCCCCCATACTATATTGCTCACTTGGACTGCTGCAGCCCAAATGCATGACCTTGCATTTTTTAATATTAAATCTCAGCTGCCAAATTCTAGACCATTCTTCCAGCTTAGCTAGATCCCTCTTCATGTTATCTGCACTTTCCTGGTGTCTACTGTATTGCAGATTTTGGTATCATCTGCAAAGAGGCAAACCTTACCCGACAGCCCTTCCGCTATCTCATTAACAAAGATGTTTAAAAGAATCGGACCAATAACACTGGGTCACATCACTGATAGCCTCCTTTTCCTCAGAGAGAGCTCCATTTACCTGTACCTTTGTCACCTCCCACTCAACCAATTTCTAACCCAAGCACTAACTTTAGGATCCATCCCTAGGGTGCTCAGTTTGTTTATAAGTCGCCTGTGAGGAAATCTAAATACACCACATCTAGGGCTCTCCATCGGTCAAATTCCCTGGTCAACCAGTCAAAGAAATCAATCAGATTTGTCTGACAAGGCCTGCCTCTGGTGAATCCATGCTGCCTCGGATCCTGTAATCTGCTGGACTCCAGAAACCTCACTATTTTCTCTTTCAGCAGCGCTTCCAATAGTTTACTCACCACTGAAGTTAAACTAACCAGCCTGTAGTTTTCAACCTCATCCTTACTTCTGCTTTTGTGTAAAGGGACCACATGTGCCTCTCTCCAGTCCTTTGGCACCACTCCCAACTCCAACAAGTGTCTTGCTACAACAAAGGCTAGCACACCTTGTAATGAAGACAAGCAGTTTATTTTTAAAACAAAGCAAGGATAACTTGATTTATTTATTTGACTTATTAATTTATACTTATTTTAGAAGGGCAAGTAATTCACCTTTTTACCTATGATTAGTTAGAAAAGATAACTAGAAAGCAATTAATTACAGGAGAATAATACATCACTGAAAGAGCTCTGAACTTCATCTCCTGTCGCACTTCGACCAAATGAATCCCTGATTTGGCCAGACCAGAGAGACTGCTCAATCAGGAAGGTTTCTAGGCAACGCATCCACTCCTAGATGAGATTCCTTTGTTTCTGTCTCTCTGGCCAAAACAGGCACCCATTTTATTTCCATAGGATAGGGGCATTATCCATTAAACACAGTCAAGACACTGGCCAGGTGTCTGACAATGCTCAAGGGATACACCCTCCCACCCCCCCCCCCACCCCCGTGGTTTCAGAAGCTCAGAACTCCAAAATTACAATTGATGACTCTTCCCATCATGTTGACATTTGCTAGGTAAATGTCTCCTTAATTGGTCTACATTTACCAGGAGAATAGTAAGAATTCTTCCTATTCTCCTTAACAGGTCCACATTTGCTAGGTGAAACGTTCCCTTGTGTTCCTTAATTGATTTCCATTGTGAAGAACTCCGCCCCGGTCTTCCAGCATCTTCCTGCAGTCACTTAAACAGTTTCTCATCAAACTGCAAAACTGAGGCTGAATATTAACCCCTAACTCACTGCTGAAGCATGAGGCATAATCAGTAGTCAATTTTAATTCATTTGTATTACGAGGCATTGAAAAGATCAGTAAGTGGAACTGCTAGAACGTCCCCCAGTATTCTAGGGTGTATCCCATCCGGTCCCATTGCTTTGTCTATTTTAAGTTTAGCTAGTTTCTCACGAACACAGTCTTCTGAAAATTGTTCAAGATGCCCCTCGCTTCTGTTCCTGTTTGTGGGTGTTTTCTGAGGTCCTGCTCCTGGTTCTTCATCTGTGAACACAGAACAGAAATATCTGTTAAGCAATTCCGCTTTATCCTCATCAGCTTCTACATATTCCTCCTCTTCACCCTTGAGTCTGACAATACCACTTTTGCCCTTTCTCTTCTCACTAACATATCTGAAAAATGTCTTAGCCTCCCATTTTATTGCATTGACTATTTCCTCCTCTTTTTGAATCTTTGCTTTCCTGACTACTTTGCTAGCTTCTCTAAGTTTTTCTAGATATAGATGCCTGTCTTCCTCTCTCTGTGATCTCTTGTATTTCATGAAGGCCTCCCGCTTTTTCTTCAAATTTTCAGCTACTTCTTTCAAAAAACATAGCGTTCTCCTTTTCCTTTTACCTTTATTTACCATTTTAACAAAAATGTTGGTTGCCCTTAAAAAATCCCCTTTCAGTTTTGACCACTGTTTTTCTACATCCCCCAGCTGTTCCCATCCCACTAACAACTCCCTGAGGTACCGGCCCATCTTGGTAAAGTTAGTTTTCCCAAAGTCTAAGATCCTCGCTTTTGAATGGATTTTAACAGCCCTATTCCTAATACTGAACCACACCATCTGGTGATCACTGGTCCAAAATGATCTCCCATTATAACATCAAAAACACTTTCACCATTGGTAAGCACCAAGTCCAGTATGGCCCCTTCACGTGTGGGTTCTGTTACCAGTTGCCTGAATAGTTCTCCCTGTAGAGAATCCAGGATATCCTTACTTCTAGATGATACTGCAGCAGGAATGTGCCACTCAACATCTGGCATATTGAAATCCCCAATCAGTAGCATCTTTCCTTTCCTAGCAATGCTGCGTATGTCTTCAAATAACTCTCCATCCACCTCTTCCTCCTGTGAGGGAGGTCTGTATATCATGCCAATGCAAACAGATTTCTCTTTCCCTCTCTCTAGTTTAATCCACAGTGCCTCCTCTCTCTCTTTTAAGCTCTGTAGTTCCAAAGCTTTGATATTATTTTTTACATATAGTGCCACTCCTCCTCCCCTTCTTCCTACCCTGTCCTTTTTGAATAAAGTATAGCCTGGTATAGTTACATCCCAGTTATGGTTTTCTGTGAATCGTGTTTTTGTAACTGCCACTAAATCTAAGTCAGCCTCTCCCATTAAAGCTTCAACATCTGGGATCTAATTTCTCATGCTATGGGCATTTATACACACTGCTTTCCATATATTGCCCCTTTTACCCATTTCCATAAAGGTATTTAATGTTTCACTTACCTGGGGGCTTTCTTCACCCATCCCCAATGAATCTAGTTTAAAGCCCTCTTCAGTAGATTAGCCAGTCTCCTACTGAAGACATGTCGAACTTTCTTGGACAGCTGGATGCCATCTCTGCTCTGCAACCCTTGGAACAGCATCCCATGGTCCAGGAAACCAAAACGCTCTCAATGACACCATCCATGCAGCCATGCATTCATCTTCAGGATGCGAGTTTCTCTGCCTTGGCCTTTACCCTCAACAGGGAGGATTGAAGAGAACACCACCTGCACCTCTATCTTCTTCACTGTCTGTCCCAGAGCCATGAAGTCACTTTTGATACGCTCAGAGGGATACCTAACAGTATCATTTGTGCCGACATGGATTAGCAACTTTGGGAATAGTAATGGGCTTGATGAGTCTTGGTAAACTCTCCCATAACATCTCAAATTTTGACACCTGGCAGACAGCATACCTCTCTGGACATCAAGTCTGGTCGGCAGATGAATGCTCAGTACCCTTCAGAAGAGAGTCACCAACCACCACTATCCTTCACTTCCTTGTGGTCACTAATTCTGAAATTTTGGGGTGTTCGAGCTCTGGTTCTTCCCTTTCCAGGAATGCTTTCACCTCCTCCACTTCCAGGGCTGCATAATGGTTCTTCAATTCAAGGGCTGGAGAAGTTGGATTGGTGATTCTGCAGGCCCTGGTGGCTTGTGTTCAACCTTCGTCATTCTGGAGGCTCCCATCTTCTCTGCTGGAGAGCTTGGATGTTGCAAGAAGCATCTCATCAATGTACTTCTCACTGTCTTGAATGCTCCTCAGCCTTGCCACTTCATTAGTGCTGTTGCAAGTGAATGTGATGGTAAGCTCTTCAGGTTAAGGGGACTACAGTATTAAAGCAGCCCACACTCTCTCACCTCCATGTCGCCATCTTGCAAAATGGTGGCACCTGGCCCCAGAGTATAGCTTCCTGAAATGTTAGTTTAATATTTGTCTCTATATATCTATCTTTAGTTTGTGGTAATTTATTCTGTACATGGTGAGTCTACCTGTGTTCTGCATGTGTGACCGATACTGGGAATTCTGCTAGCATTTGGTTTCTATGCTACTTTAGCCTGTATCCTCACATTCTTTAGCTGCTGTTCTGCCAATCCATCATTCACCTAGTCAAAGGAGTTTATTGTGCTATGCATGACTTATATTTCCTGCCTCCATGTCCACCTTCTGATTTCTCAGAAATAACTTCTACCTTTCCTTTCAATTCTGTTCACTGTTAGTTTCATGTTATTTCTTCTTGCTCAGCCCTAGTAAATTTAGAAGGAGGATTTCTGTTACTTCTTTCATGGTCTCTGAAGCATCAATAGTCCTGCGACATGCTTAAGTCCTGACTGGAGTCCAAAAATGTATTCTTAGTCCCAGGGCCTTACCTAGCCACAGATCTGCTCTGTGCGTCTTGCACATCTGGCGTGCCCCCTCCCCTCATCACAGGTTTGCCATTTGCCCCATGCCCAGCATGTCCCCATGTTGCCTTACCCCAGACTTCCATGTGCAGCTGGCTTCCCGCACTGCCTGCCCTTACCCCGCCACCGCTTTTCATGTTTCCTTGGTGGCAATGCTGGCAGCAGCAGAACAGACAGAAAACTGAAAAAAAAGCATGTCTTTCCGATTTCTGCTAGCATGCAGGTCTGATCCCTCCCTTCTCTAACACGGGCATATGTCAGGTGAGGGAGCGATCAGACCTGCATGCTAGCAGGAAATCGGAAAGCCTCGATTTTGTTTTTCAATTAGCTGTGCGCTCCGCTGCTGCTGCCGATGCCAATGAAATATGACAAGCAGCGGCTGAGCAAGGGCAGTAGCTTGGCGGGGGCGAAGCCCGGTAAATGTGCCCCTATTTCTTTGCACCCTGTGCAGCTGTATCACTCGCACAGGCTAGGTACGGCGCTGGTTAGTTCAATTAAAATATATCAGCGTGTTTTCTTTTTTTTAAATTTATCAATATTTAAGTCACTCTGAGTCATTTCTTGGGTCAGCAGCATTTGCTATTAAAGGGATCTGTTCATTAAATAGTATTAAATAGCAGCAATAATCAGGACAGAATAGATAAGGCAAGTTATCTTATTCATTAAGACAGTTCAAAGGCAGAACAGAGATCCAAACTTTTCTTTTCACATATGGACTTTTGAAGTAAGCAGATTTTCACATATGTTGTGTTACTTAACAAGATTACATTCTAGAATATATTGTAAAACCTAATGCACAATACTGATGATCTGGTTGCCAGCATTTCCTGAACCAAAGAATGCATGTATTTAAAGTGGACTAGGGAAATCCACCGCTTACCCTTGGGATAAGCAGCATGGAATCTGTGTACCTGTTGGGATCCTGCCAAGTCCTTCTGCCCTGGATTAGCCACTGTATAAAGCAAGATACTGGGGTTGATGGACCTTTGGTCTGACTCAGAATGGCATTTCTTTTGTTCTTATGTTCTAAGGAATGCAGTAAAATATATAAGCTAACTAGAAATCACCCTTGTAACTTCATTGGGAATTGGGTCTAAGCAGGCCCAGCGCTACCATTAGGTGAACTAGGTGGTCGCCTAGAGCGCTGGCCCTCCAGGGTGCCCATTGCCACCGTTGTCACTGAAGTTGTAAGATCAGAGCCATGGGGCTGTTTGCGGCTATTGCCATTGCTGAAGCTCCTAGAGAGGGGCAGTAGCAGCAGTGACAGCGATGGGTTCCATAGGGGGGGTGGGGGGTGTGTGTGCAAAGAATGAGGCTCGTCTAATTATTTACTTAATGTCATCTTTATACCGTCTTTCTACAAGTCAAGACTGTTTACAGAAAACAATGTGCATCGAATGGTAACATGTTATATGTGTACTTATATTTAACAGATGAATAACTAACATGCAAAACATTTCCAGAGGTACATACGAGACAAAATGCAAAGAATAATCTAGAGAGGGCACGTAATCTCCTTGCACCGACCCTTGGACTAAGTGAGCCAGAAATAAACTGAAACTTAACCATGAACAATACTGAAATCAGAAGTCACAGTATTTCTGAGAAATCAAAAGGAAGGAGGGGAGGATGCCATGCTTAGAAAAACAAAGCCTTTACTGAATAAAGTCTAGCGCAGCCTATCCAATCACTGCCAATCTGCAGTCCTCAAGCTTTTCTGGAAATGTATAAAAGGGTGACAGAGTAAACTCTCCAGGAAGAAGAGAAAGGAAGCAAAGAAAGCTAAAGGTAAGTCCCTGGAAAGATCATTTCTTCATCTTTCTCATTAGCAATCAGTTTAAAAGGAACCTATATTTTATAGCTTGTCCCAATCCACATAGCCAGTCACCGTTGTAAAGATCCTTGACTTGGAGCCACAGACTGCAGATCCCTGTGGGGACATGGGCGCATGGATCCTAAGGCTAGCTGATGCATGTCACCTTGAGCAATTATAAATAGCATAAAATATTTGAATTTTCTTCTTCAGAGGTAAGCTCAGCCCATAAAGAGACCCAGCTTGGGAGTCCGGAGCCTGAAAACGTTGCCAGAGCTGTGAAGGTGAGAGTCTGCATTATTCCAGTGAGCTGCTAGAGCCAAGCAAGAGAAAGAGAGACAGCTGCAGAGGTGAACAGAGAGTTCAATGTGGACGTTCAGTCTGTTAAGTGAAAAACTCCTCCTGGTGTGTATGTGACTGGATCTAGTGAGAGGCTGTGCTGAAAGGAAGTGGTTAGAACTGCAAGTGTGCCTTGAGGCTGTTAGTATGAACAGACAATGTAAGAAACTCTGTCAGAGACTGCGTGGAGCCAGTACACTGCTAGAGTTGAGCAGGGAACCAGAGCCCAGTTCAGATCCAGTGAGAGTGAGAGCTGAGCCAGAGAGACTGCGCTGGAAGAGAGAGAGACACTAGCTGCAAGGGAGAGTGACCAGAGCCAGTCTGAGAGAGAAACAGGAGCAGCCACAGTGAGATGACAGCTTCACAATTGCTTTATCTGCAAAGGAAAGCGCATGAGAGAAGCTGTGCACAGACTATAGAGCTGAGGGAGGTTGGCACAGACTAATCTGAACTGTAAACTGCAAGACAGGAGTGACTGCATTGCAAGCCTGTTCCCTCTGTACATGTAGTTAGGGACACTCAGATTATTTTATAACGAGAAAGAATGTGTTCATTTTTAACCTATTTTACAAAGACACAAAGGCACCTATTTTGTGTCTTTATAAACTAGTAGGGATAAGGCTGCAGAAACTGTGGGTAGACTGCAGCCATGGATGCTTATACTTTTGTGCGAATATGTGTATTTTATAAAGAACACATATAAATTGCAGCTCTGCTCAAACTCCTCCTCAGAAGCACATCTACACCCAGGTTGTATAAAAGTTCATATGGTCTTGCCACCACATATAATTCAAGGGGTAATTTTTGTAAAAGACATTTTATGTGCATAACAAATGGGGAAAGCATGCAGAGCATGGCTCATAGAATTCTTTCCAATCCCTGTGTGTGTATGTGCATTCACACACCTGTCTGTTTGTATCTAGTTCCCAGTTTCACTATGGGGGTTATTCTGAACTGCAAATAGCGGGGATGTATGTCCGGGTTGGACATGCAACCCCCGCTGTTCGCAGGGACTGTATTCCGCTCCAGTGGCTCCCGGTACGTACATTGCCTTTATGTGGGGAGCTCCGCATAGGGGTGGGAGGGGGTGGCAACTGGGCGGAACAAGGGCAGAGCGAAGGCGGGTCCTGGCACCCAGACGTACAGGGTGTATTTTGGTCAGGGCCCTGTACATCCGGCAGTGGTAAGCAGGGCCGGCCCGTCCATTGAGCAAGAATGGTTTTTGCACAGGGCCCCGCGTTTCAGGGGATACCACGCAAAAAACATTCTTCATCATCCCAAGTTTAAAAAACAAAACAAAAACAGCTGCTTCTGCCGCGGCAGCATCAAGAGTGCCGCCGCGGGGCCCCCCCCCCTGCCCGGCAGAGCCTCCCTGCATCGTAGGCTAGCGTTGAATCCCCGAACGCGGGCTTCTTTCAGAGCCGCGAGAGTTTCCTTTCTCGCGGCTCTGTTAATCCCACCGGGGCTGATGGTTTTTTTTATTTTTTAATTTGGGATGATAGGGGGGAAGGGGGTTTAGGACTGGTAATGGGCTATGGGGGGGGAGACTAAGACTGGAAGTGGGCTGATAGGGGAGGGTTAGGACTAGTAATAGGCCATGGGGGGGTGCTAAGACTGGAAGTGGGCTGATGGGGGGCTTAGGACTGGTAATGGGCTATGGGGGGGGCTGACTGGAAAAGGGCTGATGGGGGGGGTTAGGACTGGTAATGGGATATGGGGGGGCTAAGACTGGAAATGGGCTGATGGGGAGGTTTAGGACTGGTAATGGGATATGGGGGGGGGGCAAATACTGGAAATGGGCTGATGGGGGAGGGTTAGGACTAGTAATGGGCCATAGGGGGGTGCTAAGACTGGAAGTGGGCTGATGGGGAGGTTTAGGACTGGTAATGGGTTATGGGGGTGCTAAGACTGGAAATGGGCTGATGGGGAGGTTTAGGACTGGTAATTGGCTATGGGGGGGGGGCTAAGATTGGAAGTGGGCTGATGGGGGAGGGTTAGGACTAGTAATGGGCCATGGGGGGTGCTAAGACTGGAAGTGGGCTGATGGGGAGGTTTAGGACTGGTAATGGGTTATGGGGGGGTGCTAAGACTGGAAGTGGGCTGATGGGGAGGTTTAGGACTGGTAATGGGTTATGGGGGAGCTAAGACTGGAAATGGGCTGATGGGGGGTTAGGACGTAATTGGCTATGGGGGGGGCTAAGACTGGAAATAGGCTGATGGGGAGGTTTAGGAATGGTAATGGGTTATGGGGGGGGCTAAGATTGGAAGTGGGCTGATGGGGGAGGGTTAGGACTAGTAATGGGCCATGGGGGGTGCTAAGACTGGAAGTGGGCTGATGGGGAGGTTTAGGACTGGTAATGGGTTATGGGGGGGGGGGCTAAGACTGGAAATGGACTGATGGGGGTTAGGACTGGTAATGGACTATGGGAGGGGTTAGGACTGGTAATGGGCTGATGGGGGATTAGGACTGGTAATGGGCTATGGGGGGCTAGGACTGGAAATAGGCTGGTGGGGGCTAGGACTGGAAATAGGGTGATGGGGGGGTTAGGACGTAATGGGCTGATGGGGAGGTTTAGGACTGGTATTGGGTTTTGGTGGGGCTAAGACTGGATGTGGGCTGATGGGGGTGGGTTAGGACTAGTAATGGGCCATGGGGGGAGCTAAGACTGGAAATGGGCTGATGGGGGTTAGGACTGTTAATGGGCTATGGGAGGGGTTAGGACTGGTAATGGGCTGATGGGGGATTAGGACTGGTAATGGGCTATGGGGGGCTAAGACTGGAAATAGGCTGATGGGGGGGCTAGGCCTGGAAATAGGGTGATGGGGGGTTAGGACGTAATGGGCTGATGGGGGGGTTAGGACTAGTAATGGGCTATGGGGGGCTAGGACTGGAAATGGGCTGATGGGGGGTTAGGACTGGTAATGGGGGGGGGGGCTAAGACTGTTAAGGGGCTGGGGGTTGCTAGGACTGGAAATGGGCTGAGTGGAAGGAGGGCTTGAACTGCAAATAGCTGATGGGGATGGGGGCTTGGAATGGAAATGGGTTGTGAGGGGGAGGGAGCTAGGACTGGAAATGGGTGAGTGGGGGGGCTAGGACAGGAAATGGGCTGATGGAGGGGCTAGAATAGGACTGGAAATTGGCTGTTGGGGGGTGCTAAGGTTGGAAATGGGCTGTGGTGGGGGTTTGGATTGAAATGGACTCATGAAGGGGCTAGAACTGGAAGTAGGCTCATGGGGGGCTTGGATTGGAAATGGGCTGAGTGGAGGGGAGCTAGGATTTGACATGGGCTGATGGGCTCATGGGGGCTGGGATTGGAAATGAGCTGATGGAGGGACTCGGATGGGACTGGAAATAGATGGGGGCGCTAGGACTGGAAATAGGCTGATGGTGGGTCTAGGATAGGACTGGAAATGGGCTTATGGGGGGCTAGGACTGGAAATGGGCTGATGCGGGGACTAGAAGGGAGCGGATGCTGGGTGGGACTGGAACTAGAATGGAGCTGATGTTGGGGGAGAATTAGAATGGGATGGAGCTGGGAGAGTGAAATGGAGAGGGAAAAATATTTTGTGTGGGAGGGAAGACAAATCTACAATTGGCCGGATATTGGGAGAGTAAGTGGGGATTGAGAATGGAGGGGTAAAATTTGAGTAGATGAAATAGGAATGAGGAAAGAGCAAAAGGAGAAAGATTAGTATGTTAAAGCAGATGTAGAGAGAGAATGGAAAAAAACTAGAAGAGAGAAGAAAAGACAAATGGACAGCAGACGATGGAGAGTTAGCGGAAGACACAAAGAAACCAGAAGAAAGTGACTGGAGCAATTGCAGCTGAAAAAAAATGCACAAAAGGTAGAAAAATATCTCTTTATTTTGAATTTATTAATTGGAATATGTCAGCTCTGGGAAATGTGCATCATTAACGTCTGCGCTTTGTTTAGTACAAGAGCAAATTAATGTATAGTTTTATTTCTACAGTGTTGTACATTCCAAGTTTGGCTTTTGGGATTCCCAGTTATTGTCTTCCTGTTTCTAAATTGTGATTCCTTGTTTGGTGATGGTCTATGTTCTGCATGTGTAACTGAGCTGAGGTATTCTGTTTATGTAATTCCTATTTGACATTGCCACTTGTTCTCTTTCCCCAGTAGGTCATGTATTGTTATTCTCTGAAATGTATTGGTTTAATATTTGCAGCGTTTCCTTTTGATAGTTAGGGTATGGTGCTTTATGAGTCCTGGTAGTGCTGTTAGGATACGGCGGGTTTGCTATGGGTTCTAAATGGGCAGTGTTTGTAGTAGTTCCTAATGTGTCTGGCGGTTGGCACTGGATTATAGTAATGTAGAAGTCTTTTAGTCTTTCTTTATTCATACACTCATTAAGAGGCATGTTTACTAAAAGTTAGTGTATGGTAACATTATGCAAATGAGGCCCCTTATGCAAATGAGGCCCGGCACCAAGTCTCCGCACATGGCCCCGCACCCCCCTTGGGCCGCCCCTGGTGGTAAGACAGATGTGGGTAGACGGACATGGGACATATTCCACCGCCGAGGGTCAGGCAGCAGGGAAAGGAGGCTTTGAGTGGTGTCGGGCTGTCATTGCTCCTGCTGGGCATCCCGGTGCCATGATGACAGGACGCCATGATACCAGCACACCAGCTGGAGCATTGGGCTTGCTGGCCAGGCAGGAGAGTGGATGTCCCGTGCTGTGGAATCGGTGCCTGTCCGGGCTGTCTAACTGCCCAATTCTTCAACTGTGGGAATGTCTAGCTCCTGTAATTGCAGAATCGGGTGCAATTTGGGTCTGTCCATTTTTTGGACATTTGGACAGCCCAGATGTGGCCCAGTAGGAATTGGCCTCCACTTGTTTTGTCTTGATTAGATTGTAAGCTTTAATGAGCAGGGACTATGTCTTACATCTATATGTACAGCTCTGCATATGCCTTGTAGCACTATACAAATGATTAGTAGTAGTCGTATCTGCATTGTCTATGAGGGTCATTCTGATCCCCGAATAGCAGGATTGGACATCTAACCCCTGTTTAGTCCTGGCAGCGTATTCCAAGCCCTCTGCTCCCCGCATGCACAGAGGGCTTGTGTGGGGAATGCTGGACGGGGGCGGGAGGGGAGGGACGGAGGCAGAGAGTGGGGGCAGCGGGGGTGGGCCGACGTACCTATTCAGGTCACAGCTCTGTACATCCGATGGGGGAGAGATAGACATGGGATGTGGAATAAGGCCCACTGAAGACAGCAATCAAGCTCGGCAGCCCCCACCTGCAACAGAGCCGCAGCAGGCGAGGCCCCTCTACCTGATCCCAGCCCTGGCAGGCCCCGCCAAGGGATGGGCAGCATGGAAAATAAGTTTGTTGCTGCGGCTGGCTTTCGGGGCTCCTGCTGGGTGTCCGTTTGCTTTGGTGATGGGATGTCATGGCACTGGCACACAGGCAGGAGCACTAGCAGGGGAGACAAACAGGCACTTGGATGTAGACTGGCATAGAATTCTGTTCACCCCGGCCCATCCAAGTGCCCTGATTCTGCAACCATGGGGACGTGTAGCTCCCGCAGTTGCAGAATCAGGTTATTCTCTGGGCAGTACATTTTCTGCACGTCTGGACAGCCCTCCATGTGTGTGTGTGTGTGTGTGTGTGTGTCTTGTGGCAGCATTGTGGTGCACCCTGTACAATGTACAATCACTGTATACAGAACTGGAAGGTTGTGGGTTCCTGTCCTGCCAGTGGACAAGGTTTACTTTCCCTTTCTCATGTGCCTTGTGGAACGCACACTCCATCTCTAACAAACTTGCTTTTACTCATGATCATTTTATCTCTAATGCTCTCCATCTTCTTGCTCTAACTGAGACCTGGCTCCTCCCAGAAGATACTGCATCTGTTGCTGCTCTCTGTCATGGGGGCTATCAGTTCTCCCACACGCCTCATCCCATTGGCCGTGGTGGTGCTGTTGGGCTTCTACTTTCTCCTTCTTGCCAATTCCAACCCCTCCTGCTGCCTCAGTCTCACTCCTTTCCCTCTTTTGAAGTCCACTCCATCCGCCTTTTCACTCCACTACCTCTCCGGGTAGCTGTTATTTATCGTCCTTCTGACAAGTCTACTTCTACCTTTCTCACTGACTTTGACTCATGACTTTCCTTCTTTTTGGATTCCTCTTCCCCCACTCTTATTCTTAGGGATTTTAACATCATGTTGATAGCCCCTCTGATCCTTATGCTTTAAAGCTCCTCTCCCTTACCACCTCATTTAACCTCCAGCTTGTGGTAATGAGGACACTGACAGGCATAAGAAAAGGGTTGGTTTTAAAACTTTTTCTTCTGAGTTAAAGCATGGCTCAGGCAGGCAATCAGTTAAATCAACACCTAGAGAGAAAAGTCACATGATTGAGAGGGCTGAGTACAGACCACACCCTGCCTCCATGGCAACGCAAAATGCAAATGGGAAACACGTGGGGGGAAGAGCTAAGAAAACGCCTCTCACACTCAAAGATTTAAGCTCTCAGAAGCAAAGAGAGTTAGCATGGGCAGAAGCAGGAGGAGAAGCAGAAGCTGAAGCTGTAGTTGTTTCAGATTTAGATTCAGAATTGGATCTGGGTTCAGGCTCAGAGTTGGAGCTGGAAGTGAGAGAGAGAAGGAGAAGAGGAAACCCAGAAGCAAAGTCCAGACAGGAGTCTTGGACAGAGCAAACACAGGAATCACGGCAGAGAGTTCAGAAGCCAAAGCCAGGGGAATGGCAGAGCAAGGCTGAGCCTCAGCACAGAAAGGATTCTAACGGCAGCTCTTCTACCAGATACAGCTGTACAGAGTTTGTAAGCCCTTGTGAAGGTAGGAGCAAAAACTCTGGGAGAATTGTAGAATACAGCTCAGATAGCAGTGAGGCTGCTGAGAATTTATTCTTCTGTAAAGCCTGAAAGAAAGTCTGTGCATAGAAGCCAGCGGAGACGGCAGAGTCATGTGAGTGTTTTGCCTAGAGATACAAGGCCGTGCAATGCATATAGAAACCCCGAGGGGAGGAAAAGAAATCCTTGGGATAAAATGTTTAAATTGATGCAGCAACTGAAGCCAGGTTATGCAAATAAAAACCCAGAGCTGTTTCAGGATGGAATTGAGGAAATGGAAACAGAATTCACTGAATTAGACCACGATTCAGATTCTATAATGGATTGCTCAACAGCTTATGCTTAATAAAAAGAAAAGCTGAATTGCTGGTTTGAAGAAAGAATTCAGGACTGTGTTTTAAATGCTCTGAGTGTTTGTGAATCCTGAAAGAAAAGAAAAGGATTACAAGTGTGTTTTGCTCAGCATTGTTTAAAGCATTGATTTCCAATTTGCTGAAGGAAGCTATTTGAGATCATCATTATTTCTGTTACACCTTGTTCATGTTCCAAAGAGAAGTTTACTTTGCTAAGTTTGATGAAACAAGATAAAATTAATAAATTTCCTGTGAACTGCCTAAAACTACTCGGACTGCTTATTAACCACAACTACAAAGGTCCCAGCAGCATTTGCTCTGGAAATAAGTTAGAACAGTTGGCACGCTGCTTCTTATAGGCAACTGCCTAGACACTGCAGCGCCACAAGCTTTGCTCTACTGCCCCCACTCACCAGCATGGCTACTGCCTTGACCTGGTATTTTTCTCTAGTTGCTTACCCTCGAACTTCTGTAGCTCAGCTCTTCCCTTATCTGACCATCACCTTTTAAGCTTCACTCTTCATCACCCGCTGCCTCAACCTCGTCCTGTCTCCTCCAACCTATTTTGAAATCTTCATGCTATTGATCCTTTGGTTCTCTCTTCCACTGTTTCTTCATCTCTTTCCTCCACTATGTCATCTAAGTCTGTTAACAAGGCAGTAGCTTCCTATAAAGCTGCACTCGCCTCTGCTCTGGATGCTCTCACTCCGCCCATGCCACGTCCTGTGAGGCGTACTGCACACTAGCCGTGGCTTTCATCCACTACCCGCTATCTACGTTCCTGTGCCCATTCAGCTGAGCATGCTTGGCTTAAATCCCGCTCCCTTGCTGACTTTCTACACTTCAAATTCATGCTTGTCTCTTTCCAGTCATCCCTAGCTCTTGCCAAGCAAGACTATTATGTCCATCTGACTAACTCTCTTGCCTCTGACCCTCACCGTCTCTTTACTACTCTCAGCTCTCTCCTCAAGGTGCCTCCGCCTCTGAACCCTCCCTCCCTTTCTTCCCATACCCTAGCTGACTATTTCCATGACAAAATCCACAAGATCACCCTCCAGTTCCCCACAAAGTCAGCTACTTCCCCTCTTCCCCCCTCTTCACTCCCAACTTTCCCCCTCTACCTCTGATATCCTCTCTTCCTTTCCTGTTATCTCTGAAGAGGAAACTGCACACCTTCTTTCTTCCTCCAAACTCATCACCTTTATGCCGATAACTCCCAGATCTACCTCTCTATGCCTGAAATCTCCCCAGCAATCCAGACCCAGATCTCTGCATGCCTTTCTGACATTACTGCTTGGATGTCTCACTGCCGCTTGCGCACATGTGCGGGCACTTCCATGCATGCTTTTGCTGGTTGTGATCCCATGAGCACATGTGGAAGTGCCCATTGCACGTATCTTTGGTGGGGGCATGCACAGGAGCAGGGTGTGGGTGCAGCATGGGCACGGCTTTGAAGGATGTGCATATATTATAGAATACTATGAGATACGCATGTTCCTGTGCCAATTTAGGGGTGACCAGGCCATGCCTAAGATGTGATGTATCAGTATGCTATCATTTATAAAGTGATGCATGCGCATGTGGCTCTTTATAAAATGGAGCAGATATGCACGTGCAGTGCCGCATGTTGCCTGTGCAGGAGGTTACAAAATTACCCTCTTAGAAGGTAATTTTATAACAGGGCAACAAGGGTATGCATCTGCTTGACTTTATAAATGATAGCCTAATGTTTACAGCAGAGGGCTAGAACCAGGGAGGCCAGATTCAAATCCCACTGCGGCTCCTTGTGATCTTGGGCAAATCAGTTAACCCTCCATTACCTCAGCTACAAACTTAGATTGTTAGCTTTCCAGGGACAAGAAAATACCTACTATACCGAAATATAACTCCTCTTGAATTTATGATCAAAAAAAAGGTGTAAGCTAAATCCAGTCCGGTGAGCAGGTGTAAATGAACAGATGTACTTTATACCCATAGCAACATACATTAAGATATTTTATAAGCTACCCAAGTATGTAAAAACTCCACCTGCACTCCACCCAGATTGTGCCCCTGGCTAAGCCTACTGGCAAAGTATGCACTTTCATGCCAAAATGTGTACTTTTATGCTAGCTGATATTTTATAAGATGATTTACACCCATATATGCCATATATACACAGGAATGACATTATAAAATGACCTTCATAGTGGGAGCAGCTAAACATACCAGCCAGTATTCAAAGCTACTATCTTGGGGAGAACCTGATAGCTCTTGAGCGGAATCTAATAGCAGAAGAAGCCTCTGCAGCCAAGTGATCAAACTTTGCTTGTAAATTTGGTGACTTAAAGCTTGGGACAAGAGATTATGAATTATCTGGAAAATTCTTTATTGTAAATTCTCTAAAAGCATAAAGTAGTTATTGGCTTGCTTAAATTTTTGAATTAATTTGCCCTAGTCTGTAGGTAGGCCTTTTAGAGGTTTTAAACAAAACAAACAAGAAGGTGAACAGTGGAGTACCCCAGGCATCTGTAATGGGACTGGTGCTTTGTAACATATTTATAAATGATCTGGAACTGGGAACAACAAGCAAAGTGATAAAATTTACAGAGTTGTTAAATGACATGTGGACTGTGAGAAACTGTAGGAGGACTTGGTGAGACTGAGAGACTGGACATCCAAATGACAGATGAAATTTAATGTGGACAAGTGTAAATTGATGCATGTAGGGAAGAATAAACCATACTACAGATATATAGTACAATGAATGCTAGGCCTACGTTAGGAGTTGCCAACCAAGAAAAGGATCTAGGTGTGATCGTAGATAGTACATTAAAATCTTCTGTTCAGTGTGTGGCGGTGGTGGCCCAAAAAGCAAACAGAATGTTAGGAATCATTAGGAAAAGAATAGAAAATAAAACAAAGGATATCAAAATGCTTCTGTATCACTCCATGGTGAGACAGCACCATGAATATTGTATGCAATTATGGTCTCCACATTCCAAGAAAGATCTGGTGGTAATAGAAAAGGTACAGAGAAGGGTAACCAAAATGATCCAAGGGATGGAACAACTCTTCTATGAGGAAAGGCTAAAGAGGTTAGGACTCTTCAGCTTGGAGAAGAGACAGCTGATGGGAGATATGATAGAGGTCTATAAAATACTCTTTCAAAAAATACAAGGACTAGGGAACATACCATGAAACTATAAAGTAATATAGTTCGAAAGAGGAGAAAATACTTTTTCTCTACTGGGGTCATTCCAATACTGGAATAGCGAGGATGTACGTCCGGTTCAGACGTACAGTTCCCACTATTCACTCGGGGCCGATTCCATGCCCAAAACTCCCCACACATACACAGATGATGTGCAGGGAGCTGTGGACGGGGTTGGGCAGGGGAGGGCCAGAGGAGGAGCATGGGTGGGGTGGAGGCGGGACCCTGACCCTGGACAAACAGGGCCAATTCCGGTCACTGCCCTATACATCCGAACCTGAGACAGTAGATAGGGGACTTATTCCACCTCAGGGGGTGAAATAAGTCCTCCGGATGTCTGCGGCCATTGTGGCAGGACCCCCCCCCCCCCGCCTCCCCCCCCAGACCAGGTGAGCAGGGCAGGAGGCTCTCCATAGCCCGATCCCAGTCTTAGTAGGCCCCATCAGGAGTCGGGCGGCAGGGAACAGGACCTTCTTACTTGTGCGGTGGATCGGAACTCCTGCATGGCATCCCAATGCCATAGCGATGGGGCGCCACAGCACAGAGGTTCCATGCAGGCACTTCGACTGGGTTAGCTGGATTGGGAGCTGTCAGTCCGGCGGCACAGAATCAGGGCAGGTCCTACCTATCCAGGCCCTTTGCACCCGATTCTGCTCCCATGGGAATATATTTATTTATTTATTTGTCATTGTGAGTGTGCTCCCTTACCTCACTGCACTTTTGTTCAGCTTTTCTCAGCTGAATAATTTGCCCTTCCCCATAACTAACTGGAACTTAACTTTCCTTTCCTTTCCTTCTGCTATCTGGCCTGTCTGTGTTGACCAGGTTATCATTTAATTCAATATCTATCCTTGCTCTGTCTTCATTGTTGCAGAGTTTGAAACTTCTTTCTGTCTCTGCTCTTAGTCTACCTGAGTGACTAACCCCTCCCCCTGCTGAGGTATTGTTTAGCCCTTTTTCCTGTCTTCCATGTGTGCTTAGCTCTGTTTGCCTTTCTGTCCTTTGGGAAGAGCAATGCCCCTCCTAAAAGCTCTGCTGGAAAGGTGAATTTCACCTCTTGTGAGTGAATTTGCTGGCTTGCTGTGAGTTCTATCTTTCTGTCTGTCTCTCTCCAGTTAGTTGTTTATTTATTTGTCATTGTTAGTGTGCTCCCTTACCTCACTGTCCCCTTTATTTTGCACTTTTGTTCAGCTTTTCTCAGCTGAATAACTTATACCCCATCCACCCCATGGCTCGCAATCTCTTATAGCTGTCATCTACTCATTACCTACCTCACGCACAAGTGCACTTCATCCTTTTGGGCTCTGTCCCACCTTCTATATCCTCTGGCCTTTGTTCTCCTCTCTTTTCCACTTCTATGATTCCTCATTACATTGTCTTCCTTTTCTTCATACTCCCTGTCTCCCCTTCTACCAGCACCTTCACTCCTCCTTTCCTTATCTCCCCTTTACCATCCTCACTTCCCCCTCCATTCTGTCTTCTACCCTATCATCAGCTCTTGACCTTCACAGCTTTCTTCCTCTCATTCAACCATCTCCTCTCTCTCTAAGGCAACCTCACCCTTGTTTCCGCCGTACTTCCTCCTCTCTGTCCCGTACTCTGCTACTCCTTCTCCTTCTTTTATCCAGAGATATCAACCCCAACTTGGCCCCCCTAGACTTCTATCACACTCCGAGAAGAGATCTTCACACGACACCTCTAATCTTATCCATATCCCTCTCCATTCCCCTTCCACTATCCCTTTCCCTTGTGCCTTGTGGAACTCACACTCCATCTCTAATAAACTTGCTTTTACTCATGATCTCTTTATTGCTAATGCTCTCCATCTTCTTGCTCTAATTGAAACCTGGCTCCTCTCAGAAGACACTGCATCTGTAGCTGCTCTCTGTCATTGGAGCTATCAGTTCTCCCACATGCCTCGTCCCACTGGCCGTGGTGGTAGTGTTGGACTTCTACTTTCTCCCTCCTGCCAATTCCAACCCCTCTTTCTGCCTCATTCTCAATCCTTTCCCTCTTTTGAAGTCTATTCCATCTGCCTTTTCACTCCATTAACTCTCCGGGTAGTTGTTATTTATCGACTTCCTGACAAGTCTACTTCTACCTTTCTCATTAACTTTGACTCGTGGCTTTCCTTCTTTCTGGATTCCTCTTCCCCCCCCCCCCTCTTATTCTCAGGGATTATAACATTCATTTTGATAACCCCACTGATCTTTATGCTTTAAAACTCCTCTCCCTTACCTCCTTGTTTGACATCCAGCTTTGCTCTACTGCCCCCACTCACCAGCATGGCCACTGCCTTGACCTGGTATTTTCCTCTAGTTGTTTATCCTTGAACTTCTGTAGCTCAGTTCTTCCCTTATCTGACCATCACCTTTTAAGCTTCACGCTTCATCACCCGCTGCCTCAATCTCATCCTGTCTCCTCCAATCTATTTAGAAATCTTTGGTTCTCTCTTCCACTGTTTCTTCATCTCTTTCCTCCACTATGTCATCTGTTGATGAGGCAGTAGCTTCCTATAACGCTGCACTCTCCTCTGCTCTGAATGCTCTTGCTCCGCCCATGCCACGTCCTGTGAGGTGTACTGCACCCTAGCCATGGCTTTCATCCACTACCCGCTATCTACGTTCCTGTGCCCATTCAGCTGAGCATGCTTGGCTTAAATCCCGCTCCCTTGCTGACTTTCTACACTTCAAATTCATGTTTGTCTCTTTCCAGTCATCCTTAGCTCTTGCCAAGCAAGACTATTATGTCCATCTGACTAACTCTCTTGCCTCTGACCCTTGCCGTCTCTTTACTATTCTCAGCTCTCTCTTCAAAGTTTCTCCACCTCCGACCTCTCCCTCCTTTTCTGCCCAAACCCCTGCTGACTATTTCCATGACAAAATCCTCAAGATCACCTCCAATTCCTCATAAAGTCAGCTACTTCCTGTCCTCCCCCTCTTCACTCCCAACTTTCCCCCTCTACCTCTGCTATCCTCTCTTCCTTTCCTGTGATCTCAGCACCTGCTCCTCTGATCCTTTCCCCACCTGTCTCCTAAGCCCTATCTCCTCCACTGTTGTCCCTTCCATCTCTCATATTCTCAACCTATCGCTCTCCACTGCAACTGTCCCTGCAGCCTTCAAGCATGCTGTAATTACACCTTTCCTTAAGAAACCCTCAGTTGATCCCACCTGTCCTTCTAATTATTGACCTATCTCCCTCCCCCCCAGTTTGTTTCTAAACTACTCGAATGCGCGGTTCACCACCGCTGCCTTGACTTCCTCTCCTCTCATGCCCTCCTGGTTCCTTTACAATCTGGCTTTCGTCCTTTACACTCTACTGAAATGGCTCTTGCCAAAGTCTCCAGTGACTTGTTCCTGGCAAAATCCAAGGGCCTTTACTCTATCCTCATCCTTCTTCACCTCTCTGCTGCTTTTGACACTGTTGACCACAACCTTCTCCTTCATACCCTGTCCTTACTTGGTTTTAAGGGCTCTGTACTATCTATCTCTCCCATTGCTCTTTCAGTGTTAGTTCTGGTGACCCTCCTCTTCTGCTATCCCGCTCTCATTTGGTGTACCCAAGGATCTGTCTTGGGTCTGCTCCTTTTCTCTCTATATATCCATTCACTTGGTACGTTCATCTCTTCCCATGGTTTTCAGTACTATCTTTATGCCGATGACTCCCAGATCTACCTCTCTACACCTGAAATCTTTCTGGCAATCCAGACCCGGATTTTTGCCTGCCTCTCTGACATTGCTGCTTGGATTTCTCACCGCTGCTTGAAATTGAACATGGCCAAGACTGAGCTTCTTATCTTTCCCCATAAAACCTCCTCCTCTCCTTTCTCTGTCTCTGTAGATAACTTTCTACACCTTCCTGTTTTCTCAGCTCGCAACCTTGGGGTTGTCTTTGACTCCTCTCTCTCCTTCTCCACACACATCCATCTGATAGCTAAGACCTGCCGTTTCTTTCTCTAAGACATCAACAAAATCCGTCCATTCCTTTCTGAACACACTACTAAGATGTTTATCCACTCCTTAATCACCTCCCGTCTTTACTACTGTAACCTACTCCTTGCTGGTCTCCCTTTGAATCATCTCTCTCCCCTTGAATCTATTCAACACTCTGTTGTGCAGCTAATCTTCTGCCAGCCTCGTCATGCGCATATTACCCCTCTTCTCAAGTCACTTCATTGGCTCCTTATTCATTTCCGCATCCAATTCAAACTTTTCCTGCTGAGCTATAAATTCATTCACTCTGCAGCTCCTCACTACCTTTTTTCTCTTATCTCTTTTTCCCCGGCCCCCCCCCCCCCCCCCACACACACACACATACTCGGGAACTCCACTCTTCTGGCAAACTGCTGCTATCTGTGCCCTTCTCTTCTATTACTAACTCCAAACTTTGCTTTTTTCACGTTGCTGAACCTTATGCCTGGAACAAACTATGCCAGGCACCTTCTCTGACCCTTTTCAAATCCAGGCTGAAAACTCACCTTTTCGCTGCTGCTTTTGGATCTTGACTCACCTGATCTCCTTGTTTCTTTACCATTCGCTCTTGTTTTATCCCTGTCTACACCTTCTGTGTTGTCTATCTTGACTAGATTGTAAGCTCTGATGAGCAGGGACTGTCTCTTACATGACTATGCATAAGACTTGTAGCACTATACAGTAGTCATAGTAGTAATAGTAGTAGTAGTAGTAAATCTACCTTATTTACTTATTTATTTACAGTCTCTTATATACCGCACTATTCAGCATCAGCGCGGTTTACATGGAACAGAAATGCTCAGTACAGTTAACACGTATGAGTTTACAGATAACAGGGCAAATAACTTGGATAACAGGGGTAACTATTTACAAAACTTACTACATAAACTTGGATAACAGTGGTAAACCTTTTACAAATATTGCTACATAGAGTCGTATAATCATGAATTCCATAGAAACAACTGCACCACTAAGGGTTAGAGAATCTTTCTTGGCATGTTGTTGGGAAACCATATATTAGCTTAGCGGATTACATCTCAGTCTCAGTGGGTGAGGTTGGGTTCTATGAGGTACTTATTGAAAAGGTGGTATTTGAGGGCTTTCCTAAACTGTGTAAGGCTCTTAATAGCCCGGATATCTGGAGGTAGTGCGTTCCAGCATCTTGGCGCACTGATACTAAACGCCCTATTGGCTGTGAATGCGGTGCAATCTGTTAATGCTTTCGGGACTTTTAGGGTGTTTGTAGCTGTGGATCTCCTTGCTCTATTAGGAGATGTGGTATGGATGAGGGCAGTTATTGATTCAGAGGAGAGCTTGTTAATAGCTTTAAAAGTGAATAGCAGAATCTTGAAAACGATTCTAGCCTGGATAGGTAGCCAATGTAACTGTATCAGCAGAGGTGTCACGTGGTCACTTCTGGAGGCTCCATGGATGACCCTTGCTGCCGCGTTCATGGCGAGCTGTAGTGGGTGCAAGGTGGATAGGGGCAGGCCTTGAAGGATGGCATTGGCGTAATCAAAATGAGGTATGATCAACGCCTGGTATATAGTCCTGAAGTCATTTGGTTCCAGCATGGATCGTAAATGCCTAAGTGAGCGGATCTTGTAGTATACTGCTCTGACTGTGTTCCCTATGTGGGCTTTCATGTCCAGGCGTTGATCCAAGGTGACACCCAGGTAGCGTATTGATGGTTTAGATTGTAACTCTGCTTCTTTTACTTTAAGGAATTGTGGTGGGGTGAAGTTAGGGTTCCTCGTAATGAAGAGTACTTCCGTTTTCTTATGTTGTATTCGGAGGTTTTGGGAGAAAAGCCAGTCAGATATTGCATTGAAACAGCTCGTCAGTGGAGAGAGGTCGAGATGTTCCGTAGAGAAGGGTATGTATAGCAGGACATCGTCAGCGTATAACATGCAGTCAACATTGAAGGATCGGATGATCTTGCAAATTGGCTGCATGTATATGTTAAACAGGAGGGCTGAAAGGGAGGAACCTTGTGGGACTCCCTGGCTTTGGTGGAAAGGTTCCGAGGTCATCCCTCCAGAACGCACATGCTGCCATCTTTCGGACAGGTAAGATCTGCACCATTCAAGCACTCTACCAGCAATGCCTTTCTCAATTAGTCGACTTAAGAGAAGCTCATGACTTACTGAATCAAAAGCTGCGGCGATGTCCAGAAAGATGAGAGCAAATCCTTGACGGATGTCATCAATGCCAGTGATTATCTTGCAGAAGAGGGTGGTAAGAAGAGTTTCCACTCCGTGGGATTCCCTAAAACCATGTTGGCAGGGGTCTAATGGTGCGACAGCGTCGACGTGATCTTGCAGTTGTCGTTGTACCTCTTTTTCAATGATCTTCGCAAGTAGAGGTATACTGGATATCGGTCTGTATGAATCTACTTTTTGGGGATCGAGTTTGCAGTTTTTTAGAAGAGGTCTGATAGAGGTGTGTTTAAGAGCTGAGGGGAAGGAACCTGTTGTGAAGGAGAGGTTCATTATATTGGATAGTATTGGGCTGAAGTGGCAACGGAGCTCCTTAATCCAGAAGGCTGGGCATGGATCGGACTGAGATGTGGTGGTGTTAAGGGCCATAATAGTGTCTTCAATTCCTTTCTTGGTAGGGGTAGAGAATACGGTTAGAGCTGTAGGGCAATCTCGTTCCGGGGTGGTGGTTGTAGTCATGATATTGATAGTCTGGCATATCTTGGATTGTGCATAGTTGGCAAAATCTTGTGGGTGAATCTCAAATTGAGGTCTGGGGGTTGGTTCCTTTGATAGAGTCTTGACTAGGTCAAAAAGATCGTGGGGTTTACTAAGTGATCTCTTTAAGGTCTCTGAGTAATATTGTTTCATTGCATCAGTGGTTGCCTTGCGGTGTGCAGCTAGATGACAGTTGTATGCTGTCTGGTCAATTGAAGAGTGGGATCGGCGCCAGCGCTTCTCGAGTTTCCGTAATTGGGTAAGAGAATTTCTCAGATCGGCTGTGTACCATGGAGCACTCGTTCTTTTCCCTGGGGACTTGTTGGTTGGTGTGCGTAGGGCGATTGCACTGAGGCAGTTGTTCCAGTGAGTAATCAGGTCGTCAAGGTTCGAGGTGGTTTCGCTAATGAGTTGTTGCGTTTCCGTGAGGATAAGGTCTCTGTTGAAAGGCTTGAAACATCTGGAGTGTGGTCTTCTAGTGTTGCTTGGTAACTTATTGAACTTTGAATCGATTTTGTGCAAAGGAATCTGGAGGATGATCAGTTTGTGATCTGACCATGGAACAGGAGTTATGGATGTTATGGGGTCATACGTTGTGTTAAGAGATATCCGAGGGGTGAATACTAAGTCCAGAATATTTCCCTTAGTATGGGTAGGTTCCTTTACTAATTGTTTGAAGCCGAGATTTGTAAGGGCATCCAGGAAGGATAACACTTGATTGTCCTGCAGTGTTGGCAGGTTGAAATCGCCGAGGATCCAGTTTGGGATGTTTGGGTTATGCGTGTTGGAGGCGAGATCAATTATTGCAGCAAGATCATCCGGAGAAGCTGAAGGTGCTCTGTAAAGCAGGTTGATTGAGCAGCGTTTGTTGGAGATGGTGACGGTTTCAAGTTGATTAGTGTTGGTGGCGTCAACCGTCTGGAAATGGAGGTCTGTCCTGGTGAGGATGAGCACCCCTCCTCCTCTTTTGTCTCGTCTATGACTTGTATGAGCTGTGAAGTTCGGTGGGAGGAGCTGGTTGAGTATGACATTGTCTTCGTCGGATAGCCACGTCTCTGTGACCAAGAGTATATCAAGGTCGTGGAGGGAGATTATGTCGGTGACAGCTGGCCACTTCTTCCGGATAGAACGGGCATTAATGAGGGCACATTTTAGGTTATGAGGGTAGGAGTTTTCCGCCTTCTTGGTTTTCACAGAGTGCTGAAGCACTATGTGTAGCAGATGTGGGTGATGTGCGCGAGTATCCCAATTTACATTGTTACGGGATGCATCAGACCATCTCCTTCCATGGCTTTGTAATATTGGGATCTGATTGGAAAGAGGGGTTAAGGTAAGATAGCAGGGGAACCAACTAGCAAGGATGATATAACATCCGATTATGGTGGTAAAGGGGGAACCCATTGTGGCAGGGCACTGTATGATTGTGAAACGGGTAGTTTAGGGCAGAAATACTTGTGATTGTGGACACGTATTGTGGGGAGAATTACTAGCAACAGTGCAACGGTAACTAGCTAGATAGCATTAAGGAATTGTTGACAACAGTATAGTGGCTAGATAGTGGTAAGGAATTACTGACAACAGTACAATAGTAACAATTACTGACTACAGTATAATGGTAACAGTACAGTGGCTAGATAGCATTAAGGAGTTACTGACAACAGTACAATGTAAACAGTACTGTGGCTAGATAGTGGAAGGAATTACTGACAACAGTACAATAGTAACAATTACTGACTACAGTATAATGGTAACAGTACAGTGGCTAGATAGCATTAAGGAGTTACTGACAACAGTACAATGTAAACTGTCATTGATAAGGCTGCTGACGGTAGTATACGGTGGTTATAATTGTGAGACTATACTTGCGGTAAACAGCATGAGAGCAGGATCATCTGATGGGAGAGGTTTGTTCGGTTCCTATCTCGTGGTGACTTTCGCTAGCGCTGGGCTGTTCGAGGAGGAGTGAAAGTGCTGCTGGTGCGCGAGCACAACTCAGCGGAGCTCAAGCTACTGGATTGCTTGGAGGTGGTCTTTGATGCAATGGCAGATATGTTGTATGGGCCAGCTGCCTAAGGGCCACGCCAAAGGGCCCTCTGGCGAGGCCCTCAGGCGCGGGCGCGCCGGCTGGCGCGGTCTTTTTGAAGAAGCAGGCGGCTGCCCCGATTGGACAGCTCGCCTGAAGATGGCCGCTGCTGCTGGAGGGTGGCTCGATCCCCCGATGGGGAGAGCTGCTCGGATGGCGGCTGGCGGCTTGTTCCAGGACAGGCCGGATATGCCCCAATCAGAATTGGACCCTATATGTGTAATTAGTCTTTGGAACTCATTGCCGGTGGATGTAAAAGCAGGTAATGTAGCTGGATTTAAAAAACGTATAGACAAATTCCTGGAAAAGTCCATAAACAGTTACTAACATACTCCAAGAGAAAACCACTGAAATTTCCAAAAACCATTTATTCAGATAAATGGGCTATTTGAAAACTGACCACACCTGCTGTGGGTGAAAGTATGCATTGTGTTTGAGTCTATGTAACTGCCCAGTCCTATTATTTTGTTTTGACTGCAGCTGCTCTTTACACCTCACCTCCTCCCAGAAGCTGCTGCCCTAGACAATGACCTAATCTGCCTAACTATTAAGCCAGCCCTGGCTCTTACTCCCAACCTCCTCCAACTTCTTCTTCTCAAAGATGCCTCCTCAAGACTCTCCCAGAACACTCACTGAATCTCCTCTGGACACACTCGCCAATCCCTTTGAATGTATCACTTGATCACTCCTAGAGTGGAGTGCCATAACACATATAGCCCAAAGCAGAAATCTCGGGCAGCCTTTAAGCACACACTGCTACAGCCAAATGCAGAAAAGAGACGGATGCACATTAAACAGCTAGCGCACAATTAACGCCAAGAGTATTTAAATGCTTTTAAATTATAGGCAAATCAGTCACACATAATAAAATGTATGCATATATTGGCTGTCAGTATCTCTATGCGTCAGTATCTCTATGCCTAGTCTGGAGGTGGTTTAAACATCTATCTAACACATGCCCCCAACAGTATTTTGATGGCATCGGGTGTGTTCCCTGATGCCTGGATCATCAGGAGAATGTCAAAAATGATCCAAGCATTGAGGAAAGCCCCTGATGCCATCAAAATACTGTTGGGTGCCAGTGCCCCCAACAGAAAGCAAATCCATGATGGCCTAGCAGCCCAGATCCCCCCACCCCCTTCCAACTAAAAATAAACCTAGTGGCCCAGAGCCCTGATCCCCCCCACCCCTTTCCAACTGAAAATTAACCGGTGGCCCAGCGATCCTGATTCCCCCACATCCTTCCAACTAAAAATACCTGGTGACCCAGCAGCCCCGATCCCTCACCCCCTTCCAACTAAAAATCAACCTGTTTGCCCAGTGACCCCAAACCCTCACCCTCCAAAAAATAAACTTGGTGGTCCAATGGCCTCAAACCTCCCATGCCTCCCAACTAAAAATCAATCTGATGGCCCAGGGGCCATGAACCCCTCTCCCCTCCCAACTAAAAATTTACCTGGTGGCCCAGTGGCCACAAACCCCCCCAAACCCCTCACGGTACCTTTAAAAGTGAGCTGGAGTGCTGCCCACGTGCCATAGCTCTTGCACCGCTATCTTGAAAAATGGCAGCGTCTGGCCCCTTAGGTGCATCCTGGGATGCGCTGGGTGAGGTCAGACTGCCATATAAAGTAGAATATGCCTTATTTTTCAAACTGGCGGGGTAGGAGTGGGAGCACATAGGCATGGACTCCCATTTATTTCTAAAGGTACAGGGAGGGGGTGGTGGTTTGGGACCACTGGGCCACCAAGTTGATTTTTAGTTGGGAGGGGTGGGGGCAGTTTGAGGCCACTGGGCCACAAGGTTGATTTTTAGTTGGGAGGAGGGATTGGGGCCACTGGGCCACCAGGTTTATTTTTGGGGAGTGGGGTTTCGGGGTCTCCGGACCACCAGGTTGATTTTTACTTGGGAGGGGGTGGCAGATCTGGACCGCTGGGCCATCAGGGATTCACTTTCTACCAGGGGCACCAGCCCCTGACAGTATTTTGATGGCATAGGGGGCTTTCCGTGATGCCTGTACCATCTGATCCAGGCATCAGAGAAAGCCCCCAATGCCATCAAAATACTGTCGGGGTTCATATGCAAATTAGCCACGTGGTGCCCCTATTTCTCTGGGATAGCATGCCAGTCTAGCACCAACTTCTTGTGTGCACGTGTTTGGCTTGCTCTCACAGTTTAATGCTGCCATTTGGGCACAGTTTAATGAATGGCTAATGTGGGGCTTATTTGCATATGATCCTCGTTCTGCATGCCCATGCTGAAGTTGCACGCTATGAGTGTGCTGCAAATAGATGTAAAAAGCTGATAGCGTGCAACTTCAGTGCTGGCTTTCTGCATTGGCCTGATAGCTCATCCCTAATCTATTCTGACCTCTATTTGTGTACTCTCCACAGGGATAAGCACACACCTAGTAAAGGATACAAATCTCCCTTTGAACATATTTCACACACACCCCCATCAGCTGATCCCACCCTCACCTTCCCTTCAGCAGATCCCCTCTCACATTCCCTCACCCATCAGTACTCTCTTACTTTTCATTTCCTTATTCTTTAACATTCCAGATTTTTTTTCTATTACCATCCTTTGTTTCAAACTCTCTTCGAGTTTGACCTTGATTTATCACACAGACACAACTATATCCTCCCTTCTAACTTCCTTCTTCTTTGTCCTTACTCATAAGTGAGGGTAGCTTGCCACTGCTGATGAATTGTCTCACTCAAAAGACCTTCTAGTTGTCTCTACCTCACCAGCTCTCTTCAACTTCTCAAAACTAACCTCTGATCACATGGCTATAGGCATTACATTTTAATCACATATGTTCAAATTAATTGCTTTGCTACATTTTGTTATACCTTTCCATACATACCATATATAATTGTAAAGCAATCTGCTTGTGCATGTATAACATGCTTAACATAATAAAATTGTATTTCCTTGTTTTTATGATCTATTGTACTTATAGTAATATGTGTTCTTCATAAATGTGTCTATAGAACGTGTGTCCATGATGGCTGAACATTTCCTGAAGCAATGCATTCATATTGAGAAGGAAAAGAATAACCCTTCAATTCATAAACTGCGGCTAAAGACTGAACTGCTAGATAAGACAGGCTCATTGCGGAAATGCATTTTAGGGACTGCAAGTAAAATATACACAGACAAGGTAATCATGGTTCTTGGAGCTACTGGGTCAGGCAAAACCACCCTCATCAATGGAATGGTCAACTACATCCTGGGAGTGACATGGAAAGACAAGTTCCGATTCAAACTGATAGATGAACAAACCAATAGAAGCCAAGCGGAAAGCCAAACTTCCTCAATCATCGCATACCAACTTATGCACCAAGAGGGCTTCCAAGTCCCATATAACCTAACCATTATAGACACCCCAGGATTTGGAGACACCAGGGGAATAGAACGAGATAACTTAATTATTGAAGACATCAGGAGATTCTTTTCCATGCCTAATGGTATTGATCACATTGATGCTGTGTGTTTTGTGGCACAAGCATCCCTGGCTCGCCTGACTCACACACAGAAATACATATTTGACTCCATTCTCTCAATTTTTGGGAATGACATTGCTGACAACATACTGATACTTGTCACCTTTGCGGATGGGCAGAAACCTCCAGTGTTAGAAGCCATAAATGCTGCAGATATTCCGTGTTCTAAAGATAAAACTGGCTCCCCAATTCATTACAAATTCAATAATTCTGCCTTGTTTGCATGCAATGTTGTTAGCAGCTCCTCACACAGTGAAGAAGAAGATGAGAACTTTGATGAAATGTTCTGGAAGATGGGGACAAAGAGTCTAAAGAATTTCTTTAAAGCACTGGAAAAGCTGCAGTCCAAGAGCTTATTATTAACCAAGGAGGTCCTCCATGAGCGCAGGCAGCTCGAGACCCTAGTTGAGGGGCTGCAGCCTCAAATCAGAGTTGGATTAACAAAACAAGAAGAAATCAGACAAATAACTACAATTCTGGAACAGAACAAGGATAAGATGAAAGCAAATAAAGATTTTGAGTATGAGTTTCCAAGCATTGAGGCAACACAAGAAGTCGTGAACGATTTCATAACTAACTGCCAGAAGTGTCACTTCACTTGCCACTATCCTTGCGCATATGGTGATGATAGGGATAAGGTCAAATGCTCAGCGATGGATAGAGGAGGGAATTGTACAGTTTGTCCTAGTCATTGTATCTGGAGTGTTCATTTCAATCAAAAGTACAGGTGGAAATATGAAACTAAATTTGTAAAAGGAACTTACCAAGAGCTGAAAGAGAAATACGAGGAGGCCTGTGGTGAAGTAATGACATCTGAGCAGATGTTCCAGCAGCTTGAAGCAGAACTCTCAGGAGTTGAAGCAAAGGTATTTGAGCTCATAAATAAGTTATCGAAGAGCCTTCAGCGCCTTGAGGAAATTGCCCTGCGACCAAACCCACTGTCCACTCCAGAGTACATTGACCTCCTTATTACGTCTGAGAAAGAGGAGGCCAAACCAGGATACCAAGCACGGATCCAGTCACTAATGGCAGTGAGGGAAAGGGCTGTAATAACATACAATATCGTGAACCAAAACTCGGAATTGTATTCAAAGGAAGCTACTGGGGCAAAACCAAAAACAGGTATTTTTGAGTGGTTTAGTTGGTTCAATGTAAAAAAAAAATAAGACATAAGCATGCCTGCAACTTATTAAATGACAGCACCAGGGGTCAGGAGTAGGGAGTAAGGATAAGAGATGGTTCTGCACTTCAGTAAAAGAGTTACAAACAATTCAAAATATTTAGTTTCAGAGAACATTAATATGCTCTAAAACATGTCTCTGTATCCTGCTGTATTCTCTACCCTGCTGCATGTTATGATATTTTCTATAGAACAAACCAAAATTATCTGAAGAAGTTGCCGTACTTGAGTTGTTGAGAACATCTAGATCCCTGTATTCTACTGTATATGTAATTATGGTAAGTTTTGGGCCTGTCCAACCCTAAGTGAGAGCAGGGGATGGATATGCTCTCATTAAGAGTAGAATTTTGTAACAATATTTTGCACGAATGTATTTTTAGATAGACTTGCTATTGTACCTATTATATTCTCCCTGTAAACTACCTTGGGTTATTTATAGCTTTGGATTGAGACAGAACTCATGTTGTTACTGAATATGTAATTTGGATGGCTTGTGAATCTGTACATCCTTTAGTAAGGGTAAGGGATGGATAGGTTTTTGGATTAGAGCTTGGATTTTTGTTAGATATTTTATGCTGATGTGTTTTGGGCCATTTTCTTCACTCCTTCAGGTGGAGAAAGCGCTGTATAAAAGTGAATATGTTATGCAGATAATATCTACAACTTTGTTATCTATAGCTTTCACAATCCATTACTATATCAAGGACTTCCAAAGCAAGCTACACGATCATTACAACTGGTCCAAAATGCCGCCGCTAGAATCATCACTGGATCAAATAAACAAGATCATATAATGTCCCTCTTACAACAGCTCCATTGGCTTCCAATCACCACCCGTGCTAAATACAAATCTGCCTTGACCATCTTTAAAGTTAGAAATAGCATGTCAGCTGAAGTTCTAGAGGAGATGTTTTGCACCAATCCCAAGAGCAGATCAAGGAGACAGAGCACCATTGATACCATTCCAATATCCTGCTCATACAGAAGAGCAAATGAATCCACCACTAGGAGAGCATTCTTTCTTGCCGCACCTGCCATCTGGACCTCTCTCCCTGGGAAATTAAGGACCACCACTGACATGAAGGACTTCAGAAAGCAACTAAAAACCTTCCTCTTCGTTGATCGCTACAAGAAAGCCACCTAACACCATATCAGCTAGACCTCTACCACATAATGTTTGTACATAGGTTCTGTTGTAAATAAGTTATGCTGCAGAACATCTCCTGCATGACACCCCTCCCTGAGTTCCGTAATAAGTTCTCTGTAAAAGTGTGAGTTACAATGTAAACCGCTTTGATTCTATGATAAGGCAGTACATAAAAACTGTTAGATAAATAAAAATAATAAAATATATGTACCCACTGAAATAAAGGTTAACAGAAAACAAACAATATGAGGTGATACTTTTTTATGAACTTTCCTTTCGGAGTTTACACTTCCTTCCTCTGATTCCAAACAAAATGAGCAAATGATGATACTTCCAGAAACAGATGTGAATCCTAAAATACATTACAATAATAGAGGGAAAAGGATGGGCAGATTTGAAGTAGCATTTTACAAATGACTTTGAGTCCAAGTGCAATCTGGGAAGTCCAAGCCAGAACGTCTGGAAAAAAAGCAGACATGTCCAAGTTCAGGCAGGTTCACAAACATGGATGTGCCCAATACGGACATCTGCGGAGGCATCTACATAGACGTCCCTGGAACAGTATTCCAGAACCTGGATATCTAGGAATAGCCTAATAGTTAGAGTACTGGGCTAGAATCAGGGAAACCAGGATTCAAATCCCACTGCTGCTATCATTGTGATTATTCAAAATACTAGGGCCAAGGGTGGCTCATCGTTACCCCTCCTGCTCCTCCCCGCCTGGCAGCCAAAATAGAAGGGTCTCCCCAGAGCTCTAGTCAGGGAACAGGGGGTTTTCTCACTCAGAACACTGGTCAGGTGGTTGGCCAAGGATAAAAGAAGCAATATATGCCCAGGCTAGATTTTTTTTTAAATATTGCAATAATGTTTATATGCAGCAAAAATTGTGGCAGTTTAATTATCTAGCCTGGGAATCTAATATAAAACATATAGGGGCATGTTTACTAAAACCCCGCTAATGTGCGGGCTGCGGTAGTGTGCGGATGCCATATAAGGAGTGGGCGTGTCTGGCTGAGAAAAGCAAACCGGGACGAAAAATGCGCTAAGGTGCGCAGCGCCCTATCTGGCGCCCCGCACATTAGCGCATGCGAAGTGCGCGTGGGCGGCATAAGGCGTCGCGCTGATGTCCAAGCACAGAAACAGAGCCACAGCACAATGGTTAAGACACTGACCAATGGTGCAGGGATTATGGGTTCAATCTCCCACTGTGCGCAAAGAAAAAGGCTGGCTGAGGTGTTAAATGTTATGGGTATAAGTGCTTTAGGAGGCATATTCATTTTGGGTGGCATAAGGCGGCGCACTGTTAAGTTTGGGCAGCATAAGGCGGTGCGCTGTTAATTTTGGGCATAAGGCGGTGCGTTGTTAAGTTTGGGCGGTTTGGGCAGCATAAGGCGGTGCGCTGTTAGGTGTGGACGGCATAAGGCAGTGCGCTGTTAATGTTGGGCGGCATAAGGCAGCGCGCTGATGTTTAAGCACAGGAACAGAGCCACAGCACAATGGCTAAGACACTGGCCAAGGGTGCAGGGATCATGGGTTCAATCCCCCACAGTGTGTCACGAAAAAGGCTGGCTGAGGCAATACCTGTTATGGGTAATATTGCCTTAGGAGGCATTTTAATTTTGGGCAGCATTTTAATTTCCGGAGGCATAAGGCGGCGCGCTGATGTGCAAACACAGGAACAGAGCCACAACACAATGGTTAAGACACTGACCAATGGTGCAGGGATCATGGGTTCAATCCTCCACTGTGCACAACAAAAAAAGCTGGCTGAGGCATTAAATTTTATGGGTAAAAGTGCTTTAGGAGGCATATTCAGTTTTGGGCGGCATAAGGCAGCGCACTGTTAAGTTTGGGCGGCATAAGGCGGTGCGCTGTTAATTTTGGGCATAAGGCGGTGCGTTGTTAAGTTTGGGCGGCATAAGGCAGTGCGCTGTTAGGTGTGGACGGCATAAGGCGGTGCGCTGTTAATGTTGGGCGGCATAAGGTGGCGCGCTGTTAATGTTGGGCGGCATAAGGCGGCGCGCTGATGTTCAAGCACAGGAACAGAGCCACAGCACAATGGTTAAGACACTGGCCAATGGTGCAGGGGTCATGGGTTCAATCCCCCACAGTGTGTCACAAAAAAGGCTGGCTGAGGCAATACCTGTTATGGGTAATTTCCAGCAGCATAAGGCAGCGCGCTGATGTGCAAACCCAGGAACAGAGCCACAGCACAATGGTTAAGACACTGACCAATGGTGCTGGGATCATGGGTTCAATCCCCCGCTGTGCCCAATGAATAAGGCTGGCTGAGGCATTACCTGTTATGTGGAATATTGCTCTAGGAGGCATTTTACTTTTTATTGTAATTACTACTGCTAGCAAATGCACTCTCAAAGCACTGTAATATAAGGTGCTGCATAAGGCGCCCCATAAGGTACCCTAGAGGGCACATTGTAAAGTGCACTGTCCACCAAGGCACACTACAATGTTGCTTATAGGGCGCTTTATAGAGTGCTGTATGAGTCAGGGCAAGGTCAGAGCACTGTTTCTGCTGGCAGCACTGTGCATTGTAACTCATGAAAATCTTAAGTCAGTGTGCTGACATGCAAGACGGAACAGCAGTGCAGCACAATAGTTAAGACACTGACTGACGGTGCAGCGGTCATGGTTTCAAATCCCCAGTGAATAAGGTTGGCTGAGGTACGTCCTTTTTCTGCGTGCAACTGTACACCAATCTGTGCTGCCATCTAAAAAGAACCCCACCCTAGTGCCATAAATTAATGCACCTTTTAGGGTGCACCAGAAGGCACATCCTAAACAAACACGTCAGCAAAAGCGAGTTATAATGTTCCCCAGAGGCCATGTTGAAAGGTTGTCAACTCCCAAGGCACCATAGTAGGCACACCATAAGCTGCCAGTATCGAAGGTGTGACATAAGATGCCCCAAGGATGTATAGGTAAACTAAAAAACGTTTGCCAAGAGCAGTAAGATCCCCCAGTATGAAGGGCAAGAGAGATATGTGCCAAACACACATGTAACCCAAACACTGCACAGAGCTGAAAGGAAAGACAATGCATAAGTAAAAGAAGGGCGTAGATCACAGCTGCTGGACCACACAAATCAGCCCCAGCCCATGTGGCAGCTAGAGAAATGGACAAACAAATCGGGGGCAGCTGTAGCTATGCACAGAGTGATGGTAATGTACCATGCTATAATGACAGTGTGTGACAGTGGATGGGAAGATGTGTACAGCAGAGGAGGCTGAAATGGCAGGATAGGTGAAATATCAGGATGACAGTGGAGTAGCAGTGCTATGCAGAGCACACACAGGAGAGGCAACCAGGGAAAGCTGCAATGCAGGAATGTGTAGGAGTGCAGGACGTGGGGTAGCAGCATGCATATCAGGGTAGGATGGCACAACAGCTGGCAGACAGAAGATGGACAGAAGGATGGTCCACAACTCTGATGAGGGTACAATGCGCTCACAGCACAGATCTGCACACATATGACTGTCATACGAATGAAAACCACTTCTGCAGGACAAGCATACAAATCAAAGAGAACAGAGAGGACTCACACCTACGACCACTACCACAAATGGCAATGCACAAACTGGTAGCCCACACCACCAACGTGAGCTCATTAGCAAAGGCTGCATACAAAAATAGTGCAGGGCATCACACAAGACGCCTGCTGGCTGTCAGGACAGGCAAACCCCCAACAGTAATCATGACCAAATGCACATGCAGATCTGCTATGTACAGATCAGATCCCAGTCTGTAATTGGGACCAGGGACACATGCACACACACAATGATATGTTATGCAGTGGATACAGCAAGCAAAAGAGGAAAACAACTAAACCCCAAGGGCAGCAGAGGATGCTCTGTGGAGCTGGGTAACAATCTGGAACAGGACAGGAGAGAACTCAACATGCAAACACGTGTACCACACACCAGCTGAACCACAGCAATACCAAACCCCCAGGTGCACTGTCATGTAAATACCATAAAGAAAGAGACCTATGTAACAGATAATATCTGATGGCTAGGCAGCACAGAGGGTACACCTTGGTGTACAGTGAAGAGAGGGAGGGGTGTGTGTAGAGGTGATGAACCTGCTGGTACCTAATGGTCCAGTTAGCACAACAGAAAATAAAAAGATAAACCACCTGTGGGTATCAAACCTGCAAACTACTAACACATGCCTCTAACCACTCCCACAAACAGCACACTGAGCACAATGCAAAACAAATACCCCAAAGGGAGGGTGTGTATGGGAATCTGTAATACCCAGTGATGTGGCAAATGGCTGGCAGATACACAGCTGTCACCGTACAAGGATGTGCCATGTATATGACCAGCAAATCAGTAGATACAAGTGTCAATGTGCTGAAAGAGTGGAGGAGTAGCTCAGTGGTCAGAAAACTGCCTTGGACACCAAGCAACCAGGGTTCAATCCACACTAGCACTCCATGTGGCCTTGGGCAAGTCACGTAACCCTCCATTACCTTGGAAGAAAGACCTGACAATTTACATCCAGTGACATTAACAAGAAAACCCTGGAGTCACTGGATCACAAGGAGTCAGGACTGATTCAAAGGCACACATTGCATTGCATGTTTGTCACCATGATCAAGCAGCAAAATAGACAAATGTCTGTCAAATACATATCTTTATTTGGGTTATTCATCACAGATAGTGTAGACAGTGCCATCATAATATCAAGGTGAGTGCATCCCTGGTGAAAAATGGAAACACATGTTGCAAGGCAGCAACCCACATCCTACAGAAAGGTCACTGGCTTGACCACAACTGAAGGGCAGGAGATATAATGTGCAGCAGGTGCATGCTATGCACAGGGCAGCAGGCCCCCATCCCCCACCTGCTGCTGCATGCCTCAAATGTGTTACGCACATATGAGTGCATGTAGACAGTAGGCGCTGCATGATGAGGACCCAACACACATCACCTGTCCCTCCAAACATATCCATCTGGCAACACAGGAGGCACACAAATGAAAACAGCATATGTTGTCACAATGTTTTAATGTGAGAAACACATTCTGAAAGTAATGTTCCAGCTCTCACCTAATGCCTGATCTAGGAATCAAAACTGCAACAATGTAGACCCAAACAATCATCAAAAGCACAATGAGCATATGCAAACAGGTAGCAGAGGCTCATGAACACAGAGAGAATACAAACTAAACTACCTGCAAAAACCTGCACAGATAACACCATGCAGGAGGTCCCCCTGCACTGTTGTTTGGGTAGACAGTGTTTGGGCACATATAGCACAGTACATAGAATGCACGATTGAAGGAGGACAACGGACATCCACACTGCCACACTCCAAATATAATGGGTCAATGTGAGTGTCGTTACCGCAGGGGATAAACAGGACCATACAGACATGCAATGCAAGGTGCGTACATACATGCACACTGTCACGTCTGTACAGTTAACAAACACAAGAACCAGCATGTGAAGATGGAAATGATGGGCAAACATCTTACAGTGAACCCCACAGAAGCCATAGGTCCACGTGCTGTGGTTCACAAACATAGTCAGTCATATGCACAAGCACCATCCACATACCAACATGATACAGTGATGCCACACATGCACGTAAACACCCTTGCCCATTTCAAACATCAATCCAGGATGGTGGTGTGCATGAAAGCGTTGGTGTGGCAAAACCTGTATCCTGTCGAGGTGGAGGGCAGGTGGACATAGACAATAGGACCGCTCCATCGTTGCCCCTATGCCACAAACATGGCTGTATGCTCGTGTTGAAACAAACAGATGAGCGTATCCTGTGTGCCATGTCACACACATGGCCAAAACACAACAACAACACAACTGGGGAGGAATGTACAACATACAGTGACAATGTCAGTCCCTGCTGCACAGGTGGGGATCAGTTCACAGCGTCCAAAGTGCAAAGTGTATCTGCAATCCAACAGGTCAGGTCAAAACTGTCCTTGCAACCCTGGGCATGCATAGTCAAGTGTCACATTCCAATATGCCACATTCCTTGAAAGTTCATGTGTGTCCCCTGCAATGAGCAGGACTCCCAGCAAGAGCATGGCAGCAACAGTGTGTTGGACAGGTCTGTCATGGGCAAAGCAACAGTCCAAGGGTAATACTGTCCATCCCTGGCATGTGTCCCACTCTCAGAGGTCAAACATCCAATGGCGCGATCGTCCACAGTATGGTGTTGTGTCCCCCAACAGGTGGGTGATGGTGATGCAAGATGCACTGTGAGAGATGTGTCCGGTATGTCCTCTGCCCTGTGTCAGGAGAGGATAAGTATTGTATTGTTAGACACCTTGCAAAAACACCACAAATTGCAGAGAATCACACCTTAGGAAATACAGAAGAAAGGGATGCAAAGGTAAACATGACATTAAAGCAACACAAAACACACTGCATATTGGAGACATCAGGAATCGTAAACGCAGACACGGGTGTCACATGGATATGGTCATGTCCATGCTCATGTCACACAGGCGTCTCACAGCTACACACTATATGCATCTGTTTCTGTGAACAGAGACGCAGCATGACATGTATATGAGACAAACAGTAAATCATCCACAGGTAAAGGCAGATATAATCCCCCAAAATACAAAGGTGCAACAAACCGTGTGTGTGCATCAGGTGTACGTCAGCGATCCCTTGAGCGACTCAACAGCCATATCAGGTCACAGTGAAGGGAGACAATGTCCGCAAAACGTGTAGAATCACCATGTGAAGCCACTGTTGATGCATGTTCATAGTATGCCGATATCTGAGTTTAAAAAAAACGCTGCTCAACAGTGGTCCCTCAAAACACAAGACACAGTTCTGCTCACAGCACACAACACATGTCGAGAATGTTCACAAGGTAAACAGCACGACGGTAGAGGTAGCACAGTCACCACCGCCCCCCCAGGTGCACTGACCCCTCACAGCACATGATAATGTACTATGCCTGAACACTGCATCATCACACAGCCAACCCATTAACACGCACCCACACAGTATGCTAAGGTCAGCGTGCCAGCTGTAACACATGGCCTGTATGTGCACAAGTGGAGATTTGTAGACATAAAGGCCCAGTGACATGCAGTGGCACCCTGGTGTTGGCTGGTGGTACAAGGTTGGGGTAGGGAGCAAGTGTAGGCCACCACCAAAGAAAAAACAACCACCACACACATGCAGCTCTGTTGTACATGTCCCAGAGACAGTGTTGCAGAGGACATACTGGACACAAACACATGGGGATATGTGTGACAGCAGCAAGATATGGGTGAGGGAGGCATAAGGAAAAAAAAGTGACCCACAACATCTAACATAAGAACATAAGAACATAAGATATGCCATACTGGGTCAGACCAAGTTCCATCAAGCCCAGTATTCTGTTTCCAACAGTGGCCAATCTAGGTCATATGTACCTAGCAGTTTCCCCAAGGGACACAGGTTCCACAATGCTTGTATTGGTTCAAGCATTGATATCCTGGGTCCCTTCTTAATAATGGCTTATGGACCTTTCCTCCAGGAACTTGTCCAAACCTTTTTTAAACCCAGCTACACTAACAGCCTTTACTACATCCTCCGGTAACAAATTCCAGAGTTTGATTACACGTTGAGTGAAAAAATATTTTCTTTTATTAGTCTTAAATAGTTTACCCTGTAGCTTCATTGCATGTCCCCTAGTCTTTCTATATTCTGATAAGGTAAACAATCGATCTACGTTTACCCGTTCCACTCCACTCATTAATTTATAGACTTCTATCATATCTCCCCTCAGCCGTCTCTTTTCCAGGTTAAAGAGCCCTAACCTTTTTAGCCTTTCTTCATAGGAGTATCCTTCCATCCCCTTTACCATTTTGGTGGCTCTTCTCTGAACCTTTTCTAATAACTCTATATCCTTTTTAAGATACGGCGACCAGAATTGCACACAATATTCAAGGTGCGGTCTCACCATGGAACGATATAGAGGCATTATAATATCCTTTGTTTTATTTTCCATTCCTTTCCTTATCATACCTAGCATTCTATTTGCTCTCTTGGCCGCCGCTGCACACTGGGCCGAGGGTTTTAACATGGTATCTGCCCAATATGACACATCACTGAGGACATGTTTTCCCCATGACTGCAGGCACATACAATGTAGCTGTAGATCCACCTACCCCGGACAACAGCATATTGGCAGATGTACAGTCACGTGCCAATGCACCACAGCAACAGCATCCTCACGAACTATGTCCTGTGCAGTGGGAAACACAAGAGAAACAAACATATGTCATGTTCTAGCTGTGCAACACACACTGCACCTTCCTGTCCCCAGCTGTCAGACCCCACAACATCACCTACTGACTGACTGTTCACTATCACACTGTACAGATCTCTCACATGGGAGAGGCAGCACGGAGGTGTCAGACGCTAAATACAGGTGTCCGTAATCCCTCTGTCACCTCCCTTACCTCTCTCTGTTGTTGTAAACACTGGTCAATAGAGGGTCTGCTCCCACCATGTTTTTGCCTCATCCCAAGGTCACAATATTAGGCCGGGTCCCCCATATTGCCACCAATACCCCCTCTCCATGTGTAGTGGTGTACCAATGTTGTCTGTTAACCCACTGTCAATTGCTGTAACACATGGAAATATCCAGGTACACCTCCTGTATCCACTGGCCAAATACATATCCTGCAGTGTACATCTCATACCCCGAATAATATTGACAGCTGTGTGCTGATGATGTGCACAAATAGATGGCAATGTCAGCGGCATGTCTGCAAAACCACACCCCCATGTCTGTTTGTGACCTGACCATGATGGCTGCATGTCATCCCACCGTGTGACAGTGAGAATGTCAAAGTATCGATAGCCTATATGTGCACCTGAAAATCATAACTCTCACCTAAGTCTCTGTGTGTATGTGGACATAACTTCCCTCGCTAGGGTCCGCAAGGTAGTTGTTGCTGTGGACTGTACTCTCCTGCCCTACACACATACACAGCATGTAGCTGACACATGTGGCATATGTTGAGATAGCATCAGCTAGATATGCTATGTCCCTCTTGATAAACCTTGAAAAAAACAATCCACCCACACATGCAGCGTACCACTTGGCGACTGTAACCCACCCTTTGCTGATCTGACTTGCATCACCTCTGTATGTGTGTACATCTGCAACACTGCACTGAATGGCTATTCTCCAAAAACAAACTGTAGCAATGATACGCCCCCCTGGCTGGACACTGCACAGGTCCCCATCCTTCACCATATCCATGTCAGGGCTACTTGATGAACTATACATTAAGGCACACTGTGGGGTTGCATTAACACCCCTCACGAATAGTTAATACCATCATGGGAAAGTAGTACTGAGCATGTGTATTGTGCTATGTATGACATGTGGCGCCATACCTAAGAAACATACACACAGAGCCAGCTGACAGGAGCATAACACCCACCCAAGCAGCTACAAATTGTACAATATAACCATATACCCCGCAGGACAACTGTCCCCAAACATGGTCTTCCCTCCCACTGTGAATACCGCACCATATGCCTGTCACCGTGCTCCACCCATAGCATCAAAACAACTAACTGTGTTTGCACAGTAGCTGCTATCATAACCAGCCACTAACTGGGAATGTGACCCCCAAAACCTCCCACAGGCGTATGAACACCCACCCACATAATCCACCACCACCTGCTGTTGTGCCCTGTCCACATTGTTGGTCACACACTCATGCCTATATGTGACGTTGGGATTTTCAGTTAAATGACAATGCAGTGTGGTATCCGAATGCTATATTGACAGAAACATCAACCTTTATAACCATCACACACACATAACAACACATGTAGGTGGGAATATATGCAATACATACCTGAGAAGATCTCTGCAATCAACCTCCGCCTGACCGCTGTGCCCTCTCGTGTGTCACCACTGGCACGTACAGGGGGGCATGTTGGATCATCCTCCAGATCCTCATTAATCTCTGCAGGAATATCGTGCCTGAGAGCAATGTTGTGCAGGATGCAACAGGCTAGGATTATCTCTGCCACAGTCATTGGCTTATATTGTAAGGCCCCGCCTGTCCTATCCAGAAACCTGAAGCGACTTTTCAACACGCCAAAGGTGCGCTCTATGACAGAGAGGCTGGAGGCATGGGCCTCATTGTACCTCCGCTCTGCACATGTCCATGGCTGACGCGCAGGGGTCAGCAGCCAGGGGCGACACCCATATCCTGCATCACCTGCAGAAAGAAATGTTGCATGTGAATGCATGAGCTCATGTTCACACAAATTGACACAGGTATAGACGTGAGAAACAAATGCAGAACACATCCTGACAGAAACATATGACAGCACAATTATGCATTTGAAAAAAATAGACATATGCTGACAGAAAAGGAACACATGGCCTATGGAGTCTGTACATCCATGGCAAAAACTACAACAGTCCCATTTATACCTCTACAGATCCTCTTTGTGTGGCACATGCGTATTGTACTGTAGTTACTGTCCTCATCTCTACCACCTCCAACGTTAGACTATACCACCGATCCACTGATCACATGTTCAAAGTATATGTCAGCAAAGTACACACCACAAAAATGTGATGTCATATGAAGGAGGCTCACACCCAGAACATGTATGCCATGGAGGTCTGGCAAGGTCAAAACCATATCACCTCTATTCCCCCTGTCCTCCAAGGTCTACATATCAAGATTGAGCAGTCTTTCTCCATATGCTGCATACTGCTGATCACCAATCATTTTAGTAGCCGTCCTCTGCACTGTCTCCATCCTGTTCACAGCCTTTTCAAGCTGCGGTCTACAGAATTGCACACTGTAGCCCACATGAGCTTGCACCAATCACATATACAGAGGCAGAGTACTTTCCTGTGTATGTGCTACCAATACCTCTCAGTATGCACCCAAGTAGCCCCCTCGTTTTTGCTGTCACCTTTCCATAATGATCAGCAACATTAGGATCAGCACATACAACGACGCCTAGGTCCAGCACATCTACAGTGGCCAAAGGTACTGCACCCCCTATACTTTGTTTCTCCCCTGCTTTGACACAGGCCAAATGCATGACCATACATATGCAAACATGTACTCCCAGTTGCAAAGCTTCAGAACATCCATCAGACTTAGCTAGACACCTCCCCATGTTATCTACTGCTTCCTGGGTGACTACCCCAGTACTGAGTGAGTGTGTGAACCTAACACACACATGACAAGGGTTAGGTGTATGGATTGTCAATAACATAAACGTTACATGACATACCAAAACTAGCAGACAAATAACCGGCATCACAGGTGGATGTGAAGGGCACCAACCCCCACCCCCCCTCCCCCACATGTGGGCACATGGCACACACACACACACCCTAGTAACAATCCACCACCAGGACACACATATGCACTCGTGCGTAGTCACATGAACACCATGAGCAGGTTATGATCAGATATTGTTACAATCCTGATGTTACATTTTTAATCAGGTCCCCTGTTACTCTACGTGTAGACTCCTGTAATAATGTTAACTCAGAACAGTCGTCTGTCTGTTTAACTTTAGGTACGTTTTGAACCACACTGATAACAAACCGTGCGCTATATAAGAGATGTTACTGAAACAGATAAATACATGCATAACTAAATAAGTAATCTGGAAATACTCACCCAGCAATATACAGTCACCATACTGGCCTGTCTCAAATTGGCTGAATAGTGCCGAGTGATGCAGGATATAGGAGTCATGGGTGGACCCTGCAAACCTAGGGACCACATTCAGAATATGCAGATTAGCATCACATACAACTTGAACATTCAGGGAATGGTAGTGTTTGCGGTTGCGGAACGCTACCTCCCTGTCTCTAGGCGGGACCAGGGCAACATGTGTGCAATCAATAGCTCCCATCACGTGTGGTATCCCGGCTAACACCTCAAAGGCCTGGTTCAGAGTCCCCCACTGTTGCCTAGTGTGAGGAAGGGCTATGTAATTCCCCACCCGGCTGACCATGGCACGCAGTACTTGGTGAGAAGGTGGGGCGGCTCATGCCACCCACTGCGGCCACAGATGACTGGAAACAGCCAGAGGCAAAGAAATGTAAGGCAGCAAGGAGCTTGACTAAACCTGGTATGGCATGGGACCGATCAGTCAGGGGCTTGAGGTCAGGTCTTAGATCCTCATAGAGCTCCCTAATAGCCCTTGTGCTCAGTCGGTAAAGGGAGATGACCTGGTCCTCACGCATGCCCTGGAGCTGGGCCCTGGGCCTGTAGAGGCGAGGCTGCCGAGCCTGCACCTCAGCATGCCTTCTGCGCCGTGCACGCACAGCACCTGCCTGGACCGCCCCCACAGCTGCAGGTCTGATTTGCTGCGGGTCTACACCCATGCCCTGTGCCTCAGCCCCATGGACACCATCTCCCCTGTCCTGCAACCGCAGCATCTGCCCACGTCTCAGGGCACATGCAGCAACATAAATAGCCGCCATAAACTCCTCCCATCCGGCTACACAAACACACTCAAACACACACACAAACCTCCCTAAACAGTGGACACCTTACAAACCACACAAGACAATACACACACAATACAACACAATACAACCAACACTCACAATCCAATCCACACCAACACCTGCCTTGCTCTCTCCGTTTCTCACACCAAACACACACCTCGCCTACGAAACAACCCTCAATGTGGACCAGGTGTGCAGGCAGTCTTATAGATGTTTCTGAGTTTGCGGACCTTGCGCATGCGCAGTTGTGTGAGTGCGGCGCGTATGTGCAACAGCGCATGGGCGTCTGTCTGTACGCGGCGCGCATGTGCAACTGTTTGCGCATGGGCATCTGTCTGTACGCGGCGCGCATGTGCAACTGTTTGCGCATGGGCGTCTGTGTGCGGTGTGCATGTGCAACTCGTTGCGCATGGGCGTATGCGTCGCATGCATGTGTAGATGCACGCATGCAAATGCCCATGCGCAAACAGTTGCACATGCGCACCACGCACAGACGCACGTGCGCAAACAACGCACAGACGCACATGCGCAGTTGCACATACGCACCACGCACAAGCAGCGCCATCGCACAACAGCGCATGCGCAACGTACGTAACGTCAACAAACCTATAAATCACCCTGCACACCTGGTACACGTTGAGGGTTGTTTGAAGAGTGCTAGGTAGTGAGGTGTGAGTAGTGTCTGAGCAGTGAGTAGTGCAGCTGATGTGGTTGTAGTGGAGGTAGGTGGAGGTTGTGTAGATGTTGGAGGTAGTGTGGAGGTTGTCTTGTATTGTATTGTATTGTATTCTATTGGGTCTGTATTGTGGTGTGTAGTGTGCCCTGTATTGTGGTGTGTTGTTTGTAGTGTAGTTTGTCGTGTGGTCTGAGTTGTGTGGTCTGTGTTGTGTTTTGTGTAGGTGAGGGAGAAAGGGTGAGGTGAGGTGAGGTAGGGTGTGGGGAGAGGAGAGGGTGGTGGAGAGGGTGATGGAGAGGGAGAGGGAGGGTGAGGGTGAGGGGGTGGAGGAGGTGGGCCCACCTGTTGCTGGGGAGGCAGGGACTGCAGGGCCTATGGGGGCTGAGCCAGCAGCAGGCCCATCCGGAAGGCCACAGGCTGCACAGAGCAGCCACACAGGAAAACGAAAACGGGTACCGGTGCCAGCAGCACAGCGGAGGAGGGCCACACGGTTCAACGATGCGGAGAACCACAACCTCCTGGCAATGGTCCTTGAGCATTACGATGTACTGTATGGGCGGCTCAGTAGCCGCACAACTGTGGCTGCACGGAATGCAGTGTGGGAGGAGGTCCGTGTGGCAGTCGCCGAGGCAGGGGGCCCACCGCGAGACATAGAAAGCCTCAAGAAATGTTTCTCAGATATCAAAAGAGGGATGCGGCAGCACATGGCTGCGGAACAGCAACATGCTAGGGGCACAGGTGGCGGGGGCCCCCTCCCACCAATACTCATGCCCCTGGAACAGGAGCTGGCTGAAAGACTGGGGCCAATATACATCTCTGGTCTGCCTGAGGCCCTAGACACTGCCCATCTGCATGCAGGTAAGTATGCTACATACACCTTTAAGCTCTCAATACATGCCTGAAATCCCCATTGTGTAGACAGCAGACATCCGCAAAAACCCTCCCATACCTCTCTCCCAAGCCCCATCATGTACCTATCCTGGTGTCACATGTGTGTGCTGTACCCCTGCACACCCTGTTGTGTTGCCATGTTCCCGGGCCACATTCAACATGTGTCCCTCATCCCATCCCTCTCCCCACCTGTTCCAAACATGTCCACGCGCACCAGCCCCTACCCTACCCCCACAACAGTGATTGCCATCCCCTGTATTATTGAGAGGGCCTGTGATCAGGGCATGTTTATGTGACATACTATCCGCACAGTGTTGCATGTGCTTGGCAGTGGGCCCGAGGTGATGAATAGTCGCAGTCCGCTGCATAGTGGGTCACTGCCAAGCACATGTAGCACTGTGAAGATAGTATGTCCCAATAAAATATGGCGTGATCAAAGGCCTGCACAGTCATACAGGGGATAGCAATAACAGGTGTAAGGGTAGGGTATGAGCAGCCATGCGTGGACATATTTGGTCCAGATGGGGGGAGGGATGGAATGACGGCTACATGCGCAATCGGACCAGCAACAGAAGCATGGCAACCAAACAAGGCGTGCAGGGGTACAACACACACCTGGACCCCCGGTATAGGTACATGGTGGGGACAGACAAGTATGGGAGGGTGTAGGGGATCCTGTATGCAGCACACATGCAGGGCCCCCCCCCCATCATGTCTGTGGTGTCTGCAGCACACACGTATACATAGCTGGAGTGTGTAAACATATGTGTTCTGTCTCTGATTGCTCACAATGCAGGTGACTACAGTACCATGGGGACTGTGACCCAGTAGCTCCTCAGGAACCTATGGACACAAGTGAGCATCCGGTGGTGGAAGCCGGTAATGCTAGAGAGAGCACAGATTTCTTTAGAGAAAGAAAAAAACACACTTCCAATCAAGCTAAACAGCACTCCTCGGGGGAAGGGAGTGAGGAAGCCTGTGATTGGGCACGCCCCAAAGGAAGGCGGGCAATGCAGGCTAGAGCCAGCTGCTTAAATATACAGAAACCAGGAAGTCAGAGGGAACTAGTGAAGGACTCGAGAAAAGTTCTAAAGGAAGGACTAGAAAGGAGAATAACAGGACAACTGGTTCCAGACAAGCTGAGAACACGAGAGAAGCTATCTGAGTTCCCAGAGGGAGATACAAGGATTGCAGAAGGCAAGTCTATATGGGATTGTCCTTGCTATAGAGATTCCTGTGACAAGCTGCATCTGGAAGGTACCATGGGAGAGGATTCAGTAGAGAGAGAGAACTGCTGCAGGCAGAGGTCTTTTAACTACGCTGAAAACCCAGGGCTACAGAACCAGGCAGAGCTGTGGAAGAAGGACAGAAGGATAAGGTATTCCCCAGATGAAAAGCTTCTGTATCAGGTACCCAAGAAAAGAAGTGTTTATGCTTTTAAACCAGGCAGTCTCTGTTCCACTTTTAAAAGCACAGCTAAACAAGATGGTGGCGTCTGTTATCAGCCAAGGGAAGCTTTAAGTAATCCTGAATATTCTTTTAAGCTAGCTGATATACCTAACCTGGAGAAGGCTGAATGTAATGCTTTTGATTATTCTCCTGACATTGCAAAGTTTGAATACCAAGCACCCACGGCTAGAGAACGTTTAGGAGATAAACGTAGTCCAGCACATGTGTTTGTTCCCAGTACAAACAAACTTAAGTGGCAGCCTGAGATTGATAAGCTCAGTAAACAGTTACTCATTGAAGGGACGGGAGATCAGACATACTTAGGGAAGTTACCGGCTGAGTCACTTCTAAAGGACTTCCAAGACTTCTTAAAGCAGAAGAGAAGTTTTAATCCGGTTGTGCCAGACATTGAATGTATGGAAGAAACTTCTACCTCTGATTCTTTATTGCCCCCTGATAGCGATGACATGTTAATGGACTGCTCAATCTGTTTAATTGACAGAGACAATTAAACAGCTAAGTTTTGTACTGTTCTATGAGGTAATAGGACATTGACAATTAACCTCATTTATACAAGAAAACTTGAGTGAAGAGACTTTTTCTGTTTCCTTCCTGTACGATAAAGCACATGAGAGGAATGTGTAATAATACAGCGCAACAAGCAACTAGATAAGATTCAGTTATTCCTGTATACTTTTGGATTTAATTTCTTCTGCACCGTCTGTAATTTGCATATTGAACTGCGCACTGGCAAACTAAGCCACGAGCAAATAAACCAGTTAAAATAAATAATCCTTTGCCAAGCCTTATCACTCGTCGCACCACAACACAACTACAACAATTGCCCACGGGCGTCGCAAGTCAACCCCTCTTTAGCCCTCAAGGTTAAGGAGCGGGTGGGGCTGGCTGACAGGATGGCGTAGTTGGCAGGATTTTTGGCAAGTTCTACAGACGCAAGAAGTATCCAAAGCAGGAGCTGCAACCACCAACTTCCAGGGAAGCCCAGCAGAGGTGCTGCCGAGCCCAGCAGTGGAAGGAGTTGCAAGAGGCTGCTGAAACTTCATTGCTGACACGCTTGTATACCTCCTGAGCAAGGTAAAGGGTATCCACCCGGGGTACTGAGGATACCGGGGCCAGGGGAGATTTCCTGGTGGTGACTAGGGAAAGAAAAAAAAAAAGGAATACTTTCAGAAGGGAAAGAAACTCTGTTGTTCTAGTGATTCCGCACTTGGGTTTGTGTGTGTTTCTCTTTCTTTCTCAGGTTCCAAAATGGCGTTGGACCCCAAAGAAATGTTCCAGTGGATGGCAACGCAGTTGGAACGCCAGAGGGACATGTCATTGGAGGCTCAGGCGAGAGCTAATGCCAGCTTCCAGGAGCAGCAAAGACCTCTACGGGAGCTGGTGGAGAAGATGCTCCGGGAGAAGAAGCCACCGCCTGCTTCAGCCTCAATACCAGGTTCCACACCAACAGACAATGCACACGCTGTTAGTCTACAAATAGGAACAGGGTTCAATTTTGGACAATTAACAGATAGTGACGATGTGGATGATTACTTGACCAGCTTTGAGAGGGTTGCACAGCTTAGCCTGTGGCCTAAAGAGCATTGGCCGCTAAGACTGGCAGCGTCACTCACAGGCGAGGCGCTAGCCACTTATCGTGCCATGCCAGCTGAGTTAGCATGTAATTATGAAGAAATCACAAAAGCCATCAGAGAGAGGTTGGGACTCACTCCAGCAGCTTATCGCACACGCCTAAGAAGTGTGAGATTAAGGCCTGGGGAGACTCCCAAATCTCTGTGTCACCGGATACATAGTTTACTCAACAAATGGTTGAATCCAGAGAAGAAAACTGTGGAGTCTGTGGTGAATGATCTTATATTAGAACAGTACATGAACGCACTTCCTAACCGGATCCGTACTTTTCTGATTTTACAAAACTGCACAACACCTCAGGAGGCAGTAGCGCTCTCGGAAAGGTATTTGGAGGCCGAGATTTCAGGCCAGAGAGGCGGCTCTACTTCCCAGGACTTGCAGAGGTGTAAATCAGAAAAGGGACGAGAGGATGAAAGCAGTCATATGAGTATATGTATGCCTTTATGGAAAGAAAGGAAGGGTAAGCAAACATGTTATAACTGTGGTCAGCAAGGGCATTTGCAAAGGCAATGTAGGGTAAAAGCTGCATTAACTGCTAGCAGTGCTGTAAGAGATAGACCAGGCTTTTTGTTGTCTATTGAAGTACAGGGAATTACGACCCAGGCTTTGCTGGACTCCGGGGCGGAGTTGAGTATGCTCTCGAAGGAGTTATGGAAGGAAATAGAAGCTAAGCAGGGAGGAGAAGTGATTCAGCCTGTTACTTCTGTAAAAATAAGATGTGTACATGGTGGAACATCCACTTACCCAGTGTATAGGTTACACGTAAGGGGGTTAGGCACATACAGGACTATCCCTTTAGCAGTTATCCCCGACCTTCCTCATGCTGTCATCTTAGGTAGGGATTGGCCTCAGTTCTTCCAGGAAATAAAGCGGGGGCTACATGAAAGGGGAGTGATGGTCTCCACTAGAGCTCAAACCGCAGCCTTAGGGGATAAAGAGGAACCCTTAGAAAGGGAGGAGCAACTCCCAGAGCAAGAGGAAGACCACACAAAGAGTCTTGGAGAAATTCTTCCTTTTGAGGATGCTTTAATAGAAACTCCAAGTACTAAAGACAGAAAGGAAAAAGCTAAGAAACGTAAAGAAAAGCAAGTACGTTCTAGGGGTAAGGCGGAAGTACAGGCCGGCCAAGAGCTGCCCTGGGTGCCCGAGGAACTAATGAACAAGTTTCCCTCGTTTCCACATGAGCAGCAGGCAGACCCTGCCCTTACCCAAGCATCTAAATGGGCCAGAGAAACTAGGGATACCTTGCCTAGGTTTTTGCTCGCTGACGGCATACTTTACAGGGAAAGTAAAAATCCATTTTCAGGAGACACTAGGAAGCAGTTAGTGGTTCCCACCACTTTCAAAAACATAGTGCTGCGCCTAGCGCATGATCATCCCACCGGGGGGCATAAGGGCAGCGAAGGGACACTTGACCAGATCCTCACTAAGTTTTATTGGCCAGGTATATATAAGGACACGGCAAAATTTTGTGAGGCTTGCCCCACCTGCCAAAGAGTCTCTGCAGCCCATCCCAGGGTGGCCCCCATGATTCCATCTCCTATAATTAAAGAACCTGTTCAAAGAATAGGAATGGACATAGTTGGACCCCTAGTTAAGACCCCAAGAGGATTCCGCTATATTTTAGTGATAGTGGATCACGCGACGAGATTTCCGTGGGCCATGCCACTACGGAGCACGTCAGCTAAGGTAATAGCGACAGAACTTATTAAACTTTTTTGTGAGATAGGTTTCCCGAAGGAAGTGCTCACTGACAGGGGGAGCAATTTCCTCTCCAGATATTTAGGGCAAGTGTGGGATGCCTTTGGCATTACCCACATTAAAACGGCAGCGTACCATCCCCAAACTAACGGGTTGGTCGAAAGACAAAATCAAACGATTAAGAGGATGTTACGCAGGAGCCTAGAGGGAGACATTGAAAATTGGGATACTATGCTACCCTTTATCCTTTACGCATGTCGTGAAAGGAGACAAGCGTCCTTAGGAACAGCCCCTCATGAGCTGTTATATGGCCGGACACCCCGGGGAATTTTAGACATTCTAAAAGAACAATGGGTGGAGCCGGATCCAAAGGAAGTAAGGGTACCAGGGTTTCTAAAAGATTTAAAAAGACGGCTGCGTCGAACCTCGCAGGCAGCCGAGGAAAATTTAAAGCGTAGTCAGGCTAAACAAAAATCCTACTACGATAAAAACACAAAACAACGTCAGCTAAAAACAGGGGAGAAAGTCATTGTGATGGTGTCAGGTGTCGAACCCAAATTTGAAAGCTGTTGGAAGGGCCCTTGTCAGGTGATACGTCAGGTGGGACCTGTCTCCTATTTGGTGGAGAACAGGAGAAGCCGTAAACAGGTTTACCACATTAACCTTCTAAAACCATGGCATGATAGGGTAGCCTTGGCCCAGTTAGCCACAGTAGACTCTCCCAGACAACAGTCTCAGACAAAGGGTAACCGCCTAGAGTCCATAGGTAGTATCACGAGCTGTGCTGTTAAAATAAAGCCAGCCCGTGATAGCTTAAGGAGGGGGATCTGTGACCCAGTAGCTCCTCAGGAACCTATGGACACAAGTGAGCATCCGGTGGTGGAAGCCGGTAATGCTAGAGAGAGCACAGATTTCTTTAGAGAAAGAAAAAAACACACTTCCAATCAAGCTAAACAGCACTCCTCGGGGGAAGGGAGTGAGGAAGCCTGTGATTGGGCACGCCCCAAAGGAAGGCGGGCAATGCAGGCTAGAGCCAGCTGCTTAAATATACAGAAACCAGGAAGTCAGAGGGAACTAGTGAAGGACTCGAGAAAAGTTCTAAAGGAAGGACTAGAAAGGAGAATAACAGGACAACTGGTTCCAGACAAGCTGAGAACACGAGAGAAGCTATCTGAGTTCCCAGAGGGAGATACAAGGATTGCAGAAGGCAAGTCTATATAGGATTATCCTTGCTATAGAGATTCCTGTGACAAGCTGCATCTGGAAGGTACCGTGGGAGAGGATTCAGTAGAGAGAGAGAACTGCTGCAGGCAGAGGTCTTTTAACTATGCTGAAAACCCAGGGCTACAGAACCAGGCAGAGCTGTGGAAGAAGGACAGAAGGATAAGGTATTCCCCAGATGAAAAGCTTCTGTATCAGGTACCCAAGAAAAGAAGTGTTTATGCTTTTAAACCAGGCAGTCTCTGTTCTACTTTTAAAAGCACAGCTAAACAAGATGGTGGCGTCTGTTATCAGCCAAGGGAAGCTTTAAGTAATCCTGAATATTCTTTTAAGCTAGCTGATATACCTAACCTGGAGAAGGCTGAATGTAATGCTTTTGATTATTCTCCTGACATTGCAAAGTTTGAATACCAAGCACCCACGGCTAGAGAACGTTTAGGAGATAAACGTAGTCCAGCACATGTGTTTGTTCCCAGTACAAACAAACTTAAGTGGCAGCCTGAGATTGATAAGCTCAGTAAACAGTTACTCATTGAAGGGACGGGAGATCAGACATACTTAGGGAAGTTACCGGCTGAGTCACTTCTAAAGGACTTCCAAGACTTCTTAAAGCAGAAGAGAAGTTTTAATCCGGTTGTGCCAGACATTGAATGTATGGAAGAAACTTCTACCTCTGATTCTTTATTGCCCCCTGATAGCGATGACATGTTAATGGACTGCTCAATCTGTTTAATTGACAGAGACAATTAAACAGCTAAGTTTTGTACTGTTCTATGAGGTAATAGGACATTGACAATTAACCTCATTTATACAAGAAAACTTGAGTGAAGAGACTTTTTCTGTTTCCTTCCTGTACGATAAAGCACATGAGAGGAATGTGTAATAATACAGCGCAACAAGCAACTAGATAAGATTCAGTTATTCCTGTATACTTTTGGATTTAATTTCTTCTGCACCGTCTGTAATTTGCATATTGAACTGCGCACTGGCAAACTAAGCCACAAGCAAATAAACCAGTTAAAATAAATAATCCTTTGCCAAGCCTTATCACTCGTCGCACCACAACACAACTACAACAATTGCCCACGGGCGTCGCAAGTCAACCCCTCTTTAGCCCTCAAGGTTAAGGAGCGGGTGGGGCTGGCTGACAGGACCCATGAGGAGGAGGAGGAGGAAGTGTCCGTCCCTCACAGCATTGAGGAGCCCGAGGCGGCTGTCTCGGGGGGCAGTACATGTTCCGCCAAAGTGCCCCTGGAGACTACCACCAGCAGCCGGCCAACACTGGGGGATGCAGCAATGGGGTCCATCCCACAACAAAGGCAGGAAGCTGGCACAGACGATGTATTGATGGCGGAGCTGAGATCACACGCTGCATCAGCACGGCACGATGCAGAAGGTGGGTGACAACCAATGTTTCCTCCAATGTTCTGTAGGCTGTGTGCGCATAAAGCACAGTTACTTACCTGTAACACGTGATATCTGGGAACAGCAGGAATAAGTCTTCACATATGGGTACGTTGGTTCCGACGGAGCCTGCGCGGGAACGCTCCCCAGCTTCCCAAAAAAGGAAAGCTTTTGGGAGCATCCCACAGCGGCTGCGCGCTGCCTTCCCGCCTTTCCAACCGCCTCTCTCCAGTTCGAGTTTCAGAGCTGAGACAAAGAGAGAGAGAGGAAAGGAAAGAGAGAGAGAGAGATAGAAAGATACAACTCCTAGGGGAGGTGGGTGGGTTGTGAAGACTTATTCCTGCTGTTCCCAGAGATCAACTGTTACAGGTAAGTAACTGTGCTATCTCCAGGAACAAGCAGGAATGAGCCGTCACATATAGGGACTCCCCAGCTAGAGATGCCTGGGAGATCCCCAGGGTTGTGAGACCCTGAGAAGGGCTCTACCTCCCCCTTGGATCTCAGGCATCCAAACAAGGATGGAGGGCAGGAGTTGCTTAAGTATGGAACAGGTATTTGAGAACAGCCTGACCAAACAAGGCATCCCGGCGGGAGTCCGTGTCCAAACAATAATGGGCCGTGAAGGTATGAACAGATGCCCATGTGGCCGCTCGACAGATTTGGTCGATGGACACAGAATTTAGGTGAGCCATAGAGGTTGCCATGGCCCTCACATTGTGAGCTGTAACATTGGCCCTCCAAACAAAGGTTTTTACTTTGGTAGGCGAAAGAAATACACTTAGCAATCCAACTGGACAGTGTTCTCCTAGAGACTGGAAGTCCGAAATGAGAAGGATCAAAAGCAAAAAAAAGTTGGGAAGACCTTCTATGTTGCTGAGTCCTTTGTAAGTAATAGGCGATAGCCCTTTTACAATCCAGGGTATGAAGATTCCGTGCTGCACGTGATGCATGAGGACCTGGAAAGCAGACAAGTAAATACACCTCTTGATTCAAATGAAAAGGTGCAACCACTTTAGGCATAAAGTGTGGATTGGTCCTGAGGACTATCTTATCATGATGAAACCTTGTATAAGGTGGATGAGCCACTAAGGCCTGCAGCTCACTGAAGCGGCGAGCAGAGGTGACTGCAATAAGGAAAATAACCTTCCACGAAAGAAATTTCAAGGAAGTGTTAGCTAAGGGTTCAAAGGGTGGCTTCATAAGCTGATCAAGAACCAGATTCAAGTCCCATGCCACAGGAGGAGGTCCAATGGGAGGTTTAGTTAAAAGTAGGCCTCTCATGAATCTTGCAATAAGAGGATGGGAGGAAATAGGCTGTCCATTGAGAGGCTTAAGGGATGCTGCAATATTGGAGAGATGCAGAAGATATTCCAATAGAGAATTCAAGGGTAGTGCTAGAGGGTCAAGACCCTTCTCAGCACACCAAATGGAAAACCTTTTCCATTTAAAAGCATAGGAACGTCTAGTAGAAGGCTTTCTAGAAGCATGGAGGATATCCTTCACTTGCTGAGAGATTCCAATCTTGAAGGTCCAGGCCTTCAGCAACCAAGCCCTGAGGTGAAGGGATTTGGGTTTTGGGTGCCACAACGTTCCCTGCTCCTGAGAGAGGAGGTCTGGAGCAGTTCCCAAGTCTAGTGAGGGAGCTTGGGAGAGATGCAGAAGTAGAGGGTACCACACTTGGCGTGTCCAGCGTGGAGCTATGAGGATCATGGATCCCTGATCCCTCTGGAGCTTGAGAAGAGTCTTGGGGATTAGGGGAATGGGTGGAAAGGCATACAGGAAGTCTTGACCCCAGTGAAGGGGGAAGGCATCCCTGGCCTGAACTCCCTGACACGGAATTCTGCAACAGAACCGGGGAATTTTGGCATTCCACAGACTGGCAAAGAAATCTATGTCTGGGGTTCCCCACTCTTGAAAGATTCTGAGTACCTGATCCATGTGCAGGGACCATTCGTGTGGAAGCAGAACTCGACAGAGTCTGTCTGCCCAAGAGTTTTGGATTCCTGGAAGGTAAACGGCCAGGAGATGGATTTGATGCTCTCTGGTGAAGGCCCACAATCTTAAAGCTTCGTTGCAAAGCGACAGAGAGCCAGTTCCTCCTTGCTTGTTTATGTAAAACATGGCTACCTGATTGTCCGTATGAATAAGGACTGTCTTGTAGCTGAGCAGGGTATGGAAGACCTTGAGAGCTAGAAAAACTGCTCGGAGCTCCAAGTGGTTGATATGTAGAGAAGTCTCCTGTGGAGACCAAATGCCCTGAGTAGAGAGGTCTTGTAGATGAGCTCCCCAACCCCTTGGAGAAGCATCTGTTGTGAGGGTTGCTTGGGGCAACAACTGTTGGAAGGGGGACCCCAGCAACAGATTTTGGGTGGATTTCCATCACTGGAGAGACCAAAAGAGACGCCTGGAGGTTGCTATTTGGTCTGACAGAGCCCCTGATGCTTGAGTCCACTGGGTGGACAAAGCCCATTGAGCTGCTCTCATGTGAAGGCGAGCATAGGGGACCACATGCACTGTGGATACCATGTGGCCTAGTAGTTGTAACATCTCCCTGGCAATTAAATGGTTATTTGACTAAATCTGGGAGGCTAACTGCACCAGGCGTAGGCAACCGGCCTGAGGAAGATAGGCCCTTGCAATGGTAGTATCTAGCAAGGCCCCTATGAACTCTAGGGATTGAGTAGGGGTAAGCTGGGACTTTGGAAGGTTTACCACAAGCCCAGATACTGCAGAAGGCACAGTGTGCAGTCCAGGGAAGTCTGGGCCTCTGACTGAGATGGAGCTCTGATGAGCCAGTCATCCAGGTATGGGAATACAAATATTCCCAGAGTGCGTAGAAATGCAGCTACTACAGCCATGCATTTGCTAAACACTCTTGGAGCAGAGGCCAGACCGAAAGGAAGCACCCTGTATTGGTAGTGCTTCCCTTGGAAAAGGAAACGGAGGAATCTTCTGTGAGATGGATGGATGAGGACCTGAGTGTACGCATCCTTGAGATCTAGAGAACAAAGCCAATCCTGACTCTGAAGGTATGGAAGGAGAGTACCCAGAGAAAGCATTTTGAATTTCTCCTTGCAAAGGAATTTGGTCAATTCTCTGAGATCTCATATGGGTCTGCAGCCCCCTGTTTTCTTTGGGATTAGAAAATATGGGGAGTAAACCCCGACCCTTGTTGAGGAAGAGGCACTTCTTCTATTGCCCCTTGGGCAAGAGGGGTAGCCACCTCCTGACCTCGAAGGTCTAGGAGAGGTGCTGGAGAATTGAAACATCTCACCATGGTGTATAGAGGAAGGTTTGAGAAATGAGGTTTGTACCCCTCCTTTATGATGGATAGGGTCCATTGCTCTGTTGTGATTTGCTCACATCTGGGAGCAAAGTGAGCTAACCTTCCTGGGATGGTGAGAGGCTCTGGTTGTTCCAGAGCCAGAAAGGCCAAGTTCTCTAGCAGCAAGTCAAAACCCCTGAGGAGGCTGAGGCTGCTGAGTTGTACCAGCCCCTACAGACGTAGTCCTGGCCTGCTTAGGTTGCTGACGCTTACCAGCAAAACGACTTGTAGAACATTGCTGGCTAGAAGCAGAAAATCTTACTTTTTTGCGGAAAAAAGACTTCTTAAAAGATTTTTTCTTGTCAGGAATGGAGGTTGACTTTGAAAGTCTATCCAGAGCAGAATTTTCTGCATCCATTTGTGTGGCTTTTATTTGCCAGTCTTTGCCAAACAGGTTTTCTCCTGTACAAGGAAGATTTCCCAAACAATCCTGGACCCAAGATTCTAAATCAGAAGCTTGGAGCCAAGCAATTCTGCGTGCAGCTATGGCAATGGCGGAAGCCCTGCTGACACCCTCAAAGGAGTGAAAGGCTGCACGGTTGGAAAACTTTGAAATATCGTGAGTATGCTTAAAGCAGAGAAGAAATTCCTCCCTTTTGTCCTCTGGAAGCAAAGGGAGGAAAGTGTGCAGTTTATTGCCAACTTCCTTCAGAAACATCCCCATATAGAGACTATAGGAGTTAATTCTGGCAATGAGCATATTGGCTTGGAAGATTTTCCTACCAAAAGCATCCAAGGTCCTGCATTCTCTTCCTGGAGGAGCAGAGGAGTGCCTCTTTGTACTCTTTACTTTTCTTCATAGCTGACTCCACCACAATAGAATGGTGAGGAAGCTGTGTGTTTTGAAATCCAGGACAAGGAGGGACATGGTACATGGTGTCCAACCTACGAGAATGAAGAGAGATGGTGAGAGGAGTCTCCCATAAGTCAATCATGTAATCATGGAGAATCTCATTAATTGGCAAGGTGACTGCCTCCTTGGGAGCCTTGGGATAACCTACAATATTTAATTTTTTAGCCCTAGGCTCTGTTTCAGAGGCTACTAAAATAGAGAGCCCCTTAGCCACTTCCCTTATGAAGTTTTGAAAGGACAAGTCTTCTGGAGGAGACATTTTTCTTTTTGGAGAAGAAGGCTCTTCAGGAAGGGCTATTGATACTTCAGCAGACGCCTCCGATGCATCAGAGTCTTTGGAGGAATCAAAGTATCAACTGTCAGGATGCTCTTTTAAAGCTCGATACGCGTATCGGGCTGTATCGACATCGGGAGTTATTGGTACCGATTCGATACCGAAGGGCATCCCTCAACAGGGAGCCGCCGCATTCGACACCGTGGCCGATGTCGATGCAATCGGTACCGGTACCGGCCTCGGTGTCGATACTTGGGCCGGTACAGATAATGGCATTTGTTGCGGTATCAGTGGCATCGCAGCCTGTATAAAGGCTGTGATGGCCTGCCGCATGGACAGAACATTCTGATCCATCGATGCCATGAATGTCTGGAAGTCGGTCCCGGATGGTTGTACCGGTACCCCAGAGCATTCTAACAGGTGATCGGTCGAGTCCGTGCCATCGATGTCAACCTGTGACCCCATAGGTAGAGCTTTGGAAGGCGGAGCCTCACGCCGGGGTACTTTTGCCGGTGCAGGATCCTCAAGGGCAAGGCCGGAGGCATCTCGATGCTTAGAAGGAGATTTAGCCTTTGGTGACCGGGTGGATTTATGTTTGGTTACCTGAGATCCATGGGAGGAAGAAGAAGCCCTGAAAGACGTCAATGCTACTGAAGCTGCATCAGAGGGAAACAGGACATGGAGCTTGTCTGCTCGGTTCTGTAGGCCCCGTTTAGACATCGAGGAGCAGGACGAACAATCCAAAATGGAGTGGTCAGGACCCAAACATTTGAGACACCAGTCATGGGTGTCAGGAGCAGAAATAGTACCACTGCACTTAGTGCATTTTCTAAACCCGGAGGCTTGTTTTTCCATGAGGAAAGGTTTCTGAGAGGCCTAAGGCCCAAAATAGGAAAAGTACACTAAATGAGGCAAAATATGTTTGTTTTTTTTGGTTTAAAGAAAAGAAAGGAAAGACCGGCGGTACCGGTCCGACGTCGAAGAAGGCAGACGCGCGACCAAAGAAATAAATTAAAACAAAGAACTTCTTCAGCGGTGACAGGGACACGACCTGCTGGCTCCGCGGAAAAGAAGAACTGGAGAGAGGCGGTTGGAAAGGTGGGAAGGCAGTGCGCAGGCGCTGTGGGATGCTCCCAAAAGCTTTCCTTTTTTGGGAAGCTGGGGAGTGTTCCCGTGCAGGCTCCGTCGGTACCGATGTACCCATATGTGAGGACTCTTTCCTTCTTGTTCCTGGAGATGATATTTTATTTTATTTACATTCTCTTATATACTGCACTATTCTGCATCAGTGCGGTTTACATTGAACAAACTGAAATTACATTGAACAGGGCATTATAACTTGGAGATAACTATTTTACAGGGAACATGGGCTATGGAGGGTTAAGTGGCTTGCCCAAGACCACAAGGAGCACCTGTGGGACTAGAAACCCCAGTCCTTCCGGCCCAAGGTTGCTGTCCTCTTGTGGGATTTGAACCCCCGACCTTCTGGCCTGAAGTACCTTGCCCCAACCACTAGGCCACTCCTCCACATAAGCTGTGCAGCTTATGAAGGAACGTCAAATGTGTCTACTCCACAGAACGACACTCAAAGTTATATACTTTAAAGGTTGACTACACGTCTGAATACAGTATGTACACCACATTGATTGCACTAGAAAATATTTTAGAACCTGTGAAAACCATAAATACACAATAACCTATAAATTCTAAGACGTATTTGTTGTTGTCTATCAGAATCAGAAACATAATTTTGGTGCGCTCTGTCATAATGTCTGTGCGCTTGCTCGGCAAGGTGTGTGCGCACACACCCGCACAGCTTAGAGGGAACAGTGGTGACAACAGACTGTCACAACCACAATGCACAAACCACTAGTCTTTGTTTGGGGTGTGTGTGGTGGATGTGGCAACATACCTTCCACAGCTGTGACATGTATGACTCCCATAGACGGTATGTAGTAGAGAAAACAAAAGGGTATGGCGTATGTTAGATGATGTTACTGTGACACACACCAGAACAGCCTAGGGTCAGTTTACACCTACAGATGCAGACATAAGAGGTATGCTGTTTAAGGTACAGCACGTTGTCAGACAATAAATAAATAGAAGCATAGCACTTGCAACAGTCTGCCTCATCGCAGAAGCCCAGCCATCTCGCAGAAAACAGGATGCCACCTGTCCCATAGTCCTTGGACAATCAGAGCTGACATACACAAACCTAAGGATCGTATATCATCAAACGTCACACAGCCCCCATTCCCTCCAGTCTGCATCTACAGGTGTAAAACAATCATAAGATATGAAATTAGCAGTCAAAATGTGTTGAGACACCCATATACCAGGATTTACAGAGATGACAGGGTCAAAGTTCATGTACAGATGTTTTGGGAGAGGTACAGGTACCTCGAGGCTGCCTGTATGTCCACAACTAAGATCGACTGCTTGACATACAGACAGGGCCATCAACATGTCCCCTTCCTGTATCTCTGACAATGAGTCCCCTGATTGCATGGGTTGGGACTCACCCACATATCACACAGGTCAGCTTATGACCCCTGTTGTGTTTGGAAAGACTCAACACCTCCTAGCTGTCACCTCTGCTGCCAACCAGAATCAGGGACCCCCCCCCTAGCTCTGGGGATCACCGCCCTTCCCTAGGGGTTACCACCTGCTGTTGATTCCACAGCATAACCCTGTCTGTGCACATTTGGGGTCTGTCCCCCTCTGCTGCACCCTCTGTTGCCCCCATGCTCTGTCCAAACCCTCCACATGTTTATCAAGGTGTACACGCACTGTTATATGACCCCTCCTCTTTTGCCACAAGGTGTATGTGAACCCCTCTGCCATCAGACACGTGAAGCAGCAGTGCACTTGCCCACGTAAGGGTTGTTATCCTGGTGCTACCACTCCATCCCTCTGAGTCACTAGCGCTGCACCTGTAACCTGTCCAAGCTGCGTGTATCCCTCCAACTGTGGCCCCACTTGGGCTGGTTGTTGTCAACCTACCTCTGTTCACCAATGTGGCTCCCCAGGTGTGGTTGCTGTCCGTTGTTCAGGCTCCAGCTCCCATACACGATGGACATGTGTTTGCTATCTGTCCCCAAGCCTATTGCTACGTCTGCAGTACGTGGGTGTGTCTGCGCAGCCTGTGGATCCTTGTGTTTGCCGTCCACATCACGTAACTGAACCATGTCCTGTGTGTGGCTGTGACTTATACTACTGTGACAATGATGCCTCTTAACCCTATCCATGTGTCTACTAGAGTCTGCCGTATCACAATGAAAATCTTGTGGGATATGTGTGACATGTTTGTGTGTGACGGTTGATTACTGGAGAGGTATCTCACAGACCACTCTGTGTTCCACCCACAGGCAGTCGTCAGGCGCTGCAAGAGATTTGCCGTTCAGTGGATGCCAACACACGTGAGGTCAGCCAGGTCAGGGAGGAGCTCTGCCAGTTGAGGGAGGAGGTAAGGGCCCTGCCCTTCCACAGAATCTGTGGCGCCCTTGAGGGCATGCTCGCTGTGATGCGACAGGAAGCACCGGCACCACCACCACCAGAACCACCACCAGAACCAGCACAGGAAGAGGGTGGAGCACCGGGGGGGGGGGGGGGGTTGCAACGTGGCAGATGTGGGCGGCCACGCTGTCGTCAAATTTGCCAATAAATAGCTGTGATAAAGTACATGCAATGTGTGTTTCCAATGTGTGTTCCTGTGGTCCCCTATGTAGTGTGCACATGCATGTTTTGTTTCTGACCATATGTCCTTCATCCTGGTCCTTCGCTGGTGGGTTGTTTGCACTGGCAGTTATTAGTGCACAGATGCCAGCACATGCCATGTGTGACCTGCACAGTGTGTGTTCACTGCCCCTTGGCTGCAGCGGGGCGGTTTACACAGACACCCATGTTGCGACAGGGGGACTGTTCCGGGGTTGCATGTTCAGTATTCTGATCCCTCACCGTGTCCACCCCCTCATACACCCAACATTGGGTGCATATGTGTGACCATTGCCCCTGCCAGTAATACTGATTACATGCCGGCCCCCCCCCCAGGCATGCATGTGGCACAGGCAGACACGGATGGCATGCGTATGTCGGTTGCTGATGTCCGCTAAGACATTTGGTTACACCACGTCCATCCCTGTGACATGGATGTTCCTGGGGCACCCTTACAATGCAACATCTCATGCGCCTACCCTGGTCCCACGCTCCTACACACATGTTTAGCCCCCATGACTGCATGTGGAGCCAGTCCACATATGATACCCATGTCTATCTTTACTGCCTATCCAGGTCCACACACATATCCCATGCTTGCATCCATAGTGAGTGGGTAAGGGAAACACATGACCATTGTGTCAAACAACAACAAATGTTTATTTTTAAAAACAAAAGAATGGCAACATGCCACCAAACCCCTGCCACATGTATGTTGGCTGGAACACAGGCCAGCACAGGGCACATGTGGTCATCACAGGTGCCATCACTGACTCCTGTGACGCCGTTCAGCAGATGGCCAACAACAGGGCAGCTGCTCCACCTCATTGGCCACCTGCTGAACGGCTGCCGACAGACACCGGCAGGTGTGCAGCAGGAGACGGACGTCACTCTGCACGCCATCCACCGCCACCAACACATCATGTATGCACATGCCAGCACACAAACACACACTGGCCATGATTTGTGTGCTGGCATGTGCACGTGAGACGTGTGTGGCACTGGATGGCGCACCGAGACGACGACGCCCATCCTCTGCCGCCACCTGCAGTGTCTGACGGGAGACCACAGTGCCCTGTGCTGGGCTGTGTTCCCCAACACCCTCCACCCACCCTGCTCCCCTCTCCACCCCCCCTTCCACCACCCTCCTGCCCTCAGCACCAGCCCCCACCCCCACATGACCCACAGGCCCCCACAACCCTGACGCCCCCTCCCCCACATCCCCCATTGGGGCATCCTCCTCCTCCTCCTCAGGGGAGAAGCGAGGCTCTTCCTCCTCCTCCTCCTCCTCCCCATCCTCCTCAACGACCACCACCACCTCCTCCTCCTCCCTTCCACGGTGGGTGGTGGGGCGCCTCAGGGAGTAGGCGGAGGTCTGTGGCTCCTCGCCGTTGTCATCACCCTCTGTGGAAAAAAGACAAACATTAGGACACAATCATGTGTGTCACATAACAAATGTACATATGCAGGCAACACACAGGCTGGTGTGCCAATATGACATTTGAACCTGTGAAGCATGCCTGGCAATACTCACCATCATGGTGTGGCTGTGCCCCTCTCTCATATCGGGCCAAAAAAGCCCCATGGTGCTGTCGCAGCTCACGCCCCTTCTTCCTCAGATCCTTCACCTGTGGATATGCAAACAATGGGTGGGGTCATCACTGAACGGTTATCTCAGGTGTGTGGACAACATAATCCTACCCCTGTGTGGGCAGCTCCATGCTGCTCCTTCTCCACTGCTGTGTGTGGCATGAAGAGCATAGTTACCCACCTGTAACAGTTGGTCTCTGGGAAATGTGGGGATAGGTCTGCACATGTGTGTCGTGGCGGGAACAACGGAGCCTGTGTGGGACCGACAGGCATCGCCCAATAGGACAGGAGCTAGCAGCATCGCACAGCGCCTGCATGCTGCCCTTCCCCATATCACCAATTTTCCTATACACATGAGTGAAATGGTGGGACAAACAGAGACAGACAGAGAGAGAGAGGGAGAGAGAGGGCAAGAGTGAGAGGCAGAGAGGGTGAGGGAGGGTAACACATCCCCTAGGGGAGATGGCTTGTTTGTGAAGACCTATCCCTGCTGTTCCGTGACATCAACTGGTTCAGGTGGGTAAGTATGCGATCCCCAGAAACAAGCAGGACATAGTCCTCACTGGTGGGGACCCCCCTGTCGTAGATGCCAGGGAAGGGTCCCTGGAGTGTTGGGGCCCTGTGGAGGGGTTCCACTACCTACCATGGATCTCTGGCATCCCCTATGGGGGGCGTTTCTGAGTTGGGTAGGTATGGGAGAGGTGTTGTCCAGCGGCCTGAACAAACATAGCATCCCTGTGGGAGCCTCTATCTGAGCAGTAGTGGGCCGTGAAGGTGTAAACCGAGCACCAGGTAACTGCTCGTCAGATGTCGTTCACACAGGCGGGATGGCGTTGGGCCCTAGAGGCTGCCATGGCTCTCACATTGTGAGCGGTGACATGGGCATGCAGTGCAAGTGGTTTGCCATGACAGATGTATGTGAGACCGTTAGCAGACCAATAGGATACAGCTCTCTGTGAAACTGCTGTACTCACATGGGAAGGATCAGAGTGTGGGGATGGCTAAAGGGACTGTATGTGTTACTGGGTCCCCTGCAAATAGACAGCCAGGACTCTTCCACATTGCACAGTATAATGATTCCTCCCTGCATCTGGGGCATGGGGCTATGGGACGGATACAGATAGCTGAAGCTCTGTGTTCAAATGAATGTACACAACCACCATAAGCATTACATGTGTGTGTGTTGTCAGACGGGTGCCTGGGTGAGAATGTTCACAGTCTTGGCAAAGGCATATATTAATATGATTTGCAAGGGATTGTGGGAAATGTAGTCCATTCACACCAGACACAGCCGTTCACAATAATTAGTTGTGCTTGAGTGTAAAGCCAATAAGATATTTATTTATGGGGTTATTTCTCCCAACACAGATATGCTTGGTAGCACATAAAACAGGATACTTGCTTTCAGTGTTAAACTTAGAAAAACAAAATCAGGAAAACAACAGCTGAACTTGTCAGGCAATCAAAGCAAAAGAATAAAGACCAGGATGGTAACAGAATGGTCTTTTCTGTAGGCTTTAGCTAATATTTTCTTAGCAGTGCCTCAATCAACAAACAAAACCCACAAAGTAGGGAAAAACTGTTCTTTTCAGGTTAACTTCTTATATCTTCACACATAGACTTAGAAGTGATTTCCTCAGAGCTCACAAGCAATTAGGTAAGGCTCAATTGCTAGCAGTTATCCAGCTGAAGCCCCTTAGCTGGCTTACTTTCTACTGCGTGGCTCAAATCCTACTCAGGAGCTTTTCTGAGTAGATTAAAGAACAAGTTTGTATTTCTTTGTGATGGTTGTTGTACTTTGTAACAGTAAATTACCAAAGGAGTTTAGACAGAGAGCAATCCATGTATTCACTACCTGTATCTATAACTTCTCCCTCTTCTTCTTCAACAATCATGGGTTCAATATCATGGATTGGCACAGAGGAATTTCTCAATGGAGCACTCTCAGGAGAATACTTGTTTCCCTGCTGTCTTTCAAGGGTATAGCTAGGGCATAGATCAGTGCTCATACCTGAGCTTCCATTGCTGTTAGAGTTCCTCTCTAAATAGCCGGGCCAGTATGTAGTCCAGTTCTTATGTCCAGCCTTCCAATCCAGATCCCTGGACACTGGGTCTCTCTTCACATACCTTCTGGCACGGGTCTTAGGGTCCCTTCCAAGTGCAGCCGTCTCCCTCACAGGTACCGTCTGGAGATTCCTAGCTCTGCAGCACCATTCCTCTGGCTTTCCCCAGTCCAATGGTGTATGCTGGCCCTTGGAATGCCTCCCAGTATACGTACTGCTCTGGACTCCTTTAGACCTCCCAAATGCTTTTCTCTTCTTTCTTCCAAAGGCTTTCTTGCCCTCTCTGTCCGTCCGCTCTGGCTTCTGCTTCTGATGATGATCCTCCAGATGATGAAGCTGTCCAAGATCATGAAGATATCCAAGCTGAGGATGTCCAAGATGAAACTGAGGATGATTCTCTGTAGAATAAACTCTACCTTTATTCTGCTTAGAACTCTACCTTCATTCTGCTTAGATGAGTGCTCCACCCTAGCACAGCGCAGCTGTGCTGAATCAGGCCCTGCCCTTTGAGATGAGTGCTTGGGGATTACCTCATAGCCCTCCTGATTGAACACATGTTTCCCCACTTCAGCTCCTCTAAAGGCTGTTGGAAACCTGGTGCATTCTGGGACTGGTAGTCTTTTATGGAAAATTCTGTTTTCTTATTTCTACCAGAACTGACAGGTTGCTTGTTCAGAGTCACTTCACCTTTACTATAGCTCCTTCCTGAGCTATGATAAGCTTCCTTATCACATACCCCCCTGCTTAAGTTACTACGGACTGGTTTAACTGGTGAAACTTCTTCCCTACAGTCCGTAATACGGGAAAGGACATCCGCATTCTTGTGTAACTTCCCAGCACGATGTTCCACTTGAAAATCAAATGCCTGTAAGGCCATGTACCAGCGTGTCAACCTGGCATTGTGGTTCTTCATTTGCTGCAACCACTTAAGTGGGGCATGGTCTGTGACCAACTGGAACTTTCTCCCTGTAAGGTAAAACCTTAACGCCTCCACTGACCACTTTATAGCTAAACATTCTTTTTCTATTGTGGAATACTTTTGTTCAGCCGGTGACAACTTCCTGCTCAGGTACATCACAGGATGCTCCTCCCCTTCATGACACTGGGATAGAACCGCTCCTAGCCCTACATCCGATGCATCTGTTTGAACCAGAAAGGGTTTCCTGAAGTCCACCCCTTTCAGTACCGGTCCTGTACACAATTTTCCTTTTAGGACTGAAAATGCTTTTTCAGCTTCAGGTGTCCACTTTAGCTGGTTTGGACAATTCGTCCGCAGCATATCCGTGAAAATTGCACTTTTCTCTGCAAATTGCGGTATAAATCTGCAGTAGTATCCAATAAGTCCCAAGAAACTTCTTAGTTGTTTCTTTGTTGTTGGAGGGGGAAAATTCCTGATGCTATCTACCTTACTCATTAGAGGTTTAATTTTTCCTCTTCCCACTAGGTGACCCAGGTATTTTACCTCCCTATTTGCAAAGGCACACTTCTTCGGGTTTAAAGTGATTCCCGCTTGCTTCATGGAGCACAAGACTGCCCTGATCCTCTTTAGATGCTCCGCCCAGGTGTTACTATGGATTATGACATCATCCATATATGCAAAAGCATAATTTTGGTGGGGTCGAAGTACCTGATCCACTAACCTTTAGCAGGTAGCTGCCGCTCCATGCAGTCCGAAAGGCATCCTCTTGAACTGGAAAAGGCCAACGGGGGTGCTGAACGCAGTTTCGGCTTCGACTCCCTGGTTAGAGGAATTTGCCAATATCCTTTTGTCATATCAAGGGTGGTTAAGTATTGAGCCTGTCCCAGCTGGTCCAACAGCTCTTCAATTCTTGGCATTGGATATGCATCAAAAACTGATATTGCGTTTACCTGCCGGAAGTCAATACAAAATCTTAAAGATCCATCAGGCTTCGGCACCAGGACTATGGGGCTATTCCAGGGACTCTTTGACTCCTCTAATACTCCCATGTCCAACATCTCCTGGACTTGTGCCACTACTTCCTGTCTCTTGGCTTCAGGCAAGCGGTATGGCCTTTGACGAATTAATTTCCCAGGTGGAGTTATTATTTCATGGGCAACCAAATGTGTCTCCCCAGGTATGGGTGTCAACACATCTGGGAATTCTTTAAGCAATTTCCTAATTTCTTCCTGTTGTACCACTGTCAGGTCCTCATCTATTTGGGGCTCTGATTTTTCTTTACAATCAGATACCTGGGGTCCCAAATCTTCCTCTTCATTCACCTCCCTCTCTCGGGCACAGGTGGCAGCTAGGCTTTTAACCCCTTTGACGTCAGTAGAACCAAAGCCTTTGGTTCCACGCTCAGAATTTTCCAGGGATGTGACCTCCTCCACAGGTGGAAAACCCAGTCTCTCACAGATCAATTGGGCAATTCTGTCTCCTGTCTTCACGTGATAATCATTCTGTCCAAAATTAAATAACAGAACTTTAATATTGCCCCTGCAATCGGGATCAATTACTCCCGCACCCACATCGATGAAATATTTAAGGGCTAATCCGGACCTTGGGGCTACTCTCCCATAGCATCCAATAGGTATTTCCACTTGGAGACCAGTGTCAACCAGGGCCCTCCCTTGGCTAGGTACAGTCACATTTTCTATACTGCACAATCAAACCCAGCAGCTTGAGGTAACCCTTAGCCTATAGGTGGGATATGATGTTGCAGCACCATGAATGCATCTGATGTGAACTTGGCTTTCAGGGGTTCTAGGCACAAATCCTTCTTGGGCCTCTATTCTCTTCCAAAGCCTTTTTGACATCATACTCTGGTCTGCCCCAGAGTCTAACAAAGCATTTGTGGTAATTCCTTGCACATCAACCATCAAAAGAAATCCTTCTTTGGGCTGTTTTAAATCCAGACCCATTAAGCTAGTGTGTGTCAGGCATCCCTTTTCTAAATGTCCCCATTTTCCACACTTGAAACATTTCTTTCTACTCCACTGTGTCATCTGGTTTGGCACAGTACATTTATTTTCAGAAACATTTTTAATTATTTTCTTTTCTGATACAGCACAGCTTGCCTCCGCACCCATCTTCAGAGGGCCACCCATTCTATGGCAAGCCTGCGTGGCTTCCAAGAATCTCTCTGCTAGCATGGTTGCCTCTCCAAGATTTTGGCAATTTTGCTGTATAAGGAAAGTGTGAAAATCTTTAGGCACAGCAGACATAAATTGTTCAAGCATAATAATGTCTAATAACATTTCTACCGTCTTTTGCTCAGGCTCCAACCATTTTACAGCTAATCCTCTGATTCTCTGACTCAGAGCCCTGGGTGTTTCACCCACTCTCAATGCAGTAGCTCTAAACATTCGCCTATACTCTGAAATAGACAAGCCTAGGCGATCTCTAATAGCAGCCTTTACATCCTTATAATTCAAAGCCTGGGCTGCTGGCATTGCTCTGTAAGCTGCAAGTGCCTCTCCGGTTAATGAGGCTGCCAGCCTTACTGCCCACTGGGTCTCTGGCCATGCTAATGCTTGTGCTACTCTCTCAAAAGACTCTAGAAAATCATCAACATTATCATCTGGAGTTAGCTTCCCAAAACTAAATGCCCCAATTCCCTGATTGAGTCCCACACTGTCCACATGTGGTGTACCAGTATTTACTGCTGGTCTTGCATCTGGTCCACTTTGGTTCTGCAGTTTAACTAGGGCTTGCACCAGATCAAGCACTGGCCTCTGCTGGTCCATTAAGGCTTTCATAGCAGTGTCCTGAGCCTGCTGTGCTAGCTCCTGTTGCCTGCTAAACTGGGCTGCCATCCACTGAGGTAGTTCCCTTGGATCCATCTTGATCCCTGCAAGAAAACACAAAAAAAAAACCACAGTGCACCACCTTCCAAACAGGTGTTTTTTTCTACTTTTTTTTTTTTTTCAATTGCCCCTGTGCCTTACTCCCATCCACCACTAGACATGCCCAGGTACTTGTTACCTCATGCCAGTGATGAATCCAGCTCTGCACAGGGTCTTTTCTACCTGGAACAGCCACCTCTCCTCCAAAGTGCAGTTGAGGGAAAATCTTTTCTTTCAGCTTTTAAGCTTGAACTGTCTTTTCCTTCAGACTTGAGTTGTAATCCTTAGCAAGTAAATCCTTTTGCGCAAAAGCAATCCGAAAAACTACGCCATTTGTCAGACGGGTGCCTGGGTGAGAATGTTCACAGTCTTGGCAAAGGCATATATTAATATGATTTGCAAGGGATTGTGGGAAATGTAGGCCATTCACACCAGACACAGCCGTTCACAATAATTAGTTGTGCTTGAGTGTAAAGCCAATAAGATATTTATTTATGGGGTTATTTCTCCCAACACAGATATGCTTGGTAGCACATAAAACGGGATACTTGCTTTCAGTGTTAAACTTAGAAAAACAAAATCAGGAAAACAACAGCTGAACTTGTCAGGCAATCAAAGCAAAAGAATAAAGACCAGGATGGTAACAGAATGGTCTTTTCTGTAGGCTTTAGCTAATATTTTCTTAGCAGTGCCTCAATCAACAAACAAAACCCACAAAGTAGGGAAAAACTGTTCTTTTCAGGTTAACTTCTTCTATCTTCACACATAGACTTAGAAGTGATTTCCTCAGAGCTCACAAGCAATTAGGTAAGGCTCAATTGCTAGCAGTTATCCAGCTGAAACCCCTTAGCTGGCTTACTTTCTACTGCGTGGCTCAAATCCTACTCAGGAGCTTTTCTGAGTAGATTAAAGAACAAGTTTGTATTTCTTTGTGATGGTTGTTGTACTTTGTAACAGTAAATTACCAAAGGAGTTTAGACAGAGAGCAATCCATGTATTCACTACCTGTATCTATAACTTCTCCCTCTTCTTCAACAATCATGGGTTCAATATCATGGATTGGCACAGAGGAATTTCTCAATGGAGCACTCTCAGGAGAATACTTGTTTCCCTGCTGTCTTTCAAGGGTATAGCTAGGGCATAGATCAGTGTTCATACCTGAGCTTCCATTGCTGTTAGAGTTCCTCTCTAAATAGCCGGGCCAGTATGTAGTCCAGTTCTTATGTCCAGCCTTCCAATCCAGATCCCTGGACACTGGGTCTCTCTTCACATACCTTCTGGCATGGGTCTTAGGGTCCCTTCCAAGTGCAGCCGTCTCCCTCACAGGTACCGTCTGGAGATTCCTAGCTCTTCAGCACCATTCCTCTGGCTTTCCCCAGTCCAATGGTGTATGCTGGCCCTTGGAATGCCTCCCAGTATACGTACTGCTCTGGACTCCTTTAGACCTCCCAAATGCTTTTCTCTTCTTTCTTCCAAAGGCTTTCTTGCCCTCTCTGTCCGTCCGCTCTGGCTTCTGCTTCTGATGATGATCCTCCAGATGATGAAGCTGTCCAAGATCATGAAGATATCCAAGCTGAGGATGTCCAAGATGAAACTGAGGATGATTCTCTGTAGAATAAACTCTACCTTTATTCTGCTTAGATGAGTGCTCCACCCTAGCACAGCGCAGCTGTGCTGAATCAGGCCCTGCCCTTTGAGATGAGTGCTTGAGGATTACCTCATAGCCCTCCTGATTGAACACACGTTTCCCCACTTCAGCTCCTCTAATGGCTGTTGGAAACCTGGTGCATTCTGGGACTGGTAGTCTTTTATGGAAAAATTCTGTTTTCTTATTTCTACCAGAACTGACAGGTTGCTTGTTCAGAGTCACTTCACCTTTACTATAGCTCCTTCCTGAGCTATGATAAGCTTCCTTATCACAGTGTCCGTAGGACGACCTTATCATGCTGAGACCCTGTGTATGGTGGATCAGCCACTAGAGCTTGCACTTCACTGATACGCCTTGCTGATGTGATTGCACTAATGAGTGTTACCATCAAGGACAGAAACATTATGGACGTAGTGCCTAGGGACTCTGAGAGCCCCTGCATAAGCTGGCCCACAACCTGATTGCAACCCCATGCCACTGGGGGTGGTTCCAGGGGAGGTGTCAGTAGGGGCAGACCCTCCACAACGCATGGTTTGAGCGGATGGGAGGAACCAGTTGGTCCATCGATGGGTGGAGATGGTGCAGCAATGGCATTTCAAAGGTCTCTGACTGACTTCCGTTGTAGACCAGTGTTTGATAGGTTACAATGGTAACAATGCTTCTCAAGGGATGGCACGGGGGTCTACGCCCTTTTGTGGACACCAGCTGGTGACTCTCTTCCACTTGAACGCATGGAAATGCCTTGTGGCATGTCTCCTGGGAGCATAAAGGACATATCACACATCCTGGGTGAGGTGGTGGGGCATTAATGTTTCAGCCATCCGTAACCAGGCTCTGGGGTATACAGACTGGGGGTGTGGATGCCATAGTGTCCCCACCCCCTGCAACAGTAGGTCTGTGGCAGACCAAATGTCCAGGTGTGATACCTGTGACAGACATGGTTGCAGAGGGCACCACACCTAGCGTTGCCAGCATGGGGCTATGTGGATAATGTTGTCTCTGTCCCCTTGGAGCTTGCATAGTGTCTTGGCAATCCAGGAGAAGTCAGAGGGGGCATATAGGGAGTCATACCCCCAGGTGTGGAGAAGGCATCCCTCGCTTGGCAGCCATGAGCCGGAATGAGTGAACAGAACTGTGTACTTGTGGGATTTGATAAACCTGCAGAGCAATCTATATCTGAGGTTCCCTACAGTTCAGATATTCTGGGGAGGTGGTCCATGTGTAGGGACCAGTTTTTGCTAAGCACAGCACTACTGATTCTGTCTGGACAATATTTGAGATTGCCAGGGGGATAGACCGCCAGGAGATGGGTCGGATGCTCTTTGTCAAACGCCCACAGTTGACGAGCTTTGTTGCAAACTGACAGAGAGGCTGTTTCTACTAATTTCTACACCTAGGACATGGCTACCTGATTCTCTGCGTGACCTAGTCGTGTGTTGCCCTGTCAAGGGGGATGGAATACCTAGGGGGACAGGTGCATTGCTCCGAGCTCCTAAATATTTGTGCATGAATGACACCCCTGGACCTCCAGGTGGCTGGGGGTGAGGTGTTCAGTGGATGAGCACCCCACCCCACTTTGACAGCATCTGTTGTTAAAGTGATCAGAGGTGAGGTTTGCAGGACAGGTGGCACCTCCTAACGTTTGTGTGCTGAACGCCACCAGTCCAGGGACTGGGTGGGGCGGTCTGAGAACACTCTCCCATCTGAGTGACAGCCTGTTGCATGAGTCCACTGGGTGGGGCGGGACCATTGGGCTACTCTCCTGTGCAGACGTGCATGGGGGACCACATGCACCGTAGCTGACATGTGCCCCAGCTGCTGGAGCATCACTCTGTCCAAGAGGTGAGTTGTTTGCAGTGCTCAGGATAACAGTTGCACAATGCACGGACAGTGAGGCTGCAGCAGATAGGTGGGTGTCAGTCTGCTATCTTGCCTTGCTTGTCTGAACTCCAGCGATTGCGTGGGAGTCTGGAGGATTCCCTGAGATCTCTGTGACGGCAGACATATTGCCGTGCAACCAGTGTGTGAGTGGGAGGGAGGCCTGGTCCTGTGTCTGTGACTCTGTCCAGATGGGCCACTCGTCCAGGTGTTGTTAGACACATATTCCCCTGGTACGGGGAAGAGCAGCTCCCACAGTCATGCACTTTGTGCATACTCTGGGTGCTGAGGCTAGGCCGAGGGGGAGAGCTTTGTAGTGATAGTGCCCTCCCTGATAGTAGACCCCAGGGGACTTACGGGGTGATTGGTGGCTGTGAACATGGCTGTAGGCATCCGTGTGATCTGGGGAAGGAGGCCAGTCCGGGCTGTGGGGCTACAGAGGTACGTTTCCTATGTACTTACATTTGTAGTTCTCTCTGAAACATAACCTGTCCAGTTCTCAGCGATCTCAGATGTGTCTGTCACCTCCTGTTGTCTCTGTTATGTGGAAATAGGGGGTGTAAGACACAGAACCCTGTTGAGGATGAGTTCCCACTTGTATACCCCATGAGATAGGGTATGCTTTACCTCTGGAGCCAGTTGGCATGTGTTTGTGAGAACTGACCTTCCTTAATGTTCTGGGGGGAGGCAGGCTTTGGAAATGTGGCCTGTACCACCTTCAATGATGGACAGAGTCCAGGGTTCTTATGTTCTGTCCCACCATCCGTGGATGCGGTGACATAAACTTCCTGGCATTTTCGACATATGTTTTATGTGGATGGCCAGGGGGGGCATGTACTCTATCAGGGACTCAAAGGCCCTGTGGGGGCTGCCGCTGCTGGGTCTGCTGCGGCTGGGTGGCTCTCAGATGTCTTGGCTTCGTAGATTGTTGACCCTTTCTATCAGCTTAGCCGGAAGGTGGTCCATGCTGGGCATATGACTGCTGGTATCCGTTTGTTCTGGACATGGACAGCTCTTTGACAGCTTTCCTCTTTGCAAAATCGCAGATCTTGGACAGCCTGGTCAGGGTGGACCTGTCAGCATCCAATAGTTTGGATGTTTGCTGCCACCTTGTCCCTGACAGGTTTCAATGAGTACAGGGGATTTTGCACAGTTTATCCTGTAACCAGTGTTCCAGGTTGGCGACTGACAGCCAGGCACGTGTCCTTGACACAATGTCAATGGCGGAGACTCTGCCTATGCCCTCACAACAGTCCAATGCTACCCTGTTGACAACGTTTGTCCTCTTCTGGCCATGTTTGACAGGTGCTACATATACCTGTCCTCTGTCATACTGGAGAGGCGGACTTAGCAGTTATAGATGTACTGGGAACTCCATCAGAACCATTTCCATGTACAGGATATTGGAAAATATCCTGGCTGACAGCATGGATGCATGGCAGACACAGCAACCCAAAGCATCTACGTTCTTATGCCCCTACCAGACGGGTTGACGGCATGTCATTTGTGGCATTATATTCTCATCATAGCAGACTCCACCACAATGGAGTGCTGAGGGAGCTATGCCGTTTGAGAGGCAGGGGACAGAGGGCTCAGGGTACATAGTATCCAGCTATTGGGAATATGGGGAGGTGGTGAGAGATGTGTCCCATCCTTTTCAGGAGAGGATCCTGTATGTTCTGATGTCTTGGCAGGGTGGCTGCCTCCTTTGGTGTTTGGGGATATTGGTGATTGACTGGCTCCTGTGGGCTGTGCTCTGATTCAGTTGCCACTGGAACAGAGCGGACCCTGACTACATGTCTGATCAAATCCTGGTGGGACATATCCTCAGGCGGCGACAATCTCCTCTTGGGATATGCAGGCCCCTCCTGGAGAGGTACATTAGTGCCCTCTGAGCTGTCACAGTCACCAGAACCCTCATAGGATTGGATGTATATTGTCACTGGGCGCTCAGGTTTAGTGTGGGTTTGGTACCGATGAGCGTGGGTACAGGAGTGACCTGGTACCAGTGTGTTGGAGACAGCACCCATCAGCACTGATTGTCCAGTTGCCCATGCTGGGACCCCAATCTGTGTGGGTACCGGTGACGCAATGTGTGTAGTCTTGGGTGGTAACGAGGACCTTGATGCCACAAGGATAGCCGCAAGACTGCGTTTTCTGGCCAGCATCCTCTGGTCCAGTGACACTGGCTATGCCTGTGTATCGGTAACGGCCACAGCCAATACCCCAAAGCAGGGCCCAAGGGGTACAGGGGAGGCTGCAGCCTCCACACCTTGCTGTAGCCACAAAGTGGCTTGTGGAGGCTGGGGAATCCCAGCAGGACAGTTTGGCCAGAGTACGTTCCTCAGGGCCAACACCGGGGCATCCCGATGTTTGGAGGGGAATGGATCCTTTCAGAAATGGCCAGCTTTATGTTTGGTGACATGGGATCCACAGGAGGTAAAGAACTCCCCTGAGGACATGGCTGCCACCATGGCCACGTCGGTGGGGTGGTGGGTACTGAGCTTGGCTGCTTTTTTCGGCTGACCCCTCTAGGATACCATCCCACAGGCCAAACAGTCAGACATGGAGTGAGTGGGCCCTAGGCATTCGGGACAGCAAGGATGGTTGTAAGTTACAGAGGAGCTACCGGCACATTTTGAGCATGTCTTCTTACACAAGGAGTGCCTTTCCATGATGGCGGGGGAATTAGGGCCTATGCACAAACCGAGGGGAGACGTGCAAAGGACGTTTTCACTCTTCCTGTGGTATTTTGTTTGTGTGAGCTCAACACGATTTCTACAGATGGGAGTTACAGTACACCAGTGTTACCGGTACGGGAGACATCATCAGGCGCAGACACAGGAATGGCAATACCATAGAGGTGTTTTGCGCTGACAGGAACAATGACCTGCTGGCTCTGTGGAACAGGATGAACTGGGGAGCAGCATATGGGAGAGGCATCAGGGCAGCACGCAGGCGCTGTGGGATGCCCCCATATGCTTTCCTATTGGACGCTGGGGTGCGGTCACACGCAGGCTGTGCCAGAGCAGACATGACCAACATGTGACAACTAATTCCTGCTTGTTCCTGGAGATTCACTGTTCCCAGTGCCACCTGTATGCATAGCTATGGGTCAGGGCATGTGTGCAGTGACACCTATGTGCATTGTGCGTGGCACCCTGAACACACCATTCCATTCCCCTGTGACCCCCTTGAATGACATGGCACAGCCGTACCACGTTTGGGTTGGCAATGATGATGTCCAGGCTACCCCCCCCCCCCCCAACCCTGTATGTGGTATGTTTCACACATTTGTGTTGACATTATCTACACATGTCATCCGATCCACACCCACTGGCAACATGATATCCCAGCACACATGGGTGATGTGTCCATACATGGGACGTTGGGTGGGTGGCCCTATGCACCTTACCAGGGGCCACGTCCATGACATGTGGCTTTCTCCAAGGCCATGGATAGCAATGTTTGACCAACTACAAGCATTGTGTGACCTGTCTGTCTGTTGCACGGAGCATACTGGTCTCGGTAGACTTGCATCTGACCCATTCTGGGCTATCTGATGTTGTTCTGTTCCTCTGACCTGGGCCTTGGCTGGTTATGGCAGGTGTGCCTGCCAACACTAGGGGCAGGGGCCATTGCACGGGTATGGGCTTTTGCCACCTGTGCTCATGTGTGTGTTTCAGGCTGTGGTGTGCAACCTAAACAGGTGCATGTATCCTTCCAACAGCATCTGTGATGTTCATCGGCAAACACTTGTGTGATTCCTGGCGGATGGGCAGATGTGTGACCTGACTCAGCAGGCATATCTGGGGACATGTCTCTGTTACAGACCTTCGGAATTGGATCTCCTAGCTAATGTGGGTGAGGTGTTATTTACGCACATCCACATCTGCGCCTACCATATCATCTGGATACATCAACGGTGTGTGTGCTGAGCTATGGACCTCATGGACTGTGGGAGATGTGCTACCTACCCACCATACTGTAAGAACATATCTGAGTGACATACCCTCCATTGCAATCAGCTCTCAGGCCCCCTGGGGTTTGGGTGTCCTAGGACACATCGTCAGCAACATACAGCATAGCAGCAGGGTGACTGCCAGGACACCATACGCAGGTACCAGGAACTCCTGGAGATGTAGAGCATGGATTCAATAGTCTAGGCACACTGCACCATATCAACAGGGTGACTGAGAGCCCACTCTGATGGCCTCTCAGGATTCCTGGGGATAGGGTGATTGGATTCAACAGTCTATGCACACTGCACCATATCACCAGGGTGACTAACAGCCCACTCTGATGGCCTCTCTGGACTCCTGGGGATAGGGTGAATGGATTCAACAGTATAGGCACACTGCACCATATCACCAGGGTGACTGAGAGCCCACTCTGATGGGCTGCCAGGACTCCTGGGGATAGGGTGAATGGATTCAACAGTCTAGGCACACTGCACCATATCACCAGGATGACTGACAGCCCACTCTGATGGCCTCTCAGGACTCCTGGGGATAGGGTGAATGGATTCAAAAGTCTAGGCACACTGCACCATATCACCAGGGTGACTGAGAGCCCACTATGATGGCCTCTCAGGACTCCTGGGGATAGGGTGAATGGATTCAAAAGTATAGGCACACTGCACCATATCACCAGGGTGACTGACAGCCCACTATGATGGCCTCTCAGGACTCCTGGGGATAGGGTGATTGGATTCAACAGTCTAGGCACACTGCACCATATCACCAGGGTGACAGACAGACCATGTGATGCACGTTTCACGACCCCTGATGGTGGCCCATATGTGTTACCCTGCAAATGCACATCCCACCATCAGCACATGATGTTTCTGGAAGCTCCTTAGGCAGATCTATGGGCTAGCTGTGTTACAGTGTGCTGTAGCACATCTACAGCAGCAGCTGACATGACCCCAGGATGGCATCATGCCCTCTGTGACCACATCCGTCACCACCTGGGTACAGGGAAAACCACTCAGATGTGATACATAAACAATATGGCACGTGGTTTCACCTGCTGCACTTTACTGATATGGACTACCTACACACAGAAGCATGGACAGCTGCAATCAACCCTGTCTGTGTATATGGTTATTATGACCTGTGGCCATACACTTACCTCACGGGGGTTTTCTGCCACATGATTGAAGCGTCTGGTGACTCTCTCCAAGGCCCTTCGCACCTTCCCCATGTCCCTTTGCCTGGAGGCTCCAGGAAACAGCCTGTGCATCTTGGGCCCAATAAGAGCAGCCAGGTGGCACAGCTCGCGGTGGCTGAATGCAGGCTTCCTTGTTCGGGTCGCCATTTTCCTGTATGCCCATCTGGACGCGCGGACGCACGCAACGCAACTTCCGCACATGCGCATAGCAGTTCGCGCACATGCGCGCTGCATGGCTGCACAACAGAGAAAATTGCGCTCTTGCGCTCCACATGGCTGCGCGACAGAAAATTGCAAATTGTAAATGCACGCATCTTTCTGCCGCACAGGTTATGGTGTCACCAATAGTATGTCTACAGATCTCTGCTGACACACATAGAACCAATGTGTCTCTCATGTACAAAAGATCACTTAGCTTATTATGAATTATTCCTGTTTACACAGTGTGGGTTTGAACCTCTGGACACATATCCACTGATTCCTAGTGCATTGTCTGATGATGTGTGCTATGTGTGTCACATAGCATGTACTGCCAAGACACTTACAACAAGGGGTGCTGACAGACCATCAGCGTCGGCTATCAGTCACCCTGGTGATATGGGGTTGTGTGTGCCACTGGAGTATGTTCAGTGGTGCATCTCGATGTGTGCCCAGCAATGATGTGGTGGTTGCCATAGGGGGGTAGGGGGGAGCTTCATATCTGACCATTGTACATGCACAATAGGTTGCGTGGTGCCCATTATGAGGCGATGTAGGTCGGCATGCCACCTTACTGAACGTTATCCTTTAGTATGTGTGCTGACATACAGTCCTGGTGGCAGAGATGTGGCACAATGGTTGATACATGGACTACTGAACCAGGGGTCATGAGTTCAATCTTCCAGTGGGGTTCAGGATTACCTGTCTCAGGCAGCACACATTATTATACAGCAGTGCCAAATTGGGCATAGTGCTTTTAAAGTACATCAGTGCTGCGTGAGGCATATATCTTCTTACGTTACAACAGTGTTACCTGCGGCAGTCTCCTTTCTACATTACAGCAGTACTGCCAGGAGAAACACCCCTATAGTGCTATATAAGTCATGTGCAGTGCAGCATTGTAACTAATGGATCAACGCAACCCTGATAACCGCAGCACTCAGTCTGAAGGATTGTCTCTTTAGCCAGCCAGGCATCTGTTCTTAGCTATGGAGCTGTGGCCCACAGGTTACCTCGCTGCCTGTGAAGCCAGAGGTTGTGTGTTTCCGTCCACAGTGGGGTTATTTGTGAGTGCAGCCGATGGCAGGTTTTGTAATGTAAATTAGTGGTGGCAGCTATAAGACCCTCACAGTGCTGTAATCTTCAGGTGCCCCATAAGCCACCTTATGGGGCACCCTAAGGTTACAGCACTGTGATGGTTTCTCTGTGGGCAGTACTACATGACATTACACACATACTGCCCCAGACAGCACCCATGTACCTTGTAAAATAGTTATCTCCGTGTTACAATGCCCTGTTCAATGTATGTCCAGTTTGTGCAATGTGAACAGTACTGATGCTGACAAGCGCAGTATATGGGGCAATGTAAATATCTAAAATACTTTTATTAGACAACCACACTAAGGATTTGAATCACCAACCTGTGGCTTCACAGGCATTGAAGTCACCAGTGGGCTACAGCTGTATAGCTGTGAGGAGAGGTCTGGCTGGCTACAATATAACTTCTGCAGACTGTGTGCTGCGGTTAACAGGATTGGGTTAGTCCACTCGCACCCATGATGCACTGCACATGCAAAGCAGCAGTCTACAGATGGTCCGAAGATGGGGTGTGCACCCCCACAGCACCTAGGCCTAGTAGTGGGTACTGACCTTCTGTGTTGCTGGTACAGAGTGGCTACAGACCATCACAGTGTGTGTGGCCTGTGCTCACCCTGAGGGTGAGGTGCGACACATAGCACCTGTCCTGACTGAGATGGGCTATACTTCAGGTCAATATCAAAAAGCACCACCCTCTCAGTAATCCACCAATCTAAAAATCAACTATAATCCAATTTAATTTAATTTTCTATTTGGTTTACCAAACGTGCTGACAAAGGTGGCGCGGTAGTCGTTATGGATACCACCGCTTATGATGCTGAAATACTTTTGCAATTGAATAAAATCTGTCATTATAAACGTTTGCCATCTGATCCGACTGAACAATTACAGAAAGATGTTTCGGTATTGACAACTAATGCTCTACAATTAGGATTTCTTACTGAGAAAGAATATAATTTTTTGAATCCTGCATACCCCAGAATACCTGCCTTTTATATTCTCCCAAAGGTGCATAAGAGTTTGTTAAATCCTCCTGGACAACCAATCCTCTCAAGCAATGAGTCACTGCTTGAGAGGGTTGGTATCTATCTGGCTAAATTTTTACGTTCTAAGGTGGTTAAAATCCCTTCTTACCTTAAAGATACTACGCACTTTCTGCAGATTTTGGAAGATTTTGATGCTATAGAACAAGTTACTTGGCTGGCGTCTTTGGACGTGACAGCCTTATATACTTCTATACCACAAGACGAGGCAATTCAAGTTTTGACATCTGTTTGGGACGCCCGCCCAAGTCCACATCGTGTTCCCACTGAGTTCTTAGCTCATTTAGCCGAATTGGCTTTGAAACGGAATTATTTTGTATACCAGCAAGAGTACTTTCTTCAAATTTCAGGTACTGCGATGGGTGCTACATTTGCCCCATCGCTAGCTAATTTATATATGCATTCGTTTGAACAACGGTGGATTTATTGTTCCAGTTTTGCTTCATTTATTTTACGATGGTACAGATATATCGATGATATCTTTTTATTGTGGAGCGGCTCATGTGCTGCATTGGAAGATTTTTTCAGCTATCTGAATCAATGCAATACTGATATTCAGTTTGAAATTAATATCCAAAAGACAACTATTCATTTTCTGGATGTTGCCGTTATCAAGAGTTCTGAGAAATTTCTGACCACCGTGTATACTAAACCCACTGATAAGAACACATTATTGCATTTTGCAAGTTTTCATCCATCTCATCTAAAAGAAAGTCTCCCATACTCTCAGCTACTGCGATGTCGTCGCATCTGTTCTTCTCATTTAGAGTTTGAAACACAGGCTGCTAATATGTTGGTTAAGTTCCGTGAGAGGGGATATCCTTCATCGGTATTGAAAAAGGCTTATAAGAGAGCCAAGTTTAACCATCGCGAGTGGCTGTTACGCCCGAACACGTCTGGTACCATTGCAACTAGTGCTAATTCAGAAGTTTTGCCTATTGTAACTTGCGTTCTCCCCTACTCGGGGTTGTCTAATCGTATAGTTTCTGCTTTACATAAACGTTGGAAATTATTTATGACTCATCCCGTATTAGCTGGGAGTTCTCTTAGAGTAGCATATCAGCGAGGTAAGAACCTGCGTGATCGGCTCTGTTCAGCAGTTCCTCGATCTCCCCCTACAATACAAGAATTTTTTCATAAAAGTTGTGGACGTTGTTCTTTCTGTAAATGTATGGCTACTGCAACCCACCTTGCACCTGCTTTGAGGTCCCGGCGCCTTTGTCAAGATACTAATTGCAATACTTCATTCGTCATTTATGCTTTATGGTGCCCCTGCTTGAAAACGTATGTAGGTAAGACAACTCGTCCCCTACGCATTAGACTGGCAGAGCACAAATATAGTTTATCTAAAGCTCATCTTGATACTCCTTTGGTGCAACATTGGACTTTACTTTCTCATACTTTTGAAGATATTTGCTGCACAGTTCTAGAAGTGGTGCCTTTTAATATCCGACGGGGCAATAGAGGACTCCAGTTGCTTCAAAAAGAACAGAAGTGGATTTATTCCTTACATACTCTAGATCCAGACGGATTAAATGATAAGATCGACTGGGCTCTATTTTTCTAAAGAAGAAGTTGACTATTGCAGTTCCTGTCTACTTTCCTCTTGGTTTTATTTGTTAATGATATATTTATGTTAGTTTTGTGTTTTGTCTATAAAGTTGTTGAAAGAGGCTGACGGTATAAGTAAATTGATTGGCACCTGTTTTTGACCGCTGACTTAGGACGCCAGTGAGCTGTCGTTTGAGGAGACGCTGTTTGTGTCTGAAAAAGAAGAAAGCATAGCTCGTGAATTATGTTTATCCCTTGTTCCTGAAGAAGGCTTATGGCGAAACGGAAGCTTTCGTAGGACAGTGGGACAGTGGCAAGTGGTCTTATGGGCAAATTGCCAGAGTTAACAGTGCCATGCAGAGATGTTCGTCGTTAGCTCTGTAGCAGATAAGTACTAGCTTGCCCTTTGTATGGTGTAACTGCAGTTTATTGGCCTAAGATTTTTTCAACTTTCTCTTGCAGTTTCTGTGGATATCGAGATTGGATACTCTTATGAAAAATCTTGACTTTTACGCCTCAAATAAGCATTAGAAGCTATTTGCTGTACTGTCTGCTTTATAGTGAATACGGAAAATATATTGGACACTTTTAGTATTGGTGATGTGTTTTGTGTATGGTGTGGATGTATGTAGGTTTTGATACGTTGGTATGAATGGTTTAGTGAATTCTTATTTTTGATGTTGGTATGAATGAGAAATGAATCCTTATGTGTAGTTGATGGTAGGGAAAGTATAGTTATTTATTCTCTTTGAGGGGTTTTGATTAAATATTAATTAAAATTTGTTGAAGTTTGTCAAGGTATAGGACCTATGATGTAAGTGTCCACCATTTCCCTATGGTGATAAATTTCGCCAGATGGAGGGTGTATAAGTCTGTCACCACCAGGGGGCAGACCGCTTCCAATCCAGCAAGCCTGGGCCTGATGGCGAAGAAATAGTTGTGCAACTCGAGTGGTAAAGCAAAAATGAGGTTTTATTCCCCTCCCGGGGTTGGATTATTCAAACAGGTAAATAGAACACAAGCACTTAAACAAAAGTATCCATATCTTTTGGCAAACACAAAGAACATAAGGGCAATATCTTCTTGCTTCAAAGTGAGAACCACGGTTATATATTTATCTGTAGCACACAGCCTTTCTGTGTGAAACCAACACGTAGTGTTTTCCTGTAACACTAGGTTTTAGCTCTGGCTAGCATAAAGACATTTTCTCAGATGAAATCAATGTACAGTCCATCGGGTCACAGGTGGATGAACATTCACTGAGGGTGTCCACTAACATTGGTTCTTCTTCACATTCAAAACCCTCTTTGTTAAAGAATGCCTGGATATTTCCCCGTGGCGTGCCCTCGCGGTAAGTCTCTTTATTTCTATCCTCTGGTTGGGATAGATGGTATCTTTGCTCCCTCTTGCTACCAAGCTTTAGCCTGCAGGGTTTTCTTTGGGGTTTAGAGATTCCTACCAGGTCCTCATCTGACATGCATACGTCCTCTGGTAAATCTCTCTGCTTCTCTGAAGGCAGTGAATGCTCTCTGCTTAAACGGCTAGGTTGGGAGTTGCTGCCCTGCCCCCACCTTAGGTTTCCTGTATAAGGCTACTCTGCATTCACACGATAAGAACTTTTGTCCTTCTTAACTTTTAACTGCCCACATTCATTCCCCAAGTCCCAGCTTCTTGGTACATACTGTTTTGACACTGGCTTGCACTCACTCCGGCTAGAACATAGCCTCCATGCTCCAACGTCTCTGTAATCAGCAGGGCATGCACACCTGGCCTCTGCACAAGTAAGCTGCTTCCTCTTGGTGGATTCTGGGTAGCTATGTGGTTGAATCCTTCCTGGTTCTGATTCTGAGTCACTTCCTAGGTTAAAGTGAGAGACTCTTCCTGGTTCTTCCCAGCCAGCTGCTGTAGGTAAGACAGGCTGTCTTCTTTGCCTACACTGCTCATGCTGTTCCAGGTCTCTTACACTCAAGTCTTGTTCCAAGTCTGACTCCTCTAACAACTCCTCTCCTCGTGGCAGCTCCCTGGAGGTGTTGCTCTTGTAATGACCCTCCTCTGTGTTCCCTGCACTGTCCTTATAAGGGCTGTAAGTACTTCTACCTCCCAGGTGTGTGCTATCAGGAACTAGGGCGTTTCTCTTTGCTAAATGTTTTCTCAGACCTCGTGGCTGCCTTTGTTGTCATTGTCCCTGACAACAGCTGCCCACAGGGTCTGTTCTCCCGTCAGCTTTAGAACTGAAATGCTGTGAGTTTTGCATTTTTAAAGTAGAAATTGGGGCTTCTTCATCACATATCCCCCCCTTAAAACCTTACGTGCTGCTGACGTCTCCGTCTGACAGCACGTAAGCCGGGATAACGCATCTGCGTTGCTGTGCAACTTGCCCGTCCTGTGTTGGACCTCAAAATCAAATGCCTGTAAGGCTAGGTGCCACCTCGTTAAACGGGCGTTATCGTTTCTCATGTGGTTGAGCCACTTCAGTGGCGCATGATCCGTGACTAGGACAAACTTGCGCCCCAACAGGTAGAAGCACAATGCCTCCACAGCCCACTTGATCGCGAGGCATTCACGTTCCACAGTCGAATATTTTCTCTCAGCATCGGAGAGTTTCCGGCTGAGATACAGAACGGGATGCTCGATCCCCTCAAAGGTCTGCGACATAACGGCACCTAAACCTGTCTCAGAGGCATCGGTCTGCACGATAAACGGCAGCCGAAAATTAACCCCTCTGAGAACTGGGGCCTTACAGAGTTTCTCCTTTAGAGAAACAAAAGCCTCCTCTGCCTCTGGAGTCCACCGTACAACGTTTGGTGCGTTCTTTTTGAGCATCTCCGTAAATACCATACTAAGCTCCGCAAACCTAGGGATAAACCGCCTGTAATAACCTACGAGGCCTAAAAAGCTGCGGATGTGTCTCTTGTCCAGGGGCCTGGGAAAATTTCGAACACTGTCGATTTTTCCCGTGAGTGGTTTAACCAACCCATTCCCCACTATGTGCCCCAAATACTTTGCCTCCCTAGTGGCAAATAGGCACTTCGCCGGATTTAACGTTAGGCCGGCCTTTCTAATGGCCTGTAACACTGCCTCCACCCTAACCAAATGCTCGGCCCAGGTTTTGCTGTGGATAACAACGTCATCCATATATGCAAGGGCGTAGGGATGGTGAGGCCGCAAGACCTGGTCGATGAGTCTCTGGCACGTGGCCGCTGCGCCATGAAGACCAAACGGCATACGCCTAAATTGATAGAGCCCCACCGGTGTGCTAAAGGCAGTTTTTGCCTTGGAGTCCCTGGTTAGCGGGATCTGCCAATATCCCTTAGTTAAATCGAGTGTGGTCAAAAACCGGGCTTGGCCTAACTTGTCCAATAAGTCGTCTATCCGTGGCATCGGATAGGCGTCAAACTGCGATATGTTGTTCACTTGTCTAAAATCAATACAAAATCGCAGTGTCCCGTCTGGTTTTGGGACCAGCACGATTGGGCTCGACCATGGGCTTTTGGACTCCTCAATGATGCCCATTTTTGCCATTTCTTTTACCTGGGCTATTACTTCCATTTTTTTCGCCTCAGGTAACCTGTAGGGACGCTGTCTGACTATTTTCCCTGGGGTGGTAATGATCTCATGCGCGACGATACGGGTTTCCCCCGGTGTCGTCGTGAGAACATCTTTGAATCTATCCAGCACCTGTATCAATTCTTTCTGTTGGGGTACTGATAAGTCCGTGCCTATGCGCTGCTCTGGGTGTTCCCTCCAATCGGCAGGTTGGGGGCCTAAGTCTTCCTCCTTTTTCCTGTCTGCCATGGCTGTTAGACTTTTCACTTCCCCCATCCCCGTAGAGCCAAACCCACCTGTACCTCGGGCTGTCTCTGTTAAAGCAGGGACTTCTTCTACTAAGGGGAAACCTACCCGCTCACATATAAATTGGGCGATTCTGTCGCCTTTCTTTACTGCATAGTTCTCTTTACTAAAATTGAACAGCAGGACTTTTATTTCGCCCCGGTAATCAGGGTCCACTACTCCCGCTCCAACATCTAGAAAGTGTTTTGCAGCTAATCCCGATCGCGGGGCTATTCGGCCGTAGCAGCCTTCGGGTATCTGGATCCGCAACCCTGTATTAACAAGGGCTTTCCCTTCCCTCGGGACCACCACATCATCTATGCTACACAGGTCATAACCTGCTGCAGCTTCAGAGGCCCTCTTTGGACTCTGAGCCAAGGGAGATAGCTTGGTGAACCGCAAAACAAACTTTTTCTTCAAAGAGGTTCCCTCCGCTACCTGGCGTTTTGTGGGGCCCTTGGGCCTTTGTACCCTTTCAAATAAAGGTTTTGGGACCTTTTGGGCTATGGCCTCTGTCTTCGGCATCTCAGGTTCTTCACTAAGACCTTCCTTCATTTGTCTGGAAAATGGGGGCCAATCACGCCCTAGCACTACCTCATATGGGAGATGTGAGACTATGGCTACCTGTACTTTCTCCTGAGTACCTGCTCCTTACACACACACACTATACAAGGGGTAATGGGACGAGGTGCCATGCACGCATCTCACACTCAATCTTCCGTCAATTTGTCCTTCTGCAGAAGGGTTATGGGCTGTGATGGTCTGCCATACCTCCTGGGAGACCATGCTTTGGTCAGCTCCGGAATCCAGGAGCGCCAAAGCTTTTACCCCTTCTATCTGGACCTCTACGTGAATGCCCTCCTCTAGGGGGTTCTGTCCTCCCATCACTAGAGCATTACGTGCATTACACTTTCTATACCCATGTCCAGGCTGGCCACAGTTAAAACATTTCATTTGAACCATTTTCCCCATACTGTTATCAGACATCTTGGCATTACATGCACTATCACCATATGCACTGCTTTTAAAAGACTTTCTCACACCATGCATTCTATTAATGCCAGCCACTTTCAAAACACTGCCTCCGGAGGTACTGGCTAATTCAGCCTCAAAATAGTTCTCCGTAAGGATGGCTGCGTCATTGGTAGAATTGCATTTTTGTAACAATATAAATGTTTTTATCTCCTGTGGAATGGCCTCCAAATACTGTTCCAGGAGGACGGTATCAAATAAGGACTCAACCGTCGCCCTTTCTGGAACGAGCCATTTGGTCGCTAGACCTTTTAATCTTTGTAATAAGGCTTTAGGCATTTCCTTATCTAGGAGTTTTGCCTCTCTAAAGAGCCTTCTATAATGCATGGGTGTTAAACCCAGCCTATCCCTGATAGCTATTTTTACATCTGGGTAACTGGAAGACAGACCAACGGGCATGGTTTTGTATGCGGCTAGCGCCTCACCAGACAAGGTCATGGCGAATCTTACTGCCCACTGATCGGTCGGCCATTTAGCCGCTGCTGTAATCCGCTCAAACGCATCGGTGAAGTCATCGAAGTTATCATATGACTTCAATTGTCCCAGTGATAAAGCACTATATTCATGGAGTCCTACCGCCCTTGGTTCTGCAGGCTTAACGTCTGCTGCGGTAGCAGTTCTCTTGATAAGAGTCTCCAATAACTCCAATAGCGGCTGCTGCTGCTCTGTCATTGCGTTGATCATTCGCTCTTGGCTTTGCCGGGCCAGCTCTCCTTGGGCTTTCCATTGGACCTCCATCCAGTCCTTTATTTGCTGGGGATCCATCTCTTACTGCGTCATGCACCTGTAAAGAAAGAGAAAAGACAAGCCCACCAAGTGCGGCACAAAACAAGGTGTTTTCTCTATATGTAATTTTTTTTTTCCTCTTTCACTTGCTGCTCCTAGCACCACAGCTCCCCCTTTCTCTGATCCTAATCACCCCGTGCCTTCCTACCTTTACCTCAGCACGGTGAAGGATCGTGCGTTGAGAAAGCTGTAGGTTGCTGCACTCCAGGTCAGGAACTGAGAAAATCCGCTCTGGTTTTTCTTTTCCTCCGTCAGCAAATTTTTCCTCTTTTCAGCAAGGTAAATCCTTAGGTATCTTCAGTGCTGTGCTGTGTTTTTTCTCCGCTTGAAAAAAAATCCGAAGAACTACGCCAGGTTATGTCACCACCAGGGGGCAGACCGCTTCCAATCCAGCAAGCCTGCGCCTGATGGCGAAGAAATAGTTGTGCAACTCGAGTGGTAAAGCAAAAATGAGGTTTTATTCCCCTCCCGGGGTTGGATTATTCAAACAGGTAAATAGAACACAAGCACTTAAACAAAAGTATCCATATCTTTTGGCAAACACAAAGAACATAAGGGCAATATCTTCTTGCTTCAAAGTGAGAACCACGGTTATATATTTATCTGTAGCACACAGCCTTTCTGTGTGAAACCAACACGTAGTGTTTTCCTGTAACACTAGGTTTTAGCTCTGGCTAGCATAAAGACATTTTCTCAGATGAAATCAATGTACAGTCCATCGGGTCACAGGTGGATGAACATTCACTGAGGGTGTCCACTAACATTGGTTCTTCTTCACATTCAAAACCCTGATGCCTGGATATTTCCCCGTGGCGTGCCCTCGCGGTAAGTCTCTTTATTTCTATCCTCTGGTTGGGATAGATGGTATCTTTGCTCCCTCTTGCTACCAAGCTTTAGCCTGCAGGGTTTTCTTTGGGGTTTAGAGATTCCTACCAGGTCCTCATCTGACATGCATACGTCCTCTGGTAAATCTCTCTGCTTCTCTGAAGGCAGTGAATGCTCTCTGCTTAAACGGCTAGGTTGGGAGTTGCTGCCCTGCCCCCACCTTAGGTTTCCTGTATAAGGCTGCTCTGCATTCACACGATAAGAACTTTTGTCCTTCTTAACTTTTAACTGCCCACATTCATTCCCCAAGTCCCAGCTTCTTGGTACATACTGTTTTGACACTGGCTTGCACTCACTCCAGCTAGAACGTAGCCTCCATGCTCCAACGTCTCTGTAATCAGCAGGGCATGCACACCTGGCCTCTGCACAAGTAAGCTGCTTCCTCTTGGTGGATTCTGGGTAGCTATGTGGGTGAATCCTTCCTGGTTCTGATTCTGAGTCACTTCCTAGGTTAAAGTGAGAGACTCTTCCTGGTTCTTCCCAGCCAGCTGCTGTAGGTAAGACAGGCTGTCTTCTTTGCCTACACTGCTCACGCTGTTCCAGGTCTCTTACACTCAAGTCTTGTTCCAAGTCTGACTCCTCTAACAACTCCTCTCCTCGTGGCAGCTCCCTGGAGGTGTTGCTCTTGTAATGACCCTCCTCTGTGTTCCCTGCACTGTCCTTATAAGGGCTGTAAGTACTTCTACCTCCCAGGTGTGTGCTATCAGGAACTAGGGCGTTTCTCTTTGCTAAATGTTTTCTCAGACCGCGTGGCTGCCTTTGTTGTTGTTGTCCTTGACAACAGCTGCCCACAGGGTCTGTTCTCCTGTCAGCTTTAGAACTGAAATGCTGTGAGTTTTGCATTTTTAAAGTAGAAATTGGGGCTTCTTCATCACAAGTCCTGAGGTCCAATTATTACCTAGTGTGTTATCGTGAATAGAGTTTGGAATTTTGGTAAACCAAATAGAAAATTAAATTAAATTGGATTATAGTTGATTTTTAGATTGGTGGATTACTGAGAGGGTGGTGCTTTTTGATATTGATATTACTTATTCCTCTCGGGCGTTTTTTTTGTTTTTTGTGTACTATACTTCAGGTCACCATTTCTGCCGATGTCTGATAGGTTATCCCATCAGACACACCTATGGTACACCTTTGTCCATCAGTATATCCCAGTCACATCTGGGCCTTGTGGACTACGATGCCCACGGAATAGTGCATATCCTGTGTGGGTGCCATGCCCACTTGATATATTTGCGGTGTGTGTGGGAGGAAAGGAGCTGTTTGGACACATAGGCGGAGTGTGTCGGACCACCGAACCTGCCCTCTGGAACCCAGGTTCCCCCAACAGATCCACATTCTATATCCCTGCAATGGTGGCAGCAGAAGACAGGGCCATCAACCTCAGTCCGGCTGGAATAGGGACAACCTACAGGGCACTCTCTGCAGTTCTGTACGCATCCATATTTCAGGAGCAGACAGACAGTAGGGCCTGAAAAGCCTAGCTGCCCCACCACCATCTGACATTTTCCAGCAACGAGCACACTGAGTCCCCAGCTGCTGAACCCTGCAAGGTGTTCCAGCCATACACATGCTAACTGCAGACAGGCCACTAGACAGTCCATATTGCATGCTACCGGAGACAATGTGTGCACCCATAACTGGGATGTAAGCACACCCACCAGGCAGTTAACTCAGTGATTGGGCCCCACAAATACAAAACCCATATACATCACATGAGAGAACTACTATATGCCACTATGGTGGAACCTAGCCATGCCGTGGTCACTGCTAGGTCAGGGTGAGAGTGACCTCGCAGCAGGACATGCTGTGGATACCATGTCTGTGCAGGTGGTGGCCAGGCACTACAATGTCCCAGCCATTGCCCTATGCCCTGAGCAGATGCATCCTGCTCAGGCCGCCCTGTCTGGTCTATACCCACAGTACTTTGCTCCTCATTATGCACATTGGCAGGCCAATACTGGCAACAGTGCTATCAGTGTGGGCTGCGGAGGGTGTTGGCAGCCACCACACACTGGATAGACAGACACACACTCCCCATACCTATGGCAGCATTGAGCAGCTGGAGAGGTATTTGGCAGCCCTGGATACCGCACCAGTACTGGGCACAGTACGGGCATGGCTTTGTTAGACAAATCTGTTGGAGTCATTCTCCAGGGTGGTGGACTCTGTCAGACACATGACCTGTCGCACATTCCACAGACATCAGAGACGTTGGTATGATACAGCTCAATGAGCTGATTGTGCTTAACTTAGGCATTTCTATCTGCCAGTAATCATAGCAACCTTTTGATATCTGTGTACCGTATCCCCGTGTCTAGTGTGCGATTTCTAATGTATGCACATGCTAGTATTGGGGGATGCACACAGGGCCCAACATCCTGCCTCTGCATTAGTCTTTGGATAATGAAGCCTGCAGGTGCAGGTGTTTCTGCCCCTGTTGCCCGCTGCTCTAGGGCAGAGGTTCCCAACTCCAGTCCTGGTGGGCCAAACACTGGTCGGGTTATCATGATGTCCCTGATGAATATGCCTATGATACATCTGCACACCATGGGGGCGGTACCTTGAATTGCAGCACAGGCATCTTTATTGGAGACAGCATCCAACCTGAATGATTTGTGACCCTCCAGGACTGCATCTGGGGGACTCTGCTGTAGGTGATGCATATGTTTATGTGGTGTGTGCTGTTTAAGGTAAAATATGAGCGTTTCACCCACGATTATGTCCTCAGCAGTAAAGGTTCAGTCTTTACTACCATGTTTTCTTAATGGGTAAAATGTGGGGATTGGGATTTGAACCTGTGACCTTCTGGTCTGAAAGGCACTGGCTGCATCCGCAGCACCACTGTCTTAGCACAACAACAGTGTATTCCCTGGGGAGTCCATGGCTGTTTGTCACACAGGGCCTGTCTGTTGGAGTGCACAGCACCCACGTGAAGGGGGCTAGGCCATTGTCTGCTGTGGGCAGCAGCCACTGCCCCCTCTGCCACAGGTAGCCCTCCGCCACCATGCTGACATGGCCTTATATTGGAGACAGCATCACAGCTGAATGATATGTGGCCCTCCAGGACTGCATTTGGGGGACTCTGCTCTAGGTGTTGCACATGTTTCTGTTGTCTGTGCTGTTTAGGGTAAAATAGAGGTTTTTGGACCATGCTTATGTTCTCTGCAATAAGGGTTCGTCTTGACTATCACGGTTTAGTGGTGGGTAAAATATGCGGACTGGGTTGGCGGGGGCCCCAGCTGGGACTTGAACTGGTGTTTTTTGGCTCCTGAACACACTGGACTTGTTCACTGCACCACACTGCGGCCACAGAGACAATGTAATCCCTGGAGATACCATGGCTGTTTGTCAGACAGAGCCTGTCTGTTGGAGTGCACTGCACCCACGTGAAGGGGGCTATGCCACCGTCTTCTCTGGGCAGCTGCCACTGCCCCCCTCCACCACCAGTACCCCTCTGCCAACATGCTGCATGCCGTTCTGCTGGTGGTGCTGCTGGTGCACAGTCTTAGGACATCCAGTGTGCAAGTAGGCGACTGCCTATGGTGCACGTTCTGGGACCGGGGTGCCTGCATAGTCGTCCACGCTTCCCCCCAACTCCGCCATACTGTTGTGGAACATGTGCATGCCATAGGAGACCTGTCCATTGGAGAGGGAAGCCCTGCTCTGTCCTATTTCAATGTGGGATCATTCACCTTGTATGGTACAGGAGCGTGGACCCTTCCGAGATTCATGTCTTTTTTTCACGGCTTTATTGGGAGTGTTTCTTGATGTTTCCCATTGCTGTCACCATTGCCCAGCTTGGTCATCTTTGGTGCTACTATCGAGGGGTTTAGCAGCCCTGGCCAACACACCAGTCCTGGGCACAGTACAGGCATGGATATGGTACGCAATACTGTTGTGGGTTGCTCCCCAGGGTGGTAAACACTGTCAGAGACCAGACCTGCAGCACACACCGCAGACATAAGATAGATTGTTCAGATGGAGCTCAATCAGCAAACTGTGCTTAACGTAGAAGTTGCTATCTGCCAGTACCCATTCCAAACGTTTGCTAGCTGTGTACCGTATACCCAGGTGTAGTGTGGCATTGCTAAGGTTTGCAAGTGCTATTCTTGGGATATGCACGCAGGGCCCAATGTCTTGCCTCTCCAGGAGGCATTGGCCAATGGGGCCTGTGGGTGTGGGTGTGGGTGTGTCTGCCCCTGTTGGCTGCTGCTTTACGGCAGAGGTTCCCAATTCCAGTCCTGGTGTGCCAAACACTGTTTGGGTTTTCATGCTGTCCCTCATGAATATGCATGAGATACATCTGCATACCATGGGGGTGGTGCATAGATATGCAGCACAGGCATCTTTATTAGGGGCAGCATGGAACCTGAATGGTGTTTGGCCCTCCAGGACTGCCTTTGGGGGACTCTGCTCTAGGTACCACACATGTTTATGGTGTTTGTGCTCAATGGGGTAAAATGTATGCATTTGAGTCATGTTTCTGTTCTCAGCAATACAGGTACAGTCTTTACTACCATGTTTTCTTCATGGGTAAAATAAGTGGATTGGGTTGGCAGGTGCCACAGATGGGATTTGAACCTGTGACCTTCCGTTCTTGTATACACTGTGTATGTGCACTGCGCCACCGTGTTGCCACAGCTATGGTATATTCCCTGGGGAGTCCATGACTGTACATCCGACAGAGCCTGTGTGTTGCAGTGGACGGTGCCAGCCTGCACAGGCCTAGGCCACTGTCTGCTGTGGTTTGCAGCCACTGCCCCCTCCACCACCTGTACCCTTCCGCCAACATGCAGACATGTCCTTATGTTTGAAAAAGCATATGACTTGATTGACTGGTGGCACTCCAGGACTGAATTTGGGGGACTCGGCTGTAGGTAATGCCCATTGTTATGGTTTGTGTGCGATGTAGGGTAAAATATAGGTGTTTGAACCATGCTTATGTTCTCTGCAATAAAGGAGTGTCTGTACTATCACTGTTTAGTGGTGGGTAAAACTATGGGGACTGGGTTGGTAGGAGCCCCAGCTGGGATTTGAACCTGTGACCCTCTGGTCCTACAGACACTGGCTGAGTCCGCTGCACCACACTGTGGCCACAGAGACAGTGTCTGTGTGCACAGCACCACTGTGTTGCCACAGCTATGGTATATTCCCTGGGGAGTCCATGATTGTACATCCGACAGAGCCTGTGTGTTGCGGTGGACGGTGCCAGCCTGCACAGGCCTAGGCCACTGTCTGCTGTGGTTTTCAGCCAGTGCCCCCTCCACCACCTGTACCCTTCCGCCAACATGCAGACATGTCCTTATGTTGGAAAAAGCATATGACCTGATTGACTGGTGGCACTCCAGGACTGAATTTGGGGGACACGGCTGTAGGTAATGCCCATTGTTATGGTTTGTGTGCGGTGTAGGGTAAAATATAGGTGTTGGAACCATGCTTATGTTCTCTGCAATAAAGGAGTGTCTGTACTATCACTGTTTGGTGGTGGGTAAAACTATGGGGACTGGGTTGGCAGGAGCCCCAGCTGGGATTTGAACCTGTGACTCTCTGGTCCTACAGGCACTCGCTGTCTCTGATGCACCACACTGTGGCCACAGAGACAGTGCAGTCCCTGGAGATAGGAAACCTGGCCGGACGAGTCAGAAACCCTGCTCTGCACAATTTTACTGTGGGCTCATTTACCTTGTATGGGGACAAAAGTGCAAATAAACCTCAAAAATGACCTGGAAAAAAGGGGAAAAAAAATAAACCAAGCTGGGCAACAGTGATAGCAATGGGCAACATAAAAAACACTCCCAGAAAAGCTCCAATAAAATGAAATGATTTTTGAAAGAGTCTACGGAGCGTAGACCCTTCCAAAAATCATTTCTTTTTTTGGGAACTTTCCTGGGAGTGTTTTTTATTGTTGCCCATTGATATCACTGTTGCCCAGCTGAATTATAATTTTTAAAATTTTTCTTGTGGTCATTTTAAGGTTTTATTTGAGATTTTGTTCTGTGCACATGTATCACACTGCTCACGTTTTCTAGGTTTCCCCAGTTTTGCTGTACATTGCGGACGTAAATGGTTTCTCTTCCCTTTAAATCGGCTCTAACGCGAGGTTTTCACTCGCGGTATTTTTTTGACCGAAATTCAGCCCCGCTCCTGTGCGGGGAGCCTCTCCCCTCCCACTCTCCACCCATTGACCCCGTCCCCCCGCCCCTCGGGAGTCTTCTTCCGCCCTCGAAATGCCTTTCCACGCCTCTATCGCACATCAGCGCACCGCGCACTTGTGCGTGCGGCGTGCACTTGTGCGTGCGGCGCGCAGTTGTGCGTGTGGCGCACACTTGTGCGTGCGGCGCGCACATGTGCGGGGCACCAAAAACGCACTATTAGCGTGCACTAAGGTACCTTAGCGCATGCTCAAGTGCGCCCCGCACAATTGCGCGGTTTAGTAAACATACCCCATAGACTCCTAACATTTCACACTGGACTGGTATGATATTGAATGTAAATATATATTTTGCAAAAGACAAAGAAGATGCAAGGTGATCTCAAACCAAGGAACAAAAATAAAAAGCGAGATCCATGGTGCAGTTTATAACACCAAAATAAAATAATTATAAATATTATATTTTGTCATTTTAAACTGTGCTGTGTCATTTGCTTTTTCTTTTCAAACATAAATTCTGCATCCAAAGAAACCCTTCTCCCAGCAATGGGCACAGAGCAGAACTAGAACATTTCCCCACAGAATTCAACATACCAAAAATAATTTCTGATGCTGGTATCATCTCAGTTAACAGTAATATAAACCCTCAGCAGTAGTGGACATATTGTGAAGTAATTCTCTGGACCAACATAGAAAATCTACCATATCATAATAGCATCAACTGCCAGAACTCACACAGGGAGCCAGGACCGTACCGTTGCCTGGTGAAAGCGGTGCAGCCACACAGGGCACAAAAATCAGGGAGGGGGCGCATTCAGAAAGGGGACCGAAATAAATTATTTTATTTATTTTCTATACCGCGCTCTTTAAAATCAGTGCGGTTTAAAAATAACATTTTTGTACAAAGCAGGGGCCTGCTTTGTACTTACATTGAATGGGTAAAGTAACTTGGATTTGTAACAGGGGAAATTATATACAATAGGAGCAAGATGTCACTGAAATTAAGCTGTCATTTCCAGTGGGACCGTTGATTTCAGAATAATTCTACCTCTGTGCCTTTCCCCCTGAGTTATTTATTTATTTTTCATCATCCGGACCATCTTGCCACCCGGTGGACTGGAGTCTGGACTTCTCCATAGCACTCATTACAACTACACAGCCGTGAGACCTTTCTTCTTCGGTACTGTGACTGTACTAAACCTCAGCTGCCCGCCAGTATGATCGCATAGCCCGCAAGTGACAGGAAGTTCCCCGTTTCACTTCTAACAGTGCGAACGATGTGATGGTGCCGACGGGCAACTGCAGTTTAGTACAGCCGCAGAACTGAATGAGAACAGTCCTGCGGTTGTGTGGAGAGTGGGGGACCACGGAGAAGTCCAGACTCCAGTCCACCGGGAGGCAGTTGGATAAGCGATGAGCAAGGGGGAAAAGAATGCTGCGCTGATGGGGGGGGGGGGGGTGGAGAGAAGGCATGGGAGGACTTTTGCTCTAGGGGAAGAAGGCATGGGAGGACTGCTGCTCTAGGGGAGGAAGGCATGGGAGGACTGCTGCTCTAGGGGAGGAAGGCATGGGGGGACTGTTGTTCTAGGGGAGGAAGGCATGACGGGACTGCTGTTCTAGGGGAAGAAGGCATGAGAGGACTGCTGCTCTAGGGGAGGAAGGCATGAGAGGACTGCTGTTCTAGGGGAGGAAGGCATGAGAGGACTGCTGTTCTAGGGGAGGAAGGCATGGGAGGACTGCTGCTCTAGGGGAAGAAGGCATGACAGGACTGCTGTTCTAGGGGAGGAAGGCATGGGAGGACTGCTGCTCTAGGGGAAGAAGGCATGGGAGGACTGCTGCTCTAGGGGAAGAAGGCATGGGAGGACTGCTGCTCTAGGGGAGGAAGGCATGGGAGGACTGCTGCTCTAGGGGAGGAAGGCATGGGAGGACTGCTGCTCTAGGGGAAGAAGGCATGGGAGGACTGCTGCTCTAGGGGAGGAAGGCATGAGAGGACTGCTGTTCTAGGGGAAGAAGTCATGAGAGGACTGCTGCTCTAGGGGAAGAAGTCATGGGAGGACTGCTGCTCTAGGGGAAGAAGGCATGAGAGGACTGCTGCTCTAGGGGAAGAAGGCATGGGAGGACCGCTGCTCTAGGGGAGGAAGGCATGAGAGGACTGCTGTTCTAGGGGAAGAAGGCATGAGAGGACTGCTGCTCTAGGGGAAGAAGTCATGGGAGGACTGCTGCTCTAGGGGAAGAAGGCATCAGAGGACTGCTGTTCTAGGGGAAGAAGGCATAGGAGGACTGCTGCTCTAATGGAGGAATGCATGAGAGGACTGCTGCTCTAGGGGAGGAAGGCATGAGAGGACTGCTGCTCTAAGGGAAGAAGGCATGGGAGGACTGCTGCTCTAATGGAGGAAGGCATGAGAGGACTGCTGCTCTAGGGGAGGAAGGCATGAGAGGACTGCTGCTCTAGGGGAGGAAGGCATGGGAGGACTGCTGCTCTAGGGGAGGAAGGCATGAGAGGACTGCTGCTCTAAGGGAAGAAGGCATGGGAGGACTGCTGCTCCAGTGGAGGAATGCATGAGAGGACTGCTGCTCCAGGGGAAGAAGGCATGAGAGGACTGCTGCTCCAGGGGAGGAAGGCATGGGAGGACTGCTGCTCTAGGGGAAGAAGGCATGAGAGGACTGCTGCTCTAGGGGAGGAAGGCATGAGAGGACTGCTGCTCTAGGGGAGGAAGGCATGGGAGGACTGCTGCTCTAAGGGAAGAAGGCATGAGAGGACTGCTGCTCTAGGGGAAGAAGGCATGGGAGGACTGCTGCTCTAGGGGAGGAAGGCATGGGAGGACTGCTGCTCTAGGGGAGGAAGGCATGAGAGGACTGCTGCTCTAGGGGAAGAAGGCATGGGAGGACTGCTGCTCTAGGGGAGGAAGGCATGGGAGGACTGCTGCTCTAGGGGAGGAAGGCATGGGAGGACTGCTGCTCTAGGGGAGGAAGGCATGAGAGGACTGCTGCTCTAAGGGAAGAAGGCATGGGAGGACTGCTGCTCTAGGGGAGGAAGGCATGGGAGGACTGCTGCTCTAGGGGAGGAAGGCATGAGAGGACTGCTGCTCTAAGGGAAGAAGGCATGGGAGGACTGCTGCTCTAGGGGAGGAAGGCATGGGAGGACTGCTGCTCTAGGGGAAGAAGGCATGAGAGGACTGCTGCTCTAGGGGAAGAAGGCATGGGAGGACTGCTGCTCTAGGGGAAGAAGGCATGAGAGGACTGCTGCTCCAGTGGAGGAATGCATGAGAGGACTGCTGCTCCAGGGGAAGAAGGCATGAGAGGACTGCTGCTCTAGGGGAAGAAGGCATGGGAGGACTGCTGCTCTAGTGGAGGAATGCATGAGAGGACTGCTGCTCTAGGGGAAGAAGGCATGAGAGGACTGCTGCTCTAGGGGAAGAAGGCATGGGAGGACTGCTGCTCTAAGGGAAGAAGGCATGGGAGGACTGCTGCTCTAGGGGAGGAAGGCATGAGAGGAGTGCTGCTCTAGGGGAGGAAGGCATGAGAGGACTGCTGCTCTAGGGAAGGAAGGCATGAGAGGACTGCTGCTCTAGGGGAAGAAGGCATGAGAGGACTGCTGCTCTAGGGGAGGAAGGCATGAGAGGACTGCTGCTCCAGGGGAGGAAGGCATGGGAGGACTGCTGCTCTAGGGGAGGAAGGCATGGGAGGACTGCTGTTCTAGGGTTAGAAGGCATGAGAGGACTGCTGTTCTAGGGGAAGAAGGCATGAGAGGACTTCTGCTCTAGGGGAAGAAGGCATGAGAGGACTGCTGCTCTAGGGGAGGAAGGCATGAGAGGACTGCTGCTCTAGGGGAGGAAGGCATGAGAGGACTGCTGCTCTAGGGGAAGAAGGCAGGAGAGGACTGCTGCTCTAGGGGAAGAAGGCATGGGAGGACTGCTGCTCTAGGGGAAGAAGGCATGGGAGGACTGGTGCTCTAGGGGAGGAAGGCATGGGAGGACTGGTGCTCTAGGGGAGTAAGGCATGAGAGGACTGCTGCTCTGGGGGAGGAAGGCATGGGAGGACTGCTGCTCTAGAGGAAGAAGGCATGAGAGGACTGCTGCTCTAGGGGAGGAAGGCATGGGAGGACTGCTGCTCTAGAGGAAGAAGGCATGAGAGGACTGCTGCTCTAGGGGAAGAAGGCATGAGAGGACGGCTGCTCTAAGGGAAGAAGGCATGAGAGGACTGCTGCTCTAGGGGAGGAAGGCATGAGAGGACTGCTGCTCTAGGGGAAGAAGGCATGAGAGGACTGCTGCTCTAGGGGAGGAAGGCATGAGAGGACTGCTGCTCTAGGGGAGGAAGGCATGGGAGGACTGCTGCTCTAGGGGAAGAAGGCATGAGAGGACTGCTGCTCTAGGGGAAGAAGGCATGAGAGGACTGCTGCTCTAGGGGATGAAGGCATGGGAGGACTGCTGCTCTAGGGGAGGAAGGCATGAGAGGACTGCTGTTCTAGGGGAAGAAGGCATGGGAGGACTGCTGCTCTAATGGAGGAATGCATGAGAGGACTGCTGCTCTAGGGGAAGAAGGCATGAGAGGACTGCTGCTCTAGGGGAAGAAGGTATGGGAGGACTGCTGCTCTAGGGGAAGAAGGCATGGGAGGACTGCTGCTCTAGTGGAGGAATGCAAGAGAGGACTGCTGCTCTAGGGGAAGAAGGCATGAGAGGACTGCTGCTCTAGGGGAAGAAGGCATGGGAGGACTGCTGCTCTAGGGGAAGAAGGCATGGGAGGACTGCTGCTCTAGTGGAGGAATGCATGAGAGGACTGCTGCTCTAGGGGAAGAAGGCATGAGAGGACTGCTGCTCTAGGGGAAGAAGGCATGGGAGGACTGCTGCTCTAAGGGAAGAAGGCATGGGAGGACTGCTGCTCTAGGGGAGGAAGGCATGAGAGGACTGCTGCTCTAGGGGAAGAAGGCATGGGAGGAATGCTGCTCTAGGGGAAGAAGGCATGAGAGGACTGCTGCTCTAGGGGAAGAAGGCATGAGAGGACTGCTGCTCTAGGGGAAGAAGGCATGAGAGGACTGCTGCTCTAGGGGAAGAAGGCATGGGAGGACTGCTGCTCTAGGGGAAGAAGACATGGGAGAACTGCTTCTCTAGGGGAGGAAGGCATGGGAGGACTGCTGCTCTAGGGGAGGAAGGCATGGGCGGACTGCTGCTCTAGGGGAAGAAGGCATGGGAGGAATGCTGCTCTAAGGGAAGAAGGCATGAGAGGACTGCTGCTCTAGAGGAAGAAGGCATGAGAGGACTGCTGCTCTAGGAGAGGAAGGCATGGGAGGACTGCTGCTCTAGAGGAAGAAGGCATGAGAGGACTGCTGCTCTAGGGGAAGAAGGCATGAGAGGACTGCTGTTCTAGGGGAAGAAGGCATGGGAGGACTGCTGCTCTAATGGAGGAATGCATGAGAGGATTGCTGCTCTAGGGGAAGAAGGCATGAGAGGACTGCTGCTCTAGGGGAAGAAGACATGAGAGGACTGCTGCTCTAGGAGAGGAAGGCATGGGAGGACTGCTGCTCTAGAGGAAGAAGGCATGAGAGGACTGCTGCTCTAGGGGAAGAAGGCATGAGAGGACTGCTGTTCTAGGGGAAGAAGGCATGGGAGGACTGCTGCTCTAATGGAGGAATGCATGAGAGGATTGCTGCTCTAGGGGAAGAAGGCATGAGAGGACTGCTGCTCTAGGGGAAGAAGACATGAGAGGACTGCTGCTCTAGGGGAGGAAGGCATGGGAGGACTGCTGCTCTAGGGGAGGAAGGCATGAGAGGACTGCTGCTCTAGGGGAGGAAGGCATGGGAGGACTGCTGCTCTAGGGGAGGAAGGCATGAGAGGACTGCTGCTCTAGGGGAGGAAGGCATGGGAGGACTGCTGCTCTAGGGGAGGAAGGCATGAGAGGACTGCTGCTCTAGGGGAAGAAGGCATGGGAGGACTGCTGCTCTAGGGGAGGAAGGCATGAGAGGACTGCTGCTCTAAGGGAAGAAGGCATGAGAGGACTGCTGCTCTAGGGGAGGAAGGCATGAGAGGACTGCTGCTCTAGGGGAGGAAGGCATGAGAGGACTGCTGCTCTAGGGGAGGAAGGCATGGGAGGACTGCTGCTCTAGGGGAAGAAGGCATGAGAGGACTGCTGCTCTAGGGGAAGAAGGCATGGGAGGACTGCTGCTCTAGGGGAGGAAGGCATGGGAGGACTGCTGCTCTAGGGGAGGAAGGCATGAGAGGACTGCTGCTCTAGGGGAAGAAGGCATGGGAGGACTGCTGCTCTAGGGGAGGAAGGCATGGGAGGACTGCTGCTCTAGGGGAGGAAGGCATGAGAGGACTGCTGCTCTAGGGGAGGAAGGCATGAGAGGACTGCTGCTCTATGGGAAGAAGGCATGGGAGGACTGCTGCTCTAGGGGAGGAAGGCATGGGAGGACTGCTGCTCTAGGGGAGGAAGGCATGGGAGGACTGCTGCTCTAGGGGAGGAAGGCATGAGAGGACTGCTGCTCTAGGGAAGAAGGCATGGGAGGACTGCTGCTCTAGGGGAGGAAGGCATGGGAGGACTGCTGCTCTAGGGGAGGAAGGCATGAGAGGACTGCTGCTCTAAGGGAAGAAGGCATGGGAGGACTGCTGCTCTAGGGGAGGAAGGCATGGGAGGACTGCTGCTCTAGGGGAAGAAGGCATGAGAGGACTGCTGCTCTAGGGGAAGAAGGCATGGGAGGACTGCTGCTCTAGGGGAAGAAGGCATGGGAGGACTGCTGCTCTAGGGGAGGAATGCATGAGAGGACTGCTGCTCTAGGGGAAGAAGGCATGAGAGGACTGCTGCTCTAGGGGAAGAAGGCATGGGAGGACTGCTGCTCTAGGGGAGGAAGGCATGAGAGGACTGCTGCTCTAGGGGAAGAAGGCATGGGAGGACTGCTGCTCTAGGGGAAGGCATGAGAGGACTGCTGCTCTAGGGGAAGAAGGCATGAGAGGACTGCTGCTCTAGGGGAAGAAGGCATGAGAGGACTGCTGCTCTAGGGGAAGAAGGCATGAGAGGACTGCTGCTCTATGGGACGAAGGCATGAGAGGACTGCTGCTCTAGGGGAAGAAGGCATGAGAGGACTGCTGCTCTAGGGGAGGAAGGCATGAGAGGACTGCTGCTCTAGGGGAGGAAGGCATGGGAGGACTGCTGCTCTAGGGGAAGAAGGCATGAGAGGACTGCTGCTCTAGGGGAAGAAGGCATGGGAGGACTGCTGCTCTAGGGGAGGAAGGCATGGGAGGACTGCTGCTCTAGGGGAGGAAGGCATGAGAGGACTGCTGCTCTAGGGGAAGAAGGCATGGGAGGACTGCTGCTCTAGGGGAGGAAGGCATGGGAGGACTGCTGCTCTAGGGGAGGAAGGCATGGGAGGACTGCTGCTCTAGGGGAGGAAGGCATGAGAGGACTGCTGCTCTAAGGGAAGAAGGCATGGGAGGACTGCTGCTCTAGGGGAGGAAGGCATGGGAGGACTGCTGCTCTAGGGGAGGAAGGCATGAGAGGACTGCTGCTCTAAGGGAAGAAGGCATGGGAGGACTGCTGCTCTAGGGGAGGAAGGCATGGGAGGACTGCTGCTCTAGGGGAAGAAGGCATGAGAGGACTGCTGCTCTAGGGGAAGAAGGCATGAGAGGACTGCTGCTCTAGGGGAAGAAGGCATGGGAGGACTGCTGCTCTAGGGGAGGAAGGCATGAGAGGACTGCTGCTCTAGGGGAAGAAGGCATGAGAGGACTGCTGCTCTAGGGGAAGAAGGCATGGGAGGACTGCTGCTCTAAGGGAAGAAGGCATGGGAGGACTGCTGCTCTAGGGGAGGAAGGCATGAGAGGACTGCTGCTCTAGGGGAGGAAGGCATGAGAGGACTGCTGCTCTAGGGAAGGAAGGCATGAGAGGACTGCTGCTCTAGGGGAAGGAAGGAATGAGAGGACTGCTGCTCTAGTGGTGGAAGGCATGAGAGGACTGCTGCTCTAGGGGAGGAAGGCATGAGAGGACTGCTGCTCTAGGGGAGGAAGGCATGGGAGGACTGCTGCTCTAGGGGAAGAAGGCATGGGAGGACTGCTGCTCTAGGGGAAGAAGGCATGAGAGGACTGCTGCTCTAGGGGAAGAAGGCATGAGAGGACTGCTGCTCTAGGGGAGGAAGGCATTGGAGGACTGCTGCTCTAGGGGAAGAAGGCATGAGAGGACTGCTGCTCTAGGGGAAGAAGGCATGAGAGGACTGCTGCTCTAGGGGAAGAAGGCATGGGAGGACTGCTGCTCTAGGGGAGGAAGGCATGAGAGGACTGCTGCTCTAGGGGAAGAAGGCATGAGAGGACTGCTGCTCTAGGGGAAGAAGGCATGGGAGGACTGCTGCTCTAGGGGAGGAAGGCATGAGAGGACTGCTGCTCTAGGGGAAGAAGGCATGAGAGGACTGCTGCTCTAGGGGAAGAAGGCATGGGAGGACTGCTGCTCTAGGGGAAGAAGGCATGGGAGGACTGCTGCTCTAGGGGAGGAAGGCATGGGAGGACTGCTGCTCTAGGGGAGGAAGGCATGGGAGGACTGCTGCTCTAGGGGAGGAAGGCATGAGAGGACTGCTGCTCTAGGGGAGGAAGGCATGGGAGGACTGCTGCTCTAAGGGAAGAATGCATGAGAGGACTGCTGCTCTAGGGGAAGAAGGCATGAGAGGACTGCTGCTCTAGGGGAAGAAGGCATGAGAGGACTGCTGCTCTAGGGGAGGAAGGCATGAGAGGACTGCTGCTCTAGAGGAAGAAGGCATGAGAGGACTGCTGCTCTAGGAGAGGAAGGCATGGGAGGACTGCTGCTCTAGAGGAAGAAGGCATGAGAGGACTGCTGCTCTAGGGGAAGAAGGCATGAGGGACGGCTGCTCTAAGGGAAGAAGGCATGAGAGGACTGCTGCTCTAGGGGAGGAAGGCATGAGAGGACTGCTGCTCTAGGGGAGGAAGGCATGAGAGGACTGCTGCTCTAGGGGAAGAAGGCATGAGAGGACTGCTGCTCTAGGGGAAGAAGGCATGAGAGGACTGCTGCTCTAGGGGAGGAAGGCATGAGAGGACTGCTGCTCTAGGGGAGGAAGGCATGGGAGGACTGCTGCTCTAGGGGAGGAAGGCATGAGAGGACTGCTGCTCTAGGGGAAGAAGGCATGGGAGGACTGCTGCTCTAGGGGAGGAAGGCATGAGAGGACTGCTGCTCTAGGGGAGGAAGGCATGGGAGGACTGCTGCTCTAGGGGAGGAAGGCATGAGAGGACTGCTGCTCTAGGGGAAGAAGGCATGAGAGGACTGCTGCTCTAGGGGAGGAAGGCATGAGAGGACTGCTGCTCTAGTGGAAGAAGGCATGAGAGGACTGCTGCTCTAGGGGAGGAAGGCATGGGAGGACTGCTGCTCTAGGGGAAGAAGGCATGAGAGGACTGCTGCTCTAGGGGAAGAAGGCATGAGAGGACGGCTGCTCTAAGGGAAGAAGGCATGAGAGGACTGCTGCTCTAGGGGAGGAAGGCATGAGAGGACTGCTGCTCTAGGGGAGGAAGGCATGAGAGGACTGCTGCTCTAGGGGAAGAAGGCATGAGAGGACTGCTGCTCTAGTGGAAGAAGGCATGAGAGGACTGCTGCTCTAGGGGAGGAAGGCATGGGAGGACTGCTGCTCTAGGGGAGGAAGGCATGAGAGGACTGCTGCTCTAGGGGAAGAAGGCATGGGAGGACTGCTGCTCTAGGGGAGGAAGGCATGAGAGGACTGCTGCTCTAGGGGAAGAAGGCATGAGAGGACTGCTGCTCTAGGGGAGGAAGGCATGAGAGGACTGCTGCTCTAGGGGAGGAAGGCATGGGAGGACTGCTGCTCTAGGGGAGGAAGGCATGAGAGGACTGCTGCTCTAGGGGAAGAAGGCATGAGAGGACTGCTGCTCTAGGGGAGGAAGGCATGAGAGGACTGCTGCTCTAGGGGAGGAAGGCATGAGAGGACTGCTGCTCTAGGGGAGGAAGGCATGAGAGGACTGCTGCTCTAGGGGAAGAAGGCATGAGAGGACTGCTGCTCTAGGGGAAGAAGGCATGAGAGGACTGCTGCTCTAGGGGAGGAAGGCATGAGAGGACTGCTGCTCTAGGGGAGGAAGGCATGGGAGGACTGCTGCTCTAGGGGAAGAAGGCATGGGAGGACTGCTGCTCTAGGGGAGGAAGGCATGGGAGGACTGCTGCTCTAGGGGAGGAAGGCATGAGAGGACTGCTGCTCTAGGGGAGGAAGGCATGGGAGGACTGCTGCTCTAGGGGAGGAAGGCATGAGAGGACTGCTGCTCTAGGGGAGGAAGGCATGAGAGGACTGCTGCTCTAAGGGAAGAAGGCATGGGAGGACTGCTGCTCTAGGGGAGGAAGGCATGGGAGGACTGCTGCTCTAGGGGAAGAAGGCATGGGAGGACTGCTGCTCTAGGGGAGGAAGGCATGGGAGGACTGCTGCTCTAGGGGAGGAAGGCATGGGAGGACTGCTGCTCTAGGGGAGGAAGGCATGAGAGGACTGCTGCTCTAAGGGAAGAAGTCATGAGAGGACTGCTGCTCTAGGTGAAGAAGGCATGGGAGGACTGCTGTTCTAGGGTAAGAAGGCATGAGAGGACTGCTGCTCTAGGGGAGGAAGGCATGGGAGGACTGCTGCTCTAGGGGAGGAAGGCATGGGAGGACTGCTGCTCTAGGGGAGGAAGGCATGAGAGGACTGCTGCTCTAGGGGAAGAAGGCATGGGAGGACTGCTGCTCTAGGGGAGGAAGGCATGGGAGGACTGCTGCTCTAGGGGAGGAAGGCATGAGAGGACTGCTGCTCTAGGGGAGGAAGGCATGGGAGGACTGCTGCTCTAGGGGAGGAAGGCATGAGAGGACTGCTGCTCTAGAGGAAGAAGGCATGAGAGGACTGCTGCTCTAGGGGAAGAAGGCATGGGAGGACTGCTGCTCTAGGGGAGGAAGGCATGGGAGGACTGCTGCTCTAGGGGAAGAAGGCATGAGAGGACTGCTGCTCTAGGGGAGGAAGGCATGAGAGGACTGCTGCTCTAGGGGAGGAAGGCATGGGAGAACTGCTGCTCTAAGGGAAGAAGGCATGAGAGGACTGCAGCTCTAGGGGAAGACTGCCTGAGAGGACTGCTGCTCTACGGGATTACTGCATGCGAGGACTGCTGCTCTAGGGGAGGAAGGCATGAGAGGACTGCTGCTCTAGGGGAAGAAGGCAAGAGAGGAGTGCTGCTCTAAGGGAAGAAGGCATGGGAGGACTGCTGTTCTAGGAGAAGAAGGCATGGGAGGACTGCTGCTCTAGGGGAGGAAGGCATGAGAGGACTGCTGCTCTAGGGGAGGAAGGCATGAGAGGACTGCTGCTCTAGGGGAAGAAGGCATGCGAGGACTGCTGCTCTAGGGGAGGAAGGCATGGGAGGACTGCTGCTCTAGGGGAGGAAGGCATGGGAGGACTGCTGCTCTAGGGGAGGAAGGCATGAGAGGACTGCTGCTCTAGGGGAGGAAGGCATGAGAGGACTGCTGCTCTAAGGGAAGAAGGCATGGGAGGACTGCTGCTCTAGTGGATGAAGGCATGCGAGGACTGCTGCTCTAGGGGAAGAAGGCATGAGAGGACTGCTGCTCTAGGGGAAGAAGGCATGGGAGGACTGCTGCTCTAGGGGAAGAAGGCATGAGAGGACTGCTGCTCTAGTGGAGGAATGCATGAGAGGACTGCTGCTCTAGGGGAAGAAGGCATGAGAGGACTGCTGCTCTAGGGGAAGAAGGCATGGGAGGACTGCTGCTCTAGGGGAGGAAGGCATGAGAGGACTGCTGCTCTAGGGGAAGAAGGCATGAGAGGACTGCTGCTCTAGGGGAAGAAGGCATGGGAGGACTGCTGCTCTAAGGGAAGAAGGCATGGGAGGACTGCTGCTCTAGGGGAGGAAGGCATGAGAGGACTGCTGCTCTAGGGGAGGAAGGCATGGGAGGACTGCTGCTCTAGGGGAGGAAGGCATGAGAGGACTGCTGCTCTAGGGGAGGAAGGCATGGGAGGACTGCTGCTCTAGGGGAGGAAGGCATGGGAGGACTGCTGCTCTAGGGGAGGAAGGCATGGGAGGACTGCTGCTCTAGGGGAAGAAGGCAAGGGAGGACTGCTCCTCTAGGGGAAGAAAGCATGAGAGGACTGCTGCTCTAGGGGAGGAAGGCATGGGAGGACTGCTGCTCTAGGGGAGGAAGGCATGAGAGGACTGCTGCTCTAGGGGAAGAAGGCATGGGAGGACTGCTGCTCTAGGGGAAGAAGGCATGGGAGGACTGCTGCTCTAGGGGAGGAAGGCATGGGAGGACTGCTGCTCTAGGGGAAGAAGGCATGAGAGGACTGCTGCTCTAGGGGAGGAAGGCATGGGAGGACTGCTGCTCTAGGGGAGGAAGGCATGAGAGGACTGCTGCTCTAGGGGAAGAAGGCATGGGAGGACTGCTGCTCTAGGGGAGGAAGGCATGGGAGGACTGCTGCTCTAGGGAAGGAAGGCATGAGAGGACTGCTGCTCTATGGGAAGAAGGCATGAGAGGACTGCTGCTCTAGGGGAGGAAGGCATGGGAGGACTGCTGCTCTAGGGGAAGAAGGCATGGGAGGACTGCTGCTCTAGGGGAGGAAGGCATGAGAGGACTGCTGCTCTATGGGAAGAAGGCATGGGAGGACTGCTGCTCTAGGGGAGGAAGGCATGGGAGGACTGCTGCTCTAGGGGAGGAAGGCATGAGAGGACTGCTGCTCTAGGGGAAGAAGGCATGGGAGGACTGCTGCTCTAGGGGAGGAAGGCATGAGAGGACTGCTGCTCTAGGGGAAGAAGGCATGGGAGGACTGCTGCTCTAGGGGAGGAAGGCATGGGAGGACTGCTGCTCTAGGGGAAGAAGGCATGAGAGGACTGCTGCTCTAGGGGAGGAAGGCATGAGAGGACTGCTGCTCTAGGGGAAGAAGGCATGAGAGGACTGCTGCTCTAGGGGAAGAAGGCATGAGAGGACTGCTGCTCTAGGGGAGGAAGGCATGGGAGGACTGCTGCTCTAGGGGAAGAAGGCATGGGAGGACTGCTGCTCTAGGGGAAGAAGGCATGGGAGGACTGCTGCTCTAGGGGAAGAAGGCATGGGAGGACTGCTGCTCTAGGGGAGGAAGGCATGGGAGGACTGCTGCTCTAGGGGAGGAAGGCATGGGAGGACTGCTGCTCTAGGGGAGGAAGGCATGGGAGGACTGCTGCTCTAGGGGAGGAAGGCATGGGAGGACTGCTGATCTAGGGTTATAAGGCATGGGAGGACTGCTGCTCTAGAGGAAGAAGGCATGAGAGGACTGCTGCTCTAGGGGAAGAAGGCATGAGAGGACTGCTGCTCTAGGGGAGGAAGGCATGAGAGGACTGCTGCTCTAGGGGAAGAAGGCATGAGAGGACTGCTGCTCTAGGGGAGGAAGGCATGGGAGGACTGCTGCTCTAGGGGAGGAAGGCATTGGAGGACTGCTGCTCTAGGGGAAGAAGGCATGCGAGGACTGCTGCTCTAGGGGAGGAAGGCATGAGAGGACTGCTGCTCTAGGGGAGGAAGGCATGAGAGGACTGCTGCTCTAGGGGAGGAAGGCATGAGAGGACTGCTGCTCTAGGGGAAGAAGGCATGAGAGGACTGCTGCTCTAGGGGAAGAAGGCATGAGAGGACTGCTGCTCTAGGGGAGGAAGGCATGAGAGGACTGCTGCTCTAGGGGAGGAAGGCATGGGCGGACTGCTGCTGTTCTAGGGGAGGAAGGCATGAGAGGACTGCTGCTCTAGGGGAAGAAGGCATGGGAGGACTGCTGCTCTAGGGGAAGAAGGCATGAGAGGACTGCTGCTCTAGGGGAGGAAGGCATGGGAGGACTGCTGCTCTAGGGGAGGAAGGCATGAGAGGACTGCTGCTCTAGGGGAAGAAGGCATGAGAGGACTGCTGCTCTAGGGGAGGAAGGCATGAGAGGACTGCTGCTCTAGGGTAAGAAGGCATGAGAGGACTGCTGCTCTAGGGGAGGAAGGCATGGGAGGACTGCTGCTCTAGGGGAAGAAGGCATGAGAGGACTGCTGCTCTAGGGGAAGAAGGCATGGGAGGACTGCTGCTCTATGGGAAGAAGGCATGAGAGGACTGCTGCTCTAGGGGAGGAAGGCATGAGAGGACTGCTGCTCTAGGGGAGGAAGGCATGAGAGGACTGCTGCTCTAGGGGAAGAAGGCATGAGAGGACTGCTGCTCTAGGGGAAGAAGGCATGAGAGGACTGCTGCTCTAGGGGAGGAAGGCATGGGAGGACTGCTGCTCTAGGGGAGGAAGGCATGAGAGGACTGCTGCTCTAGGGGAAGAAGGCATGGGAGGACTGCTGCTCTAGGGGAGGAAGGCATGAGAGGACTGCTGCTCTAGGGGAAGAAGGCATGAGAGGACTGCTGCTCTAGGGGAGGAAGGCATGAGAGGACTGCTGCTCTAGGGGAGGAAGGCATGGGAGGACTGCTGCTCTAGGGGAGGAAGGCATGAGAGGACTGCTGCTCTAGGGGAAGAAGGCATGAGAGGACTGCTGCTCTAGGGGAGGAAGGCATGAGAGGACTGCTGCTCTAGGGGAGGAAGGCATGGGAGGACTGCTGCTCTAGGGGAAGAAGGCATGAGAGGACTGCTGCTCTAGGGGAAGAAGGCATGAGAGGACTGCTGCTCTAGGGGAAGAAGGCATGAGAGGACTGCTGCTCGAGGGGAGGAAGGCATGAGAGGACTGCTGCTCTAGGGGAGGAAGGCATGGGAGGACTGCTGCTCTAGGGGAAGAAGGCATGGGAGGACTGCTGCTCTAGGGGAGGAAGGCATGGGAGGACTGCTGCTCTAGGGGAGGAAGGCATGAGAGGACTGCTGCTCTAGGGGAGGAAGGCATGGGAGGACTGCTGCTCTAGGGGAGGAAGGCATGAGAGGACTGCTGCTCAAAGGAAGGAAGGCATGAGAGGACTGCTGCTCTAGGGGAAGAAGGCATGGGAGGACTGCTGCTCTAGGGGAGGAAGGCATGAGAGGACTGCTGCTCTAGGGGAGGAAGGCATGGGAGGACTGCTGCTCTAGGGGAGGAAGGCATGAGAGGACTGCTGCTCTAGGGGAGGAAGGCATGGGAGGACTGCTGCTCTAGGGGAGGAAGGCATGAGAGGACTGCTGCTCTAGGGGAAGAAGGCATGAGAGGACTGCTGCTCTAGGGGAAGAAGGCATGAGAGGACTGCTGCTCTAGGGGAAGAAGGCATGAGAGGACTGCTGCTCTAGAGGAAGGCATGAGAGGACTGCTGCTCTAGGGAAGAAGGCATGGGAGGACTGCTGCTCTAGGGAGGAAGGCATGAGAGGACTGCTGCTCTAGGGGAAGAAGGCATGTGAGGACTGCTGCTCTAGGGGAGGAAGGCATGGGAGGACTGCTGCTCTAGGGGAGGAAGGCATGGGAGGACTGCTGTTCTAGGAGAAGAAGGCATGGGAGGACTGCTGCTCTAGGGGAGGAAGGCATGAGAGGACTGCTGCTCTAGGGGAGGAAGGCATGAGAGGACTGCTGCTCTAGGGGAAGAAGGCATGAGAGGACTGCTGCTCTAGGGGAGGAAGGCATGGGAGGACTGCTGCTCTAGGGGAAGAAGGCATGGGAGGACTGCTGCTCTAGGGGAGGAAGGCATGGGAGGACTGCTGCTCTAGGGGAGGAAGGCATGGGAGGACTGCTGCTCTAGGGGAAGAAGGCATGGGAGGACTGCTGCTCTAGGGGAAGAAGGCATGAGAGGACTGCTGCTCTAGGGGAAGAAGGCATGGGAGGACTGCTGCTCTAGGGGAGGAAGGCATGGGAGGACTGCTGCTCTAGGGGAGGAAGGCATGAGAGGACTGCTGCTCTAGGGGAAGAAGGCATGGGAGGACTGCTGCTCTAGGGGAAGAAGGCATGAGAGGACTGCTGCTCTAGGGGAGGAAGGCATGAGAGGACTGCTGCTCTAGGGGAGGAAGGCATGAGAGGACTGCTGCTCTAGGGGAAGAAGGCATGAGAGGACTGCTGCTCTAGGGGAAGAAGGCATGAGAGGACTGCTGCTCTAAGGGAAGAAGGCATGAGAGGACTGCTGCTCTAGGGGAGGAAGGCATGGGAGGACTGCTGCTCTAGGGGAGGAAGGCATGGGAGGACTGCTGCTCTAGGGGAGGAAGGCATGAGAGGACTGCTGCTCTAGGGGAAGAAGGCATGGGAGGACTGCTGCTCTAGGGGAGGAAGGCATGGGAGGACTGCTGCTCTAGGGGAAGAAGGCATGAGAGGACTGCTGCTCTAGGGGAAGAAGGCATGGGAGGACTGCTGCTCTAGGGGAGGAAGGCATGGGAGGACTGCTGCTCTAGGGGAGGAAGGCATGAGAGGACTGCTGCTCTAGGGGAGGAAGGCATGAGAGGACTGCTGCTCTAGGGGAGGAAGGCATGGGAGGACTGCTGCTCTAGGGGAAGAAGGCATGGGAGGACTGCTGCTCTAGGGGAAGAAGGCATAAGAGGACTGCTGCTCTAGGGGAAGAAGGCATGGAGGACTGCTGCTCTAGGGGAGGAAGGCATGGGAGGACTGCTGCTCTAGGGGAAGAAGGCATGAGAGGACTGCTGCTCTAGGGGAAGAAGGCATGGGAGGACTGCTGCTCTAGGGGAAGAAGGCATGGGAGGACTGCTGCTCTAGGGGAAGAAGGCATGAGAGGACTGCTGCTCTAGGGGAGGAAGGCATGGGAGGACTGCTGCTCTAGGGGAAGAAGGCATGAGAGGACTGCTGCTCTAGGGGAAGAAGGCATGGGAGGACTGCTGCTCTAGGGGAGGAAGGCATGGGAGGACTGCTGCTCTAGGGAAGGAAGGCATGAGAGGACTGCTGCTCTAGGGGAGGAAGGCATGAGAGGACTGCTGCTCTAGGGGAGGAAGGCATGGGAGGACTGCTGCTCTAGGGGAAGAAGGCATGGGAGGACTGCTGCTCTAGGGGAAGAAGGCATGAGAGGACTGCTGCTCTAGGGGAAGAAGGCATGAGAGGACTGCTGCTCTAGGGGAAGAAGGCATGGGAGGACTGCTGCTCTAGGGGAAGAAGGCATGAGAGGACTGCTGCTCTAAGGGAAGAAGGCATGGGAGGACTGCTGCTCTAGGGGAGGAAGGCATGGGAGGACTGCTGCTCTAGGGGAGGAAGGCATGGGAGGACTGCTGCTCTAGGGGAAGAAGGCATGGGAGGACTGCTGCTCTAGGGGAAGAAGGCATGAGAGGACTGCTGCTCTAGGGGAGGAAGGCATGGGAGGACTGCTGCTCTAGGGGAGGAAGGTATGAGAGGACTGCTGCTCTATGGGATGAAGGCATGAGAGGACTGCTGCTCTAGGGGAGGAAGGCATGGGAGGACTGCTGCTCTAGGGGAGGAAGGCATGAGAGGACTGCTGCTCTAGGGGAGGAAGGCATGGGAGGACTGCTGCTCTAGGGGAGGAAGGCATGGGAGGACTGCTGCTCTAGGGGAAGAAGGCATGAGAGGACTGCTGCTCTAGGGGAGGAAGGCATGAGAGGACTGCTGCTCTAGGGGAGGAAGGCATGGGAGGACTGCTGCTCTAGGGGAGGAAGGCATGAGAGGACTGCTGCTCTAGGGGAGGAAGGCATGAGAGGACTGCTGCTCTAGGGGAAGAAGGCATGTGAGGACTGCTGCTCTAGGGGAAGAAGGCATGGGAGGACTGCTGCTCTAATGGAGGAATGCATGAGAGGACTGCTGCTCTAGGGGAGGAAGGCATGAGAGGACTGCTGCTCTAGGGGAGGAAGGCATGGGAGGACTGCTGCTCTAGGGGAGGAAGGCATGAGAGGACTGCTGCTCTAGGGGAGGAAGGCATGAGAGGAATGCTGCTCTAGGGGAAGAAGGCATGAGAGGACTGCTGCTCTAGGGGAAGAAGGCATGAGAGGACTGCTGCTCTAGGGGAGGAAGGCATGAGAGGACTGCTGCTCTAGGGGAAGAAGGCATGTGAGGACTGCTGCTCTAGGGGAAGAAGGCATGGGAGGACTGCTGCTCTAGAGGAAGAAGGCATGAGAGGACTGCTGCTCTAAGGGAAGAAGGCATGAGAGGACTGCTGCTCTAGGGGAGGAAGGCATGAGAGGACTGCTGCTCTAGGAAGGAAGCATGAAGGCATGAGAGGACTGCTGCTCTAGTGGAGGAATGCATGAGAGGACTGCTGCTCTAGGGGAGGAAGGCATGAGAGGACTGCTGCTCTAGGGGAAGAAGGC